>CAMXCT020000146.1:0-245000 GCA_947184155.2 Cladocopium goreaui | reverse complement strand
CTATAAATGGCCATTTTCAATAGCTATGTTAAATTACCAGAGGGTAACATATGGTGTGCAGCGTTACGCGGTTAAAACAGACAAACACAACATTATATTTAAATATATCAAGTTGGTTAGAGATCCCAGAAAACATCCCCATCTCCCCATCTGCTTGCTGGCAAAATCCACAAAACTTGCCGACAAAAATCGATCCAAGTGAAGCCAGGACTCTGAATTTGTATCAATTGGAGAAAAAACATCATCACAACACGATCCAAGTTAGTGTCAATTGGAAAAAATCAACTGAAAATCAACTAAAATCAATAAACATCAACTAACATCAATTAAAAATCAACTAAAATCAATACAAATCAACTAAAATCAACTAAATTCAATCCAAGACTCCGAATTGTTATCAATGAAATAGACCGGGACTGGCAGCTTGCGACTTTCCCGACCCACATAGAGACCCAGGCGACCGATGTGTTCGTGCGGTGGAAAGAAACATCCCACGGCCAGGACGAAGTCCACCTCACCCGGCCTCAAGCGGATCCAGAGGTACCAGAAAGGTGGGATGAATGTGATATACCGACATATACGACATATACCAAGAATTACTATTATGTATAAATATATGTACGTATATATATAGAATATGTATCATTATATATATAGTTATATGTATAATTATATCTATGACGTGAATGAAGCCGATATTTTTGAGTCAACCACAAAAAATTCAACGGGATGAATCACAGTGTCAGTGAAGCCACAGGCTCAGCATCATGAATTCTGGATCCGACGAATCCCGGAGAATTTGGGTATCGTTAAGTTTTTCCTGTAATTTTGGGATTGAAAAAAACATATGTTGGGCAACATGTAATTTCTATCGTTGGGTATCATGCCAAATTCTATGGTTTGACCTATGACTTTCTTGTAATTTCGGCATGTTCTTCCCATGATAAGCATATCCCAAGTTGGGGCATCCTGAGACAAGAAAGAATGACATGTCCCAAAGATAGACTGCCCAGAACCATCTCAGCAACATCTACACCCAAAATCACAACACCATAGTAGCAACAAAAGAACCAGCTTGACAACCAGCTTGAATTAATAATTATGAATTAATCCCATCACTCTCAGATGAATTTCCCTTAGATCATGGGCCCCCCTATGAAAATCCCATCAACCAGGGCAGATTCTGGAGGGTTTCACACAATCTGAAGGGATGGCCGGTTGGCCCCACCTCAATTCCAGCAACTTGCTATGTAGCAGGTCCACTTGGCCGCACAAATCTCCACAACAGAGGATGCTCAAAGAAGTTTCTCCTTCCACCAGTCTCCTGGGAAAAAATCTTGAAACAACTTGGGAAAATTGCGAGTCGAGAAGGATTTCGCAAGCTTCACTGCCGCAGTTTTTCGGTATTTGTGCCAGTTCTATACCCAAATGCAGGCCTGGATTGCCAACATGGGCTATGTTTCTTGGTAGCAGTAGCAGTGGGAAAAATGGTGCTTCAGTAGCATACGGATTCGTGCTCCCCCTAAGATATCTGATCTTCCAGCATAAAATATAAAGAACGCCTGGCAATGGAATTTTTGAACTGCAGACATATAATCTAAAATCTGACGGACCGCACCTGCCACACATTCCACGAATCATAAGTGGTGAAAAACCGTGCTTTGTAAGTCCTCACGAATCGTGGATTATCCCATGGTTTGAAACAAGAGTTGCTAACCATTTCCTAACCACCATGGTTTTCCACCATTTCCAAACCATTTACTATCCCATTTATCATGGCAAAGCGTTTCCCCGCGCTCAGCGAAAACTTTAACCAGGCAGCATGTGCTCCACTGCCTGCCATGGGGCCCATGGGGATCCTGGGGCCTCCAGTTCCAAGCCTTAACGGGTCGTGTAAGCAATACCTGGTAAATTAAGAGAGACCCTGTTGGAAGATTGGTTCCATTTGAAATTTATGCTATAACTTCAGGGTCCAACTGTTAATTGACCAGAGGATAATGGAAGCAATTAGTGTTCTTGCCATGGAAACCAATAAGTATTCATAATTTTTCCTTGACCAATGAAAGAATTGTTGAATTCTGTAACCACTAAGCAAGTGTAATCAGTACTTGTATTAAGCAAACATAGTCATCTCACACTCTAGGAATGGAGACATATTAATGTTTGACCAACACACTCTATAATAGTACCAGTGCCATCATCCCCAACATCTTTGATATCTAAAATGTTATAACCTCGTCCTTCCCACAGGATGTTCCACATGTTTGTTCCCTTTATACTCCAGCATATTGTGCTTAGTTTCTTCGCATTTATTTGTTCAGGGATATCTATCTTACCTCTTGACACACCTCACAATGTGACACCTCCATTTTCCGATTGCTACCCCCATCGTGGTTTCATTGGTTTTACCCCCCCATGTTTACATCTCAAAAAACTTAACCACAAACATTCAAAAAAAACAATCTATAGACACTTAAAATCAAGGTTCTACCATGGTTTATCACCATGTTTTACCTGTTGTTTACCATGTTTTACCCGGTCTTTCCGGTTCAAAACAACGCGCCTCTTGTGGCGGCGCTGGTCGTGGAAATGGCGTCACGGCACCTGCATAGCCTGGTGGGTCAAACATTGCTGGGAAATCCCCGAGCTAAATGAAGGTTCTAATCATATTTAGGGTTTCCTAAGTCATGGGGGTACCTCAATAGCTGGATGGTTTATTTCATGGACAATCCATCTATCAATGGATGATTTGGGAGTACCCCTATTTAGGAAAACTCCATATTTATGTACCCTTTGGTTATTTAACATGGCTATTAAACATGGCCTGTTGCCTATTGATAGTTGATTTACCTATTATAGATGGTGATGTGTTTTCCATATTTACAATGGATTGGTTTAAGGAAAAAAATGCAGGAAAGCCCCATGATCTTCATGAGAAAATCAATGGATTCCGGTTAAGATTTTCCTTTAAACCAATCCATTGATATTTATGTAACTAAACTATATATAAATGGTGGATTTCAAAATTATGTGAAGATAAATTCAGCAATCATGAATCATACTTGGTATAGTGGTTAATTTTCTGAATATGATTTAGTACCAGTTCTGATCATTAGAAATAATATCATCATTAGATAACATAAATAACACATCATCATGAAAAACCAACGGAGGAAACGAATTGGGAAACGTATTATCATTAGATAATGGGAACACTACCACCATTAAGTACCCATTGACAAGCCGGAAGTGAGGTTAACCGGTTAACCCAACCACCAATCGGACTTTCTTACCAATAGAATTGGTGGGAAATTAATACGTAAATCATTGGCAAAACCCAAGTCCATTATGAATAATAATGGATATCATGGATAGCACTGAATAATGGATAAACATGGATGATACTGCATAAACATGCATGATAGATAGTGGAACGTCCATCATTATCACCGGTCATGGGTAACAACAATGGACAATAATGGACAATGACCATAATTCAGATTACCATTATAGTATTAGGACTGACTCGGGCTGACCATAATAATGACTATGTGCATCTATTTAGAGCTAACTTTTCCAGACTTCACTCTTTGGCCTTGTGTAGTGAACATTGAAACACACTTGGTTTATGAGTAACTGGGGTATCTTCATCGAAATATCCCAATCAGCACAGTTTGTGTATCCATATGTCCTACGTACCACATCCTCTGATACTCAAATTTTCTGGAGCAAAAGAATCAATTTCCTTTAAATCATCCCGGCATTCGCGCCGCGAGCGTCTTACCATTTGCGGGGCGAGCGTCCTAGTCCCAGCCGGCGCGGGCAATTCCCGCACATTCCCAGCCTGTGTCCAAGGACCTCTTGAGGGGTGGCGGAGTGAACTCCTGGTGCCAATCTCAACAGCATAGGACTTCAGAGCGTCCCTTTCGATCTAACGGATCTAGACCAAACATCATGATACGAACAAGTGAGATCCCCAAGAGAATTTCTTTCTTCTGTAGTACCAAACCAATTTTCCTGGGATGTTTGGGTTTGTCGTCAAATACCCCCCTCTCAAAGAGGGCGGCACCCCGTGGGGGAGTGAATTTTCATTAAAACTGATGATAAAACACTGTAAATACCTATGTTTTATGCATTTGGAGGGTCTAAAACCCTAGTAAAACACACTTTTTTCATCATGATTTTGACATGAGATATACAAAAACATTGACAGGCACCAAAAAAAACAAAACAAAAACAAACCACCAGATGCACCAAACATCGACAGGCATAAAAAAAACAAAAAATCCAGCAACTACTCAAAAGTAAAGTGGACCTATAGTTCCTGGAAATTTTAGTTTTTTTGTTTTTTTTGGTGCCTGTGCAGGTTTGGTGCATCTAGTGGTTTGTTTTTTTTGGCTTTTTTGGTGCCTGTGCAGGTTTGGTGACTCTGACCTCACAAAACATTGACAGGCACCAAAAAAAAAACACTAGATGCACCAAACATCGACAATTGCTTCTAGCAATAGAATTTCTCCATCACCTTATATATATTTTTTTTGGCTCTGGCACACAGATGCGTAACTCGACGCGGCGGCCTGCACCTAAATTCCAAGCTGTCGGCTCTACCGTGCAGCTGCAGCTGACATATATACTCATATACTACTATCTCCCCATTCAATCCTGATTCTTGATGGCTAAATCCCAAGACCACAACCACTTTGAACAAAAACCTGTCGTTGCGCCTGCAGCTTGACTTCGGCTTCCGTCGGCTCCGGCTCGCCCGGCTCCCCGGGCTCGCCCGGCTCGGACTCGGACTTGGCCATGGCGAAGGACGCGGCATGGCACACTGGGCAAGGAGGGTGGTCATTATAGTACTGTATATATAATTAATATACATCATCAATATATATATATATATAATATGGATATTATGATTATTATTGTATGTATTTGTATATATATATAGAGTCTACTACTTCTTGGGGCATGTATGGTATGTATACCTACATGTACTTAAAGCTAGTATGCATAATAGTCATGTCCAAGAATGAAGACGAAAAAGTGATGCCACAGGGCCACTAGGGTCGATTCCAACAGCCCAGCGTCATCGATGGCATAGCATAGTTACCATTAGTCACCTACGTTTTCCTGAGAAATTTGCTACCATAATGTGGCTCTAGCCAATGCCATAAGCCTTCATGTTTGGAGGCTTTAATACCAGAAATCTGGTCATTCAAGGGTATGATTTAGGGGATTACTGCAAGTAGCTTCTGTTCGGAAGCATTTGGATATGCGCATATATATTTGGATCAATAGGGCCATAGGGCATCGGCAGAATATCTCATAATATTGATGGTAGAGCTTTACGAGAAATCCATCAGGAAAACTGGAGAAGCACCTCTAGCTGTCAGCATGTGAGCGGCAAGAATCCACCTTATTGGCTAAGAAACATGGGTCCCATATCAAAGGATACTGCATAGTTTCCTCATATGTCCTTGCTTGTCTGGATGCATGTTTGCTGTCTTGAGCTGGCAAACAGAATTTAGAAGCACTGGATCTTCAAAATGGTCCAACTTGGTTTCTGAATTTGGTGTCACTTAGCAGACATAGTCTTCTGCTTCACTCTTTCCTTCTGCTTCGCTCTTTCTTTTTCCGGAGGTCCGCCATGAACAGAAAATAACACTCAAGTTCCTAATGTCCATGCACATGAAAGATCGGAGTAGCAGTCAGACCAAACTTTTGAGTCAAGCGATCATGAGCACGGATTATTTTCGAATATGCTTGTGGCAAGTAACACCTTGCACTTTATCAGCGCTGGCAAGCGGCTGCGATCTCAGAGGCACATTGGCCACACCAAGGTGAAACGAGATCATGCTAACGGCATGATATGAAAACAATCATCCTAGAAGTGTTGAATAAAAGAGGTGGTTTCAACCCCGTTTACACAACGGTCAATTAACTTTATCATCCCCAAAAAGGACATAACAAATGCTTGAAACCACCATCAAAAAAACATTGTGAGTCTACAGTCGCGTCATTAGTCATGACAGTTCGACGACCTCGTTCTGATAAACTCTTGCGGCTATCACTTTCTTCTCCGAGCTGAATGGGCAAAATGAGTTCTTGAAGACCACTTTGCCCCGGATGATGACACCAGGTGCAAATTCCATGGGACCTTCTACTTTCAGTGAGGTGCAATCCTTCAAACTGGGCACACCATTGGGGATCAACTTCTCCAAACCATCCACAAATTTGTAGAGGTCGTCCAGTTTCACAATGGGCGGCACCCCTTGGCGTTCGGGGATCAACTCGATGCGGAAGTCCTCCAAAGGTGGAGCTACGCTCTCGTTGGACCAGTGAAGGTAACATAGGAATTCATGGTATATAATATTATATGTACAGAGTATATCATAATACATATATATATATACATAATAATACATGTGTATATGTATATATATACACATATATATATATATATAAAACTCCGATGGTGTAGTACCTAGTGCCTGGAATTCGCTGAAATGGATTAAAGGAGATTTTGGAGGACCCCTCAAAAAAATCATGGGGATATTTCCTTTCAATCAGTCCATTGGGAATATGGTAAATATGGATAAATATGGGTCAAAATGATTGGTAAAAAACATGGTGAAATTTATACACATGATAACAACCAAAGTTGTGTGTCTCGACTGGTACGAGCTGCGCATATGGACCGAATGAACGGCTCAAGGTCGCTGCAAGAAATGCCGACTGCAAACCATTTTGTCCCATTTCTGGATTCGCTTCACAACAATCTGACACGCTCTGAATGATTGTGACCATATACTTTTTTCTTGGTGCTTCTATCCTCACGCCGAATCCCCAACACCTCATGTCCATGTTTTTTCCTCCGGCCGTCTCCTCCGTCAACTTGTAGGCATCTGATCGCAGGGCCAACAAATCATCGCACTTTTTCACTGGTGCGAAACGTGATCTTGGGATTCGAATGGCCTGGGCTCCTGCCATTGGTGAACTCATGGAAAAATGCCCAGACCACAGGCTGCGCGGCAGAGGTTTCTCCGGATTTCATCGCGTCAAATTTAAAGAGTCAGGTGGCTTGGAACCACTTTTTTTTACCATGAAAAAGTGATGTTGAAACTGGAAAAATGGGGACATCTCTGGGGCTGGGTGCCTCCGGTGCCCCCATGTTTTTCTTCAACAGCTACTGGATCATGCCATGACCCTCGCTCCTTCGAAGCAGGAAATGGCTGCACCCATGGCAGTTTCGAGCTGAATGACTTTGGTCGATTTCTTGTCTCTCGGATCCACTGTCTTGTCGTTCTTCATCACCTGAGCTTGGCCACGAACTACTTTCCCATCCCGCTTCCGAGCAAACTTGAGAACAAACTGCAAATAAAAGAACACGTTCTTTGCAGAACATTTGTCCCCCCGGGATACTATATATATATATACATAGCAGCAATTCTTAGAACTCATGGAACGACAACCAAGTTGCTGCGAAATATGATCTGCAATGTCTTGAGTCTTGGTTCTTCGGCATTTCGTTTGTAGGTCTTCAGGAGTCTCTTACTTTGGAAACATTTCAAATCCGAAAATGCCCAGCGACCGGCAATGGCAGTGCTCCACCGCTCTTGTCAAACAGCTCTTTGAGTTTGCCCAAATGAACCCAAAGATTGTTGGTATTGAAGTAGGCATACTTGGAGACATCCTGCTACAACGGGGTCGCGGAGTCTTCATTTTGGCAATCACGGTAACAATATCATTGAATTGTGCGCAATTCAATCATATAAACATATAAATAACATATACAAATACACATAGAAATGGATCTTGCGATGCAAGTGGCTTAGCTGCTTAGCTTTCACTGTTCCCCTAGTCCTGGAAGGCCTTTTCATCCTCCTTTGGGCACTGCGCGGATTCTCGAAGCGTCAGACCGCCGCCCTTCAGTACAGCCAGATGTCCTGCAGGCCACACAGCCGGAACAAACCAAAAACAGCTGAACTTTGTGATTCAAAAAGTATTTCCGCTTTGAGAATCGTGAGGAAGATGCGCATATATGCAAATCAAGTGTGGCTCTGCAAGTGGGATTCACAAGTTTCAACAGTAATTGTCTCTTGTTCTAAGGTAACTACAAGTCTGGACAGCAAATGTAACATCGTCTGAGTCTAAGATATTCTGCTGCAACGACTTGGGTATAGGTCAAAATTGGGTACCCCGATTAAATTAATTCAATTAGATGCTTTGTGCTATACTAAAATCTGTGGTGCCATACTTGGATGTGCATCCCACTTAGGATCCGTGGTTTATATATAATCCATAGATAACCCATATTTCATCCCATAAATAGGGATATTCCATTAGTCTAACTGCTTTTTTCACCCAAGTTACTAATTGGAATGCGTCCCCCAAAAAAGTTACTGTGGATGGAAGAAACCTGCACCAGTTGGTAGATGGTTTATCAATGTTTATCCCAGTATAATTCCGTGAAATTTACAGTGTCTTTAGTCCCATCCCTGTCGAATCGTCCTCCTTTTTTATCCGCATCTGTGCGCGCAGCAACTTCCATCAGAAAAGGTGCACCTGCCCGACAAAATTGGCCCTCGATCCAAGCCAAACCACTATCTGTCTATAGAAGGATAGTATTGTTGCTTCACTTTAGATCATACTGGTTCTTACATGTGTTGTATATCATCATATATTATCATATGTTATCATATTTCATCATGTGTTTTCATATATTATTGTATTATATATATATATCGTCATATGTTATCATACATTGTCATATATATATATAATCATATGTTATCATATATTACCATATACTATTATTATTATTATTAATTATTATTATTATTACATATACATATATATTACCACAGATATTAACATATATATCATCACATGTTATCATATATATATATATGTCATCATATTATCATATTGTTTGACATTATACTACCTGATATTATATCAAACCATTATATATATATATAGTATACACTTCGCATGACACGCATCCAACATCAGCGTTTCAGCCCCAAGTGCCGCTGAAACCAGTCCCACTGCCTGACTGTGCGAAGTGGGTCAAGAGCTTCAGGTCCAGTGTGGCGCCCAAATTGTCTGAGTTGGACACGAACATGTACTTCACTCCCTGCGCATCAAACAGCAGGGGTTTTCGTGGCCTGGTGGTGAGTTTGGTTGGTGGATTTAGAGCAAATCCCCCCAAAAGATAGAACAGTCTAATCTATCACTGGATATCTATCACTCATTTAGTTTGAGTTTACTAGGTTCATTTTGGAGGTTACTATAATCATCTATAATCCGTACTTGAAGATAGACCAAGTTGGGGACACAGACAAGCCATACATGGTTCTGTGTGAATCACCTGCTCACAGGGACGGTCCAGTCGACATCATCCTCTCATTAACCACCGAAAAACATGCTTTACCGCTTCATGTTACATCAGTTTTAAAAAATGTTATATATGTAGTTGTACGATGTTATACGTACTCAGTGAGCAGTTGTGTCGTAGAGTTATATCCCCATTCTATTTAGTAAAATATCCCCATGCCAAAATTACATTTGATCCACCTTCCATTTCCTTCCCCATTTTACCCCAGGTTCTGGTTAGAAACTCCCCAAAATGCCTGCAAGGTGGTACACCCCCAATAAAACATGTTTGCTTTCCAAACCCCATGAATGCGATATATCTAGCATTCCCATCCATAAACACAAACTTCCATTAAATGAGATTGAATCAGATTGAATCCGATTGAATCAGATTAAATCCGATTAAATCCACCATTTTTATCCATTTTTACCGCTCAAATCTGCGAAAATCACCATCCTTCTGGGGGGACACGTCCAAAACCCTGGCGTTCGAGCCGCTTGCGCCAGGAGCTTGTCCAGGGCCCCACTTCCTAACATGGCTGGATAGAGATCTCCATGGCCAGGGGGACCTCGGTTCCCGTTCACCATGGCTTCACTGGCAAAAATTAGACCCATCTGCGGTAAAAAATGGTTCAATGGCTGGAAAATTTCTAGCATACTTTGCCCAAATTGCAGCTTTCACTGATAAGGGCAGGAGGCAAACCCGTGCCAGCTTGCCTAGAGTTCGGAGTAATTCACCTACATTGTTGCGCAAATGGGAAGAATACCTGCACCAGCAGATATTCAGATATACTCTCTGCTAATCAAAACATGGCAATGAAAAAAACATGAAAATCAACCATTAAAACATGTTTTCCCCGTCTTTTTGTAGCCCAAACTGGGCGAAATTCCAACTTTTGGACCAACAAACAGATCCTTTTTCCTCGCTGAGCGGCACCACTCGTGGCCTGGATCGGCGGGCCACACCACTGGCTTCAAGTTTTCGGCTGCCACCTGACCGATGTTGCGATGTCGCGGGCAGCAGATTGATTTCTGGAGCAGGGCGGAGGTCCAATATTGGTTGCCAGGAAGACGAATCAAATAATCTGGGTAAATTGTAATATTTTACTCACCCTGAAAAGTTCAATCATTGAAAGGATGATTCCCCTATACATTCACCATGATTGCAGTGAGGTCACGACGTGAGGTCACTATAATTTATCCAGAATATCCCAGAACAATGTAGTGAAATATTGGGAAATTCATGCTGGTATTCCAGTGCAAAACGCTGATCAACTGATGTGGAAACAGCACGAAGAAAGCCACCTAAACGGCAAATGACTCCAAATATCTCGGAATCTTTCAGGAACCATATCTTTCAACATCAACCCACTTGGGTTTTTTTAAAGTCATGGGCGATCCCCAGTCGTCACCAGATGGGTTTACCTGTACTAAGTCATGGATGACCCCATGACTTATAAAGTTGCATATTTTTCCGGGGCATGTGAATCTTTCTCGTGCCGTTGCTTGGAAGTTGCACATAATCCCATCTATAAGTTATAGATGGTTATAGGGATGTTCCATGAATCATCATCTAACTGGGGTATACTTAACATTATACTTAACATTACTTAACCCATTTACATTCATTTACATTCATTTACATTCATTTACATTCATTTACTGGGGCCACCAAGCTATAAAACCAGCTGTTTCCCACCTTGGGCGCTTTGTTTTGGACGAACTCCAAATCTTCGCCGCCAAGGTCGGGATATTTCGACAAGGCCTGCAGTGTATCTGCCGAGGTGGAGAAGGAATTCCTCAGACGTTGCCAGGGGGGTTGAGATGTGGGGATTTCATGATATAACACGATGTAACCAACAAAGAATGGAATATATCTTAAGTGCGCTTAAAATGGGATATATATAAATATATATAATAATATATATATATATTGTATTTCAATGAGATGGATAACCAACTGAATATTTCTGTTGGGTGTGTCTGGCAATGTGGTATGCCATGTACCGTATACGCCAAAAGATGCATTTCATAACGGAGGAACTCACGAGACCATAGGATGCCCGGTGGTACCCCATTCTCAGACCCAGATGTTGAGATGGATCACGCGAGAGTAATTTGATGTAGTTTGAGTAGCCCAAGGATTCCTACGGATTCCCAAGGACGCGGCGATTCAACAAGCAGAAGAATCACGAGTTTCGTGATATCTTTTTGCTTATTCTCGACCATTTCATGTGTTTGAACACAACAAAACCTATAGGTTTGGATGGTTTGGTGTCTTTAAGACTCGATCAGTGCCCACTTAGCTTTCTGGTTTTTCCCTCTTGGGCGTGTCTTTCGCCGCCTCCTGCATCTGCGCCAAAGCAAGAGTCATGAGCATGAACTTCAGGTCTGGCATGCTGTATTTCTTCTTCATCCAATCCACCTGTTTTCACAGCGATTCTATGGGATAATAATATATTATCGTGTGATTATATTGGGCCTTGACCGATAAACATGGGTGATTTTTTGGGATTTCATGGAGATAGAATCGGATATATGCCCAACAATATGATGGATGGGTTTCTATGAAAAAAAGGGGACTCTTTGTGAAAAATCCACTGATTGATCGCATTGACTTGGGGCCCAAGGGGATACACTTCATTTTCAGACACATCCACATCTGCGGATGTCTTTTGGAGCTTGACCCAACAGTTCGCTGGGTGGCCCTTTGAGAATCTATCAAACATAGCACAGGTGATCACATCGCCTGGAATCAGCCATCTAAACCGCAGGTTGGCGACTAAACTGACTTGATCCAGCCACATTGCCAGCCACTAACAGCCAACCACATTGCAAAGGGGCCTGCTTTGCTATGAGATCCAAGAAGGTATTTCCGTCGGTCACATGCAAAAGTGACTTGGCCTCACCATTCAGCAGGAGCAAACAAAAATGCAGATGTTGACACATCATCCACATGCAAACTGATCCAAGTGTCATGCAATTTTCATCCATTTTCATCCATTTTCTCAGTTAAAGCGAGCTGTTTCCAGATTTCAACGACAGCTTCATCCATTGATCGATGGAGGCTTTCCCACCTTATCGAGGCCCATGCTGGTGCCCAAGCCGCCATTCAGTTTTAACACCACCGTCTCTTTGAGCAGTGCTGGATCCACTGAGATGTTCAGGGCCTGTCACCGTGAATCGTGGGGATAACATGGGAATATCATCGGGATATCGGGATAACATCAGGACATGGGGAGATCATTTTTTTTTGGGCCCTTATAGGCTTTTGTTAGCCATCAAACAATGGCCTATAGCTGGGACATCCCGGAATTGCTGGTCATCGATATGAGAAGATCATCGAAGCCAATGGGGAATTTTCCAGCCATGATTTTGAGGTGGAAGTTTCTGCTGTCCAGTCTTCGCATGAGCGATGTCCCAGAATATTTTCCAATGAGGCAACTGGCAGAGACGAAATTTTAGCTTCACAACCTCTCGAAGGTCGTGGTACGAAGTTATATAAGTGTTGATTGTATCCTCAAACTATAGTCAAGATAGTACACCTTTCAACAACATCTGTACTAGTGCAGTAGTCTTAGTTAATGAATTCTAATTATTTAAGAGTTCGCTATGGAAAATGGTCCACAAAAACGGATGAAAAAAACCTGTGTTCACCTATCAAACAATTAGCGATGTTCTAGAGCTATTGCCATTTATAGTGGATTTTCCCATTAAACATGGTGATTTTCCATAGTTATGTTAGTTTACCAGAGGGTAATCCCCCATGGTTTGTTCAAAGATTTTCGCGGTTCCCCAATCTCCGTGGCTCGAGGATGTCCCAGCCATGTTTTCCATAACATGAGTCATGGAGCTTTCCATAGTCATGGGGGTACCCTCTGGTAAACATACAAAAAGCTATTGAAAATGGCCATAGAAATAGTGGATTTACCCAGCTATAAAATGGTGATCTTCCATAGTTATGTTAGTTTACCAGAGGGTACCCCTTGAAATCGCATCGGATGGTTTTTGGATGGGAAAATCCCAAACAAATAGCTGGATGATGAAATGGGGTAGGCCCATGACTTTGGAAACCCCAAATATGATAGGGATATATCAATATATCCCATAATAAACACTATTATCCCATATTAATCATATGATTTAGGATTTTCCATCATTTATGGATAGATGGATAGGGATTTTCCCTTATAAACCATCCATTTATGGTTAGGGGTACCGCCATGACTATGGAAACCCTAACCATCATCTCCAGGGTGAGCGAGTCCATGGAAATGCCTCCAAGTCTGGCAACGCGGCCACAGGCTCCAGTTGAGACTCCGGGATCATCGTGCTGGCACCCGAGGCCAAGACCTGCAACGAATTCAGGGAAAGAGCTGGCAACCAGGAAAGGATTTGACTTAGTTTGTTCAAGATGTTGTAAGATGATTCAATATGTTTTAAGATAGTTGAAACCAGTTTAAGGTGGCTCAAGATGTTTTAAGATGATTCAAGACGGTTTAAAATAGTTCAATATGGTATGAGATAGTTCAAGACAAGATGGTTCAAGATGGTACAAGATGGTTCAAGATGGTTCAAGATGGTTTAAGATGGGTCAAGCTGGTTCAAGACAAGATGGTTCAAGATGGTTTAAGATGGTTTGAGATGAAAATGGTTCAATATGGTTTAAGACGGTTCAAGCTGGTACAAGATGGTTCAAGAGGGTTTAAGATGGTTTAAGTTGGTTTAGACTGGGTTAATATGGTTCAAGATGGTTCAAGATCATTTAAAGATACTTTCGGAAACAACGGCAGTGATCTGTACATATTTAGAGGATTTTTTCCAGGGGTCCTAAGTATAGATCTGCTCTTGGAAACAACAACTTTGGGTGGCCAAACGTGGCAATCACCATGATATGCTGGCGGTTATATAATGGATATAATGGTACAATCCATTGGCCCAGATTCTTCTCATGGGTGTCTTGATGTGTCTTGCACTTGTCCCTACACAACAATACTGTCTAGACATTTAGATCTACACTCAGCTCATGCATCTACCGCTTGCTGTGCGAGTACTTCTCATCGCACCACTTGTGGCCTAGCCCTTGCCAGGTGGCGCCTTGAAGTTGTACTTGAAGGCGCTGATGGCTGCATCGCTGGCACTTTCCTTTCCACCAGCCTTCATCTTCGCCTCATACTCCGGCCACAATTCTTCGAAGCTCATCGAGCCCTCAATCTTCGCCACAGCAGCGAATGGTGCGAATGGCACAGGCACGGTGAGTTTGGCTGTACTGAGCCACATGGCCACGTTTGTTTGAAGTCTAGTTGGGTAAAAGGCCTTGCGGCCTTGCGGCCTTGCAACATCGGTTCGTGGAAAATCCTCCTGCTCTGCGCAAGAATCCCCTCTGAAAGTCCTACATGACAATGCCGCACTGCAAAGCGACTTGAAGCCCCTCAACCACAGTAGCCTTCACACTCAACCACAGCATTTGTTTTCCTTTTGAGCATTGTGAATGAAGCGAGCTTATTTGGTCAAGATGGATAAAACAAATCTTGAGACAACCAGCCAATCGGCCGCTTTAGAGTTTAAATTTTTGTCCCATCCGGGTGATACATGTCACTTCCGTCACTTCGCTGTCAGAAGTTGTGCAGAAGCGTAGAATCTCCTGGTGGCTGATCAACCCCAGATGGCTCCAGCATGTGAAACAGCACGATTTCGGGCTATCGATGGTGCGTTTGTGTTACCAGCACACAACCACAACAACAACAACAACAACAACAACAGCACAAATCGGTAAAGATATAGGATACACATGGGTAACAATTAAAAAAAAGCCATCCCCAATAGAGGTTTATGCAATTGGGTGTACTTCCTTTTGGGATGATTTAAAATGGCCACCAAATGGTTGGTTTTATGCCGTTGGCTTTTCCACATTTCATTGCCGTTGGAAAAAAACACATGACCCAATCTCATGCAGTCAATGCTGTCCTGCATCTGAGTCATTACAAACCTCGGCTCGCTGACAGTTTGACATCTTGTTTGTTGACTAATGGGTTTATTTTTTGGGAACATATATCGGAACCCCTTTGTATTCTACATGTGTTTACCATGAATATAATATATATATAGGGATTTCGGAACAAACAATCTCTTAAATGTGGACCGTTTGTTGTTGTTTGATACCTTTGTTGACACATTGATAGCTCCTAAATCTGGCGAAACTCGCAGGTTTTTTGGGCGTTTCTCAAGCTGCTGCCGAGCAATTTGTGCAACCTTCATGGTAATTTAACAGTTAGCTATTCAACATTACCATGTTCCATAGGTAAATAATCTATAAACTGACTATTCTTCATAGCTATAAGGGACACAACAGGATTTTTCCGATGTTCACAATGCCAGTTCCGTTTCACTGGTTCCTTTTAAACACAGAGTGTGTCTGAAATTGGGGTATACGGTATACCCTCCATATTACCATTTTAATACCGGTGAACATTAATTTTAGGAATTTGTTTTTGACGTTTTTTTTTTGGGTAGGATTTCTTTCCTGCTGACATTTGCCTTGTATTTGCAACAGTTTGGAACTAGATGAACTAGAACCTGTCATTTTGAAGGGCATTTGCTACATTTTGGCTTCACCTTCCATTTTGCACCGTATTTGCTTTATCTTTGGCACTTCAACCTCTCATTTCTGGTGCTACATGTTGGTACAGTAGTTCAAACATGTTCAAACGTTCATGTGGGTTTGTTGGGGATCTGGAGTATCTTGGTATCTTTAGGGTTTCATTTAGGGTTTCTTTAGGGTTTTACTTACGGTTTTTTAAGGGTTTCATTTAATGTGTCATTTAGGGTGTCAATTTGGGCTTCTCTAAGGTGTCATTTAGTGTATCTTTAGGGTATCTTTAGGGTTTCATTTAGGCTTTCTTTCGGGTCTCATTTAGAGGGTTTTATTCAGGGTTTCTTTAGGGGTTCATCTAGGGTTTCTTTAGGATTTCATGTAGAGTATTGTAGGGTTGTATTTCGGGTTTGTTTGAGGTGTCATTTGGGGTATCTTTAGGCTTTTGTTTGGTGTTTCTTTGGGCTGTAATTTAGGTTATCTTTAGGATTTCATTAGGGTTTCATGAAGGATCCTTTTGGGTGTCATTCGCAGTAGGGTTTCATTTAGGGTCTCTTTAGGGTGTCATTAGGGTATCTGTAGGGTTTCATTTAGGGTTTCTTTTTGGGATTTCTTCAGGGTGACTTTGGGTTTCATTTAGGGTTTCTCTGGGGTTTCATTGAGGATACAAACAGGATAGAATAAAGCAAAAGAAAAGGAAGAGCAGAGAGATAGTAAAGAAAGGAAGCAACGAAGCAAAGGAGCAGGAAGAAAAGCAGAGAAGCAGGAAAAGCAAAGAAACAGAAAAGCAAAGAAGCAGGAAAAGCAAAGAAGCAGGAAAAGCAGAGAAGCAGGAACATCAAAAAGCGGAGAAGCAGAAAAGCAGAGAAACAGAAAAGCATAGAAGCAGCAACAGAAGAAACACAGGAATCCAACAACAATACCTAAACCTCATCAAACATATTTCCTAAAATCAATAGCCATCCTTTTAATAGGGAGAATTAATGCTTAACCAGTGAGCCGGGCAAACCATTGCCAAACAAACCCAAATGAAGAAGTCCAAGTAACCAATCCCACCACCACAGTGGTATCATCTAACTTTCCACCCCTGAAGGAGAGGCCCTCGGAATGCGCAGCCAACGCAAAGGGCGTAATGATGTCCTGCCGAGATCTCGTCATCAGTGCTGGGTATGTATCTACCTGGAACCCCAGTTTGGACCAAAAATGAATGGTGGGGAAACCCCAAACAACCATGTGTTCTGAAGGGATTCTTCATGACGATAGCGAAACAACCATGGCCATTTCTGGTTAAGACTGGGGTTCTAGGTAATTATGGGTCAAGAATTCAGGCCAAGGATGGAATCGTTTTTCGGGGATAAACATGAAGCTAACGATGGGATAACCGCAATCCCGTTTCCAATTGGGAACTCATCTATAAATGAGCCATGAACAAATACCACTATCCCACCCCGTCATACCTGGTTGGTATCCAAATTGACAATCTAGAATAATTCACCAACCTGAACAGTTTCGTCATATTATGCACTCAGTTGGTTAGTCCATGTTGGTCATATCCCATTAAAAATCCTATATGAAATCCCATTATATAAATCTCAATTGTCCTATGGTTATATACCAACTTGCGCCTTGTGGTCCTCTTGCTGCCCAATTCTTTGAGCCTGACCGGGGTAGGGGATGATCTTGATGACATGGCATGACATGGCATGACATGGCCATGGGAAATGAAGCGCTTTTGGATGATATCCCGAACCAGTACATCGTGATATATTTGGTATTTTCATTGATTTTAACCATAGCATACCATAGCTATATAAAGTTAAATTGCAAGAGGGTGGATGTTAAACGTTCATTGGCTTGGTCAAAGGGAAATCTCCAGGAGACAAAAAAACAGTTTGCCAGTCAAAGAAAAGTTCTCCTGTAGAACTTTCCCTTAAACCATTTCTGGGATACGGGTCAATGGGTAGTTACCGGTAGTTCGAGTCGAAACAAGTGGCAGTATAGTTGATCGAAATGACAGCAAACCTTGCGCGCGTTTTCTGACACCAAAAATCATCCAATCATCCATGCTCATGAAGCCTGTTTGGCGATACTGGTTGCCAAACCACTCAAATGCGGAGTCACCTTAGGACACACTTGGGACTTGGGGATGCAGGCCGGTCTTTTTTGTGGGTACAACCGTGGTGACCCCATACATTTGGATATGGGGCCTCTATTACCATGATATGTGTATATTATAAAATATCATGTATATATATATTATAATGTACAATATATAATATATAAAATATAATATATAAAATATACTATATAATATATAATATATAAAATATAATATATAAAATATAATATATAATATATAAAATATAATAAATAATATATAATATATAATATATATAATATATATAATATATAATATATATAATATATATATAATATATAATATATAATATATAATATATAATATATAATATATAATATATAATATATATAATACATATAATACATAATATATATTATATAATATATAATATTTAATATATACTATATAATATATAATATATAATATATAATATATAATATATAATATATAATATATAATATATAATATACAATATATACTATACAATATATAATATATAATATATAATATTATATATAATATTTAATATTATATATAATATTTAATATTATATATAATATAAAATATAAAATATATAATATATAATATATGATATATAATATAAAACATGATATGATATGATATAATATAATATTATATAATATAGTGCACTATAATTTATTATAATATAATACAATATAACATAATATAATATAAAATAATATAGAATATATATAGAATATATATATATACACAATTTGAAACTAAAACTGCACTCCCAAGCACTGCATCTAACTTCCCCCTGACAACTACAATCCTGGTTGACATACCCACTGGATGTCGGGGTGCGAGTGGATTCAAAGAAACAATCCCAACAATCACCCCATGATTCATCCGCCCAAACTTGATTATCTGGTTGGTGATTTCACCCCCTCTGAAAAATATTAGTCAGTTGGGATATTCCCAATGTATGGAAAAATAAAACATGTTCCAAACCACCAACCAGTTATACATTGCATAGATTCAGAACAAATAAATAACGAACAATGATAATAGCTTGAATAGGAGTGGTTCCTGTCATGTCTGGGAAAATTCCAATATCTGACCCTTTTACCCCAGCACTCAAATGGTTCGCAACCACAAATTCAGAAGCCACTGTTTACTTGGAGACAACACCATCCTCCAACTACAGGTCGCTTCATTGTGATTCACCTAGTTGAACAAAGGCGTAAGAAGTTGAGTATTATATGAGGTCATATTCTTCTTTCATACAAGATACATAGATCGTTGTTTGGCTTTCCCGTTTTTGTGAGGGTCATACAGTGCCTCAACCCAGCCAAATCATGGCAAGACAAGCCCAGTCGCCGGGGCTCCTTTACTCCAGGCTTTCCCCAGTTGCTGTGCCACAATCGCTTGCACCTTCGTCGAAGCGTACAAGGCCAAGGCTTGCGATCAACCGTTGGAGGGCTACTCGGCTACTTGGAGTTGCAGTTCCACGAATCAGTGCCTCATAGTTCACCATAGTTGTAAGGGTCCCAGATCCCAACAAACATCGAGGTTAGAATCCCATAGTTATACCCGTAACACCTGGCCTATTCCACCATCTAAAGGTGATGATTGGGAGATATTGGGGCTACGATTCCCAACCATCTGAAGATGTCCCCGAGTCCAAGCGAGACCATTTTGCCCATTGAAACATTGAAACGGCTAAAATTGGCGCCTCCATGTCTGAACAAAGCCAAGTTGGCCATTTATGATGGAAATTTTGGTGGGCAAGCGTCAAAATTCTCGTCCCCCAAAAAGTGGATGATTTGATAATCATGGTTAACAAAAAACCTAAAAAAATCACACAGGCATTCGTTCATTCAGGAGTCCAGAGTACCTCATTGTTACCCGCTGGTAATCAAACGTAGCAACCAGGAAAATCCCACATGAATAAATGGATTAATCACATTCGCAGCCAGCGATATCCAAACCTCCAGGGATTTCCTTTGGCTTTCCCAGGGATCTCCCATTTTTTTGGCTGACGAAGGCCTGGTGATCAAAAAGATTGTCAAAGACTCCATCAGTGGCTGCCACCACCTAGGTTCGTCCGCGGTGAAAAATCCCACCGGCCTGGTTAGATCAGGCTATCCCAATGTTTACAAAGGTAGTTTCAACAAACAGAATTTGTCCTAAGGCCCCGCACCAGATCTCCAGTCCGCACACGCACTCGGATAAAATCTGGAGCCTAGAAAGTTGGGGATGAAGGCCTCCTACGGTTTGGTATCCTATAATATACAATACATATTCTACCACAACGTATCATAAAGTAAGTTGTATATCATCTCAAGAGGATAAATCGATCACATAGATTATAATTACATATAATTACAATATATGATATATAGTAATATATAATATATTAGTAGACATACAATGAGATACACACAACCGGACACCGCCCTGGTATACCACACAACTGAGACATACCCTGGGGTCCCGCCTCTACAGGAGCATTGCCACTGCCCAACTGGTAGGGGCAATTGAAGTAGTGCGTCTGGTCACACGATCTCAGTTCCGCTCGCTGATGGCGACAATGAAGGTACAGTATGGTATTACCCCGCGAAAAACCCTATAAATGTATATAAATGATTACTAATGGGATGATTTGCTAATGGGATTAAAGTTTTGGTGTTTACCACGATTATTATATTTGGTGTTTATAGTGGTGATTAATGATTGCATATGATGACTAATGGGATTACCCTCTGGAGTCATCAAACGTGGCTTTCTGGCAAATCATCTGTAAATAGAGGTTTGTTATAGCTGTGAAAATTACCAATGGTGGACGCTCCAATATCACGTTTGATTGCCGGAGGGTGCCACAGAAATACCCCAGATTTTTAGGGTTACGTTGGCCTGATTCCAGCTGGTCATTGGCCATGACTATCATTCATATCCTTATGTCCTTCCAGTGCCATAGGCACATGGAGATGTTTCAAGCATTGGCATCGCGTTCCGCCGCATGTTTTAGAAAATCATTTTCCGAATTCCCAGTAGTTGATGACCACAGATTGAGGCCCATCCCTCATTCCGACACCCCCAACCCACATGAGACATCGAAAATACCGCTATCCTATCCCATTCTAATGCTTGATAGGTATTCCCAGTAGTGGTTTGTTCATACTCCTCACTAAATCAAGTACCCTCTGGTAAACTAAATAGGCAATCAAACAATCACAATTTTTAGTAAGTAAATCATCGAACGAAATGGGCAATGTCTTACATAGGAAACTGTGGGAAAATGACCAGATGGTAAATTCCATGATATTTTGATTTTATTCCCATTATTGATATTCACATTAAGATCCAATGAAATCACATAAATCCCATCAAATCCTATATTAAGTCCCATTAAGTCCCATTAAATCCTATTCAATCCCCCATGAAACCCATAGATTTCATAGGATGTCCCATTAAATCCTAGTAAATCCTATGATATTCCCAAAGATTCCATCGGATTTTCGGATTTCCCATGGAACTCCCCAGGCTCCACATGGCTCGCCTGAAGACCACGCGCGGAAACAGCAGCGGCTGATCGGAGCCCGGAGGCGTTCGCAGCGCTGGGCGGAGGAGCATGGCGCCTTCACAAAGGCGCCATTTCGAAAGGGGACGAATCTTCGGTATATCCGAAGGTATGTCGTAGGAATATCATATGTGTATTAAGTTATATATATATATCATAGTAGTATAAGCCCTTGATCATCATAGAGACAAAAAAAATACATTGATACGAAGTTATAATCATTATATCGATATACATCATCATAGGTATATCGTTACTTAATGTAATTCGTATATAACCGATTATACATGGTTCATCAACCTCCATGATTGACTACCAGGGGGTATATCATCTACAAATGGGATCAAATGGGTAATGCTCCATATGGTTGTATCAAATTACCTAGAGGATCCTAGAGTCCTAGAGGCTAATATATTCCGTAATCAGTGTATTGATTGTATTGTACCCGTACATTTCACGTTTTTTTGAATGTGAGCTGGAAATAACACAAGTCACAACACATCTTAAGGTTCTGAATATCTGAGGCCCCTATCAATTACCAGTTCAACTGACAACATCGTAGGCATCGTGTACCAAACCGTCGCGCCTGAGTCGCCCAAGTTCAAAATGGCCATTGTTGTGCCGTTGAGCTGCCCCAACAGCGCCTCAGATCGAAAACATCAGCCGTTTAAGTTTCTGCACGCCAAAGGCTCAGAAAGCACGGCCAGTCCAAACTAAATGATTTGGAAAGAAGTACGTATCTTGTATGTCATGCGTAGAATATCACCATCATCTCATATCATCTCACCTCTTTCATGAAGCAACAATGACGAACAAACAGCCTTGCTCACGAAAAGGTCTGGAACACACGAACTACAATTCAGTCAACTCTGGCAGCAGTGTGCTGGGCTGTGGGCTGTTGAACCCCCTTCCAATTTTTCCTTTAGAATCCGTTGGGTCGCCTTCAAGAGCGCCTCCGGCAAGCTTAGGATTAACTATTCGGTATGTCCAAAGCTTGGGGAAAGCCGCAAGGAATAACCAATTCATCTGATCTTGTGGTCTATCTATAACAGGGGGGGACCATCCATGTCAGGGAAATCGACAATGGCTTAACACAATCACGCTTGTTGTTGTTTCTATCACCGTGTGTTAGATGTATCCCTTGATTGGCATCCCGAGTGTTAATAGAAGGATTGCCAGTTCTTTCTGTTGTCCAAAGAATCATTCAGTTGTCGGACGGCATAGGTAGATTGATACATTTAATGGGTTTATCTAATCCATCATATCTGTTTGGCAGTCCCTCTTATCTACCCAAGACTCACCACCTTTCCGAATTAACATTGGTTTGGCATCAACCTCATCATTGCTTATTTGCAAAAGGTCTTTGTGGATGATTTACACTCATCCGCCATGTTTTTTTATTCGGATGGAATTGGCAATGTTTTTGTGTTGATCAATACCCCTTTCGCACTATTAAGCACCATTAACCACTATTACCATCACCAAATATTCGTAACCAGCGATTCGCCCGTACTATTAACCCAGCTACTTCACCACTAGTATTAATCACTCACTATGAAACGCCATTAGCCAGCTACTTAATCACTATTGAACATTACTATTGACTACAAATCACTCTAAACCAATATGAATCATTATAAATTCACTATTAACATCTATTAACATCTATTAACATCTATTAACATCTATTAACATCTATTAACATCTATTAACATCTATTAACATCTATTAACATCTATTAACTATTAACCAGCTACTTGATCACTATGAACCAGCTACTTAATCTCTATTAACAACTAATTAATAACATCTATGAAGCACATTTTTTTTTCCGCAGATTGCAGTCATTGATCGTCCCCAAAGGAGACTGCCCTGCAGCGTTGCCGTACCTCTTGGAGGTCGCTTTCATCATCCCCGATGCCCTGGTCGCGACGAGAGACGCGCCGATGCTGAAATCTTGGAGGGTGATCTTCCATGGAAAATGCCATGGTCCATAATGGTTTATGTTTATATAATTATATATATATCTATAATATGGCAACAGATTCGGGGAAAATGATGATGATGGATGGATGGATGGATGGATGGATGGATGGGTGGATGGATGGATGGATGGATGGGTGGATGGATGGATGGATGGGTGGATGGATGGATGGATGGATGGATGATGTTGATGTTGATGTTGATGTTGTTGTTGATGATGATGATGATTGTGGTGGTGGTGGTAATGAAGATGATGGTAATGAAGATGATGGTAATGAAGATGATGGATGATGGATGATGAATGATGAATGATGATGGATGATGATGAATAATGATGGATGATGATGATTGATGATGATGGATGATAGATGATGATGGATGATAGATGATGGATATGATTATGATTCTGTCTATCATTATATACTATTATTATTATTATTTTAGTATTATGATTATGATGCTAATGAGTATAGTTCTTGATGATTGAAACTTTATGCAGAAGGTGACTTAACATTGGCTCGTCCATTGTAGTTTGAACGTCGCAAGTTTTGGTCAAGACTTTCTCCGTGGCCCCAGTGGAGACAAATGGGCCAACATATATGGTCAAAATAACTCAAAAGGATCTGACTGTGGCTGATATCATTTGTATGGTGCTTTGTGCCCTCCAACAACATGTATTAAGATGTATTAAGTATCCTCATCTGGTCATTTAGAAAGAACTGACTCGAGCGTTTTAGCTGAGCCATGCATGTTCCCTTGTTCAATCCTCCCAGGGTCATGGATGGACAATGTTAGAACATCAACATGTTTGAAGCGACCAACCAAAGCATTGGTTTATCATCATGTTTCTCCAAGTATCATCCCCGACATGTTTGTTTACACTGTCATCACTATTGTTGAGACCACGATGTCGAACATGATTCCCATGTTGCTGGTCATGATTGTGTGTTTTTGTCATGTTTCACAAACACCTTACCTTCATTGAACCATGATAATGACATCGGTTCATCATGATAAACAGTGATTGTTTTTTCCAACCTTTTCATTGAACTCATGACTTTCATCCCCCTGCCTAATCCACTGTTCCCGGCCCGAAGGCCACGCCTCAAGGCAGAGGCGCATGAGCCGCCGAGCAAACAGCCCGGGGTCTACGCCTCAGTGAGTGGATGTTTGCCTCACCAATGACCAGCTATGGTCAAAAAATAAGCAATGGTCTATAGCATAAAAATAAATGGGTTTAAATGGTAGAATATCTTGACATGTTATGGTAGAAAAAAATATTCAGAGACTTTTAACATATGATTGTGGTACATATACCATCTGGTTATTTAACATAGCCATGGAACATCCCTTATAAATGGAGGTTTTAATAGGAACATCATCTATAAATGGGCCATCTATTCCATGGCTATGTTAAATAACCAGAGGGTATAAAACATATGAAAATATCAGAGACTTTGTGCAGCCTTTGTGGATTGATACGATCAACATCTCCGGTGCTAAGCGGTGCCCCAGGTGCCCCAGCCACTGTCTGCCCAACCTCCGACACCATCGGCCACTCCAAAGGAGCGACTCGATGGACACGCCTCAGATGCCCGTGGATTTCCCCGGATTCCCCCGGGAAAAAAGGGGATTTCCCAGGCAAAAACCTCCATTTATAGTGGATTCTCTCTAGAAACCTCCATTTTTTTCGGTGATATTCCCGTATTCCCATGGGTTTTCCCATGAACACACCAAAATTGCCATGTTGGTCTATTTTTCAAAAGTGAGAACATCAAAAGCATATTGGATTCTTAGGGATTGGTCAAGAGCAGTACCATTCGGTGAAGTGACCCAAAGCCCTTTACCACCACGACGGAAAATTGCCAGCTTAGTTGGTGCAGAATGTCTCGAGGGCTCAGACTGAGACGCATGGCAACAGTGAAATAGATTTAACATAGTTGGCAACTGTGAAATACATTGACACATCTCATCGTTCCAATATACAAAGATATGATATAATACAATAGTAAATATATACATTGAATCTGATTTTTCCAATGTACACAGATTTGTTATTATCTAATCATCTGCCCCTTTTTCCTCATCTTCATGTCCTCCCCAAGTGACGATCGCCCCAAGTGGCGAAGTATCCATCTTCACCACCTTTGTCCACCTGCTTTCATAGAGGGTATCATCGATGCTACTGTGGATGGTTGCGAAATCCTGGAATCCTGCACCAGCAATTTGGGATGCTTGAAACCCCGTAAATAATGGGATGTTTACCATCTATTAGCGGATGTGCAGGATTTCGCTGGCCCATCCATAGTAGGTAGCTCATGACACTTTAGGGCTTTAGGGTTGCCTCCAAATTCCCTCACCAGTTTTTATGAATCCATGGATGACATGTTTTCTGCTTTTGTCGCTTCAGTTTTCGCGCCTTGTCAGGGTGAGGGAGGCAAGCAGCTGCAAAGGACAACTTGAGTCGGCCGAGTCCTAGACATGGACAAGATGCCATCTACCTTTGGATCCACAGCCAATGGATAGGTTACAACCAAAAAAGAGGGTGGGAATTATCGAAGTATATATATAAATAAAATAAAATAATATAATATAATATTATATATAATATAATATAATATTATATATAATATAATATAATATTATATATAATATAATAATATTATATATAATATAATATAATATTATATTATATATTATATTATATATATATTATACCCAAGTTGCTACCCCCTGGTAATCATGTCAATCAAACATGGCCCATAAAAGTATTTTTAATTTTCACAACATGAAAGCATCTATACCTCTTGAAAGTATTTGAAGTAAAGAATTTTGACAAATATATTAAATATATTGTATGAATTTATATGATCTGCCAACTAAAGGCGTTTTTTTGACATGAATCACATGTCAACCCGGGAGAAGCTCCCATCGCCGGGCTCCTTCATCCGAGGCTGTGATGAAGTCGGAGAAGCTCCGCGAACGGGCTCCGATCGCAGCCTGGGATGTCATGGCTTGGTGTACATAAATTGAGATTCTCGACATATTAACATTAGGATATCATATGAATCATACATACTGCATACGTATCATATGAATCATACATACGTATATATATATATATAGTAATCTTTATATAATACATATATATATATATTTTATATTATATAGTCATATAATATCATATACAATGAGATAAAGCTCAATGAAACCAGTGTTTTGTAAGAATGTTGAAGACCATTAATGAAACTTCTTGAAGCACCACCCACAATGTATGAACCATCAACTCCGTCAACCAACATCCCACCAGCCTGATGCCTGCCTGAGCGTCAGCCCCGCAACTTCCCCGTAGCTTGATGCATCTAGGAAATGGCAAATGGGAAAATCAAATATACTTATCAAAGATTATCAAAACATATCACTTGGTATGAGTAGTTCATAGATGTTCATAGTAGTTCTATTCTGCATTATGATATTCAACAACCGCGCAAGAATGTGCTCATTCACACACCACATATTTCATACAGCACCAGCCAGAGAAAATTGATTTCGACCAAATCCATTGAAGCCGAATTTAAGGATTCCATAGGATTCCCCATTCCAGTGGATTTGCCAAGGATACCACGGTTCTTTTCATACGCTGGTCGTATAGATTCTATAGGTCAAAAGAGAGGTTCCGACGGCCTGTAACTCGACGGCCACGGAGCAAGTGACGCCTGGTTGGTCACTGAGAATGAGTCGGTGGCAGTGTGTTGCAAAGGAATTCTTGTGACTTGTTGGATGCTAAAAAACCCCTTCTTGTATCTTCTTGTCATATTTCATCATTTCTTACCTGTCTTATTCGCCCTCTGACACGCAGTTAAGTTGCACTCACCTTACTTTAAGCTGGATCTTCAGGGCTTATAGTACAGTAGCGAGTTCGCTAGTGCATGATTCATTTACGTAGCAGGACTTGGCGACTCCAAATGACTCCAAGGAGCGGCCTTGTGAAGGCTAGCCGAAGGGCCATGGCGACTCAAAGCGCGAGCATCGCGAGCATGGCGTCTTTAGAGGTGATCATAACCATTGACTGTTGAATTTCCACCCATTTGTATGTACGTCATTGGGGATTGCTCGTTCGTTGAGGATTTACCACATTGTGGCAAACTGTAGAATAGCTGAAGAAGAGTAACATTTTTAAAACTCCTCTGGATCACAATCCTCTTCGCAGAAACAGCCACAACAGGATATCCGGAAGCAGTAGGCGAAACTGATCATGGTGGCTCCACAAATTGCACCTTTGCAACCTAACATGCCAATTCATTTTCACAAATGTCTCTGCGAACTACCACTGCTGCATCTTGATGTAGCCACAGATTCAACTCAGATTCCAAGTTTATGATTGATAAATCGGTGCCCTAATGTGTTGCTTATTGTGCAGTGTGTTGGATTTCCATTTGAGTCTGATCCAGTGTACATCTCGTAACGGCTGCAGGCAAAGTGGCCAACATTTGATTCCACATTGCCAAACCTCCATAAGCTTGAACCGCCTCATTAGCAGATCAATAAGACATAATCTAGGAATCTAGGAGCTTGGGTATAGCCTCAAAAGCGGGTGAACAAGAGGCGGTACATCCTAGTCTTCTGCAATCAAACATGGGACATCTCCAAGGCAAAAGCTGAAACATCCTGAAACGGACCTGGTGGATTTTGCAGATTTCCCTCCATTCACTGGGTCTGAATCGTCACGCTCTGCTTGCCTGGCTTGCCTGTGTATCGTGCCGGGATGCCATCATCTCTGAAAAAAATCTGGACATTCACCAGGAAGCCTTCTCCAATCCTCTTGGCTCATTATCCAAGTTGATGCATTGCATTGGCAAAAAAACAACAATCTCATCAGCTCCTGACCCAAGCCATGACTTGATTGGATTCCAATCCACAAAGGCCATGAACACGATGCAAGCACTCTCGTTATCTGTTATCTATTTGAAATTGGCATCTGTGTGCCAATTGCACGCAGTTCACCATGCTAATAGGTCGGACCTCCTTAAATAGTCAATGTCTTTCTCACTAGTCACTAGCCACTAGCCGCATGGCTGGTACTTCAGTGGCTTAATATCAGGGCCGAGATTGAAGCCCCAGTCCTGAAATCATGATCACAGTCCCAACATGTTTTGTTCTGACGTTAACATACGTATGTTAACCGTTAACCATTTTCGATGTGGAAAGACGATGGAGGTGCAACCAAATTTATATACACAACGGCTGAACATTCTGCAGCCTCAGAAACAATGCTATTGCTGATCTATCAGACATTATCAGACCATGTCCACTGACAAAGCGAACTTTTGGGCTTAGTCTTTGCTGGGCGTTCTACAGCGCTGATCAGCATTTGAAGTGGGATGCTTCCACGCCGCATGCCTGGTGAATCGGTCACGGTTAAAACAATAATAAACCACACAGTTGGGAATGGTTAGTTTATACCAACTATTTATGGTGAAATTGGGGATGGGCTTATTATTGCTTTACCAACATTACGTGGCTTTCTCTGACAATATTGGGAAAAAACATTCCTTTCACTGGGTGATCACATCAAAACATTCTATAGACCAGTTCAGAACGGGCTCTAGCCCATTTTCCGGAACATCCCCAGTTGGAAGATGTAGGGGAACGAACCTAGATCATTAATGATCCATTCAAAAACACAACTTCCCAGCCGAAAGGATCATAGGATCATGTCTCCACAAAGCTCAACTGGCAGTCTCTTGCGCTATTCGGGTCACACTTGGGCAAATCTTCCGAAGTTGGGATTGAAAAGAATACAGAAAAGATGTAAAAACCACTCATCGAAGATTATATAACCATGGTTTTGTATTTAAGCATCATCTACATATTAATAGGGTATTTCATGAAAATCCCATCCATCAAATATCTCCCCCAATCTCTCACGGATCCCGTGAAATATCCCCGTGATCTCCCCACTGATGGCTAATCATCATGTTCCAGACATTAAAACACGGCCTCTGTAGGCTGCAAAACCCCCCATTTCCAGACACCCATATCTTGTTGATCTATGTTGATCTCATATAAATTATACGCATTAATATCCGAATATATCCCATATAATATCCCAACTATTGATAGTTTTTTTAGAGTGTGTAATCAATTGATATCGCCATAGATCGCCCCACTTCTTCACTTTGACTTCAGAAATCCCATGGCATCCGCCACCTTTTGGATGGCATCCACCGTGCAGGGCATGGGCATCTGGAAGTGCTCGCTGAGGCCATTCTCGCGACGAACGGATGCAATGGCCTTCCCGGCGCCCCCCATGCTTAGTGGAAAAATATGGGGAAAACATGGAAAAAACACAGGGTTTTCACCATGGGTTTTCCGGTGTGTTCCCTGAAACATCCTGAAACACTGCGAGGTGATCAACTGATTGACCAAGCTGGTTCTTAGCATCGCCAAAAATCGGAAAAAATGAAAAAAACAACTGCTAAGTTGGCAAACAGAACTCACATTTTTCACCTCCCGGGATCGGATCTGGCCTTCTTGGCGGCTCCTAAAACACTATAGGCCAGCCTCGATGGGAGCGATGCTGCCACCACATTGCAATGATTTGGAAACCAATGGATTTTGTACTTAGACCCCAACACATACCCAAAGAAACAAGTTGAGGGACCTGCATGTCTTTGATTTGCCAGGTCATCATGCTTTTTTTACGCACACAGCACTCAGCATTTTTGGTGCGTCGTTTTTTCAAAACTGACTCATGAAGTCAGTTAGATATAGGCTATACATGGCTATACCATGTAAAATACCCATGGTATATACTCATGGCATATCTCGGTGATATGTTGGTCACCGTTGGTCACTTTCCCTTTTACATCCCATCAAATATGCAGCCCGATGTCAGATCCACTGATCCAAGCTGCATAAAGGGTGGTTCTCCAATAGCTTTTGATCCCAAGACGCCCTTGGGGAAGGGATTGTCGCGCAGCAACTCCACGTGAAACCTGCGGTAGCGGTTACCTGGGGTAAACGTGGAATGATGTGGAAAACCCATGGAAAACCCATGAAAACACATGGAAAACCCATGGAAAACCCATGGAAAGCCGGTTTGGAAAGAAAATGATCTATACTTAATATGCTGGCTTTTCATATTACGGCTTTTCCAGATCTATGTATTTAAACGTTTACAGAAGGGTCACTTCACAATTTCATATGTAAACTTTGGTGATTCCACAAGCCCCACAGAGCGTTCGTTGTCAACAAAATGGTACACAAATCCTGAAATACGATGGTCTTACGGGACTCTTACTGCACATGAAATGATTGAGTCGTGAAAAACCAATGGTAAATTCAAGCTTACAGAAAAACATGAGCTATGATGAACCATTCAAATATACGTTCGCCATATTTTTTGCAAATTAAAACACTATTTCTGCCCAGAAAAAGAAAACACAAGATATTGCGGTGTCTCATGTTGCAACACTGGTGGCTGTCAAGAACAATCCTGACCTTTAAGACGATCGGCTCTCACATCCATTCTGTATTACTTCCTCAATAAAATATAATGAGGTAAACCCGCCAATAATGATAGCCATCCCCAAGTGACCTTCATGAAATTACTAGTATTTACCCCTCAGTAAATTTAACATCCCTGCTGGAAATAGGGGTTGGAAGCCTATAGTTTCCACTAAAGATTTGGGTGATTTGACCACTATTGAGGATGCTGAAACAAATTTGCACCCCAAAAGGCTGGTTGATGGGGTGGTTTACTGAGCCAAGGAGCTCAATTGGCACTTCCGGAGCCATCGGGGGCTTGTAGGCCCAAACTCCCTGGGAGCGTTCAGTCCCGCGGTTGTCTCTCAAGGGCTCCTCATATAGGTAGTAGCCAATACCTCAATGTTTTGGATGGTGATTGGATGGTGATTGGATGGTGCGGAGGTCACATCTGGAGATTTCAAAGATAAGAACTGGAAACACTTGGATACTGTCCTGGATACTGATGATACTGATGATACTGATGATACATGACAAGCGAGTCTCCCTGTTTCATCCTCTTTCGGGGGTGTCTCCAACCAACCTACCGCAGCGAGACGTCGCTCGTCGCCGAGCTGCCGAAAACAAATGCGCCCTCCAATTGTCCAAGGTCTATGCCAGGATTGATGGACTGACCCACATCGTACAGGATATCAGATCTCAAGGGCCTCCAGTGGCTCCAGGCTTCAAACAATATCCATTGACGTTTAAAGGTTGGCTTCTTAGGTTTATAACCTAACATTCACTACTGAAGCTTTTGAGAAAAAAATAAGGTTGTAAAGCTCAACCAGGATTTGGATATATTTCGTCAGTTTCAGGTGATGGTTTAACCGTCAACATCCTTTCAGAAGGTGTTCAAACTGGCAACAGCAACAAACAGGCCCCGCGTAGACTCAACGCAAGGTCTCAACTCAAGAAACGTCCAGGCAATTATGACCATGCCGAATTCTGAAACTACACAGGGGCTGGAAGCACTATTGTCGCTGTCCGGCAATCCTCTATGATCCTATGACACAACTTGGAATCCTCGGTCCTTGGCGCCTGATTTCTCCAGTGAGAACATCTAGCTCAACTTCCGAAATGCCTCGGAGAAAATGGTAGACGATTGGGTGCCTGCAAGGACACAGCTTGAATAGTCCTTGAATCAACATTCATCACCCCCAAATGTGCCATGAAAAACTGCCTTGTCGCATGGTACTCTGCGACAAATCGCTATATATTCCTCTTTTTTTGGTGTATTTCCCACATTCCCAATAAAACAGGCTCCAGAAACCATGAACTATTGCTAAGTTTCTCCAGATTAGCCATTAACCAGTGGCTCCCAACCTGCACCGTAGGTGAAATAGTCTCCATGGAATTCGCCCAGTTTGTTGCCCTCTACGTCAGTGGTGTACCTTGGATCCATGGCCGCAAGCCATGCGATTCGGAAGGAGAGAACCTACACTTTTGTCACACATTGCAAGCTAGATTCAAACCAAAAGTTCATAGAAAAACATGTATACATAAATATATGGCAACATACAGACACTTGCTGTACACAACGGCTGTCTTATTGTCTTTTGACAGTATGTTATGATATGCTATGTGGGTGTATATGATCTATGTGAGTCCATTCACTATTTTGATGGGACCGCTCCTTGCCAGGGCGCTGGTTCCCTGCCGGTGAGAAAATGCCTGCGCGTGGCAAAACAGGAGGAATCAGGGCACCAAAAATTGACACAAAAAAACAATACTGGTTGGTGGTTTTACCCTCTGGTAAACTAACATAGCTATTGAAAATGGTCACTTATAGTGGATTTTCCCATTAAAAATGGTGATTTTCCATAGCTATGTTAAATTACCAGAGGGTAACCATCTTGAAAAATGATGGAGTTCGTCAATGGGAAGGATTATCCCAATTATCCCATATATGAAATGGAAAATAACAGCCATGTTTGAAACCACCAACGAGATTAAAACCGGTGTCAGCAAAGGCCATACCGGCCATACCCAATACCCTTTGGATACTCTCAACAATGATAGCAAAAATTTGGAGGTTCTGTGGACTATATTCGAATCTTACGGTCCAGTTCAGATGCGTGCCACGCTATTGGTCAGTATGTCAAATGTTTTTCTTTTTTTTGTGAAAATAGGCTAACCCCAAAATTCAATGGAGTACGACTCATATTTAACTGGCACATTTGGAATATTCAATGGATTGGTTTAAGGGAAAATCTACAGGAAACCATAGATTTTCCCATTAAATGTGGGGCTTTCCTGTGAATTTTCCCTTAAACCAATCCATTGAAACACAACTGTACAACTCGATCATCATGTATAACCAATTTTTGGGATGAACCGATATTCCACCACCGGGCAACAGTCGACTGTCAACGGGGTACAACGGAGTACAACGGAGTGCCTGTGGCTGACAGCTTCTCTTGATGTCCCAAGACTGTGTTGGCAGCTGCCACCAACTCTGTCCAGCTTGGCTCCTGTCCATTTACTGGAAGTTGATGGAACTGACCCAGACCTGCCAAGCAAGTCAAACCTGACATTCTTTTCAGGATGGGCCACAATGATTATATAATGATTCATAACATCACCACGGTCCATCACTTCTCTGAATTAGGTATACAATATATTTGAAATATATGAACATACAATTTTATGATTGTGTGATTGTGTACATCATTTTTGTTTACCACATCTACCATCTTTATTTCCCATTAAAAAAAAAGAAACGCCTTCCCCCAAAATCGCAGGTCCTTCCCATCGCGCTTCGCTAAGAACTCCCGGTGGGGCCGAAGGGTTTCCAAAAGCTGCTTGCAGGCCTCATGGTGATTTCGCCATATGGATCCGTGTGGGAAATCCACTACAACTATAATTTTTTTCAAAAAAAATGGAAAAGTCCACTGACTAGATGGAGGTTTTAATGGGAATGTATGGGAAAATCAACCATATATGATGATTTGTTCATCAAAATTTGGACTTTTTATCAGAAAAAATGTTGAAAACATGACTTACTTGGAGAACCACCTCCGAAATCGTCCCTAGTGCATGTTTTAATGGGGCGATCTTCCAAGTACACCTACAATAGCTATACAGAAATTCGACATGTCATGGTGATACAACATATATATATATGGAGAGTGGTTATACAAAGTCTCGTATCTATATATTGTATCTACATAATGTTGCATATCACATCATATGATACCTCTATCACAATCATATAACATATAATACACCCCTAAATAACCATCTTATATATATACAGTTACATGCCATATAATTACAATAATATATGATGGTTTCAACATATTTTCAAATAATAAAGAAAACACGTTATATCATGATATACACCAGACATACGTCATATTATATCATATATATATACACCGTAAATATATCTTATATCATATCACACATATATATATACCCTCTGGTTATTTGACATAGCCATGGAAAATCACCATTTTTGATGGGAAAACTCACTATAAATGGCCATTTTCAATAGCTATGTTAGTTTACCAGAGGGTATCCCTGGTAAACATACAAAAACCCATGGAAAGATCCACCCTTCTCCGCCTGTCGTGCCGCTTCGCAGACCACCTCCGTGGTGATGGAGCCACCCGTGAAGCGGGCGTTGGGCACCACCTGCGCACCATTGAACCCGTGGGGAATGCGTGGGGAAATGGTGGGTAAAACAGGTGATCTCCACAATTCAAATCATGAGATTTACTATATATGACATATATATATTTCCAGTGATATTGCCCTAATGAAAAACATGAGATTTTGTTTTGATGATATGGCCATTGCAATGTTCATTGATGCTGTTCATGGTTTTGATTGTGTTCCACAATGGAGATACATCCATATATATAGGCAGTTAATCGCATTCTATCCCAGAAGATGTCATGTATTTTAGTGGCATATACATGCGTCATCTTCATAGATTCCATTACAATCCCATGTAATCCCATTATGTCCATTTCTGTCCTATCTTATCATCCCATGAATCACTTATCATCCCATGATAGCCCATATAAAATCATATAAAATCATATAAAATCACTATATATTCACCACATATATATGTATATATGTATCCTGATGATATCGTTGACCCCAAGTCCCACGTCTCCGCCCCGGGCGGCGCTCCAAGCACCTCAGAATTGGTATCCGCCACCCGGATCAGCTCCAAAGGGCAGCCCAAAGATATGGCCACCACTTGCGCCACTTTGGTGTGGATTCCTGGTGCGACAGGGACTGCAGGGACCACATTCTTTTGGGGCCTTAAACATCCATATGATGATGATTTCGTATGATTTCCACAGATTTTCTGCAGTGTGGCAATTGTTTTCCAACCCTGTGGGAGCAATAAAGGGTCCAAACGGAGAAGTTCGATGACATTTTTTGAAGGTCAATGCGACCAAAACCATCGAGCCCCTCAGATTTCATCGCCATCGGACCATCGAGATTGCAGGGTGAACTACTAAATTACCCTCCGGTAATCAACAATGGCTGGCTGGGAAAATCCTAGATTTATAGACTGTTTTTCCAGGTATAGACGGTATAGACCTTTATTTATTAATAGGGGGTTTCCATTCGCCATCTTTGCTCACACCGTATATCCCCGTACAAACCCACTTCTTAACCAGGTAACAAACTCCATCGCCCATCTAATTCGCGCCAGCATTCAGCGGGACAGTCCTTGTCCAATCTCGCATCCTCCATGATGTACAGTCACTGATCCATCTGAACCTCAAGGTTTTAAGATGCGGGCAGCTCAGGCTTGGATTCAAGCGGCTATGGTCAAAATTTTACCTCTAAATTAAATAAACCATGGTTTATTAATCCAAGGTTGACATTACTACGAGTAGAAATGTCTTTTTGATTCTTAATTTTTGTGTCTCAATTGAACTCAATTGGTTTATTTTGTTGCGTGCTGTCAGTGTTTGATGGACAGTCATGCAAGACTTTAGAGCGGGAAAGTCTGATGCAAACTCCCACAGCTGCCGTTGGATCCAAGCAGCCGAAGATATTCACCAGAGCACCAGTTCCGGCTGCATAAGCATAGCAGTGTCCATACGCCAAAGGAACTGCACCTTGACGCAAGAGTTTCCAGGAGACCAAAGCAGATAGGATCCGAGGAGGTCTGGCAGTTTGCCATGTTTTCGAAGTTCGGGAAATCATCGAAGTAAAGGGATGTCAATGGGTCTCCATAGAAAATTCTTCAATTGCTATGTTTTTTTTTTTTTTCCGATGTTTTTTTTTGGCTACGCACCCCATCATTTAGGGACTCGGTCCGAAACTGCCAAGATACTGATGCCACGTTTGCGCCAGCGGTGCTTCTCATTGAAGGCTTTGCAGGCTTCCTCACGTTCCTGAAACTTGGCATCCTGGCCGGGCCAAAATTGTCTCAACGTCTCTTCAGAAATGTGCAAGAGATTGTAAATGCACAGAAGCAAACGAAGGAAAAAACAACGCAACAAGCAATGACCCTGCAACAGCCACAAATCGGGAGCAAGACTGTGTCCCAAGCTCACACAAACCGCAACAAATGCCATTATGCCATTGGAGCCAAATAGAATTACATAATATGTATATATACATATATAATATTATATTATATGTAATATGTATATAAAATATAATAAATTATTATATATATAATATGTATATATATATATGTATATACATATTACATATATGTATATACATATTATATATATATTAGATATTATATATATTATATTATATAAATTATATTATAATATATTATATTGTAATATATTATATTATATTATAATATATTATATTATAATATATTATATTATATTATATTATAATATATTATATTATAATATAATATATTATATTATATTATATCATATTATATTATATTATATTATAATATATCATATTATATTAAATCATATTAATATTATATTATATATATAATATTATTCATATTATGTTATCTTATATATATATTATATTGTATATATTATATAATCACCATCCACAGGTATGATTTGAGACCTAATTATAGGTTTAAACTTTTGGGGTTTGTCGGAAAATACTCTTAAAATCAACTGGTCAATCACCATTATCCTGGCAACAGTGGCATACAATGGCCATACATGGCCATAACTTAAACTTAGGGTTAATCAAATTTTCAGACAAACCGTAATCATATCAAGTTGGTCAAGTATATATAATATACATCCCATTGTATTGCCATCATATTACCCGTATATATAAAATACAATATAATATATTCAATTATATATATATATATCTCTCTCTCTCTCTCGCTATGATATTCCCACTTTTCTAGAGGCCTGGCAATGTTTGGGTGCCAGCCTGCTTCAACTTCTTCCAAAGCATATCCACCTGAGCTCAGGTGTTGGGTACTTGGGGATGCGGGACCCAACACCAGCTTATACCTTGGGGGCTTCCATGGTCAAAGACTGTGGTTGCTCATCGTACATAAACATGATGGCAATCGTTGGACTTGACATAGCTCTTTTGCGCTTCAAATCTTGGGTGCACCATTGCTTCAAAAGAATCTATTGAGTCAATTCAGAACAGAGCTTTTCTATTCAAGGTCTGGGAAATCATTTGAACCACAGCAACAGTACATTGGTTCATGGTGGTGCTAAGGTTAAACAGAATGATGATGGCTCAGCATGATTATTCTTTACAAGCAACACCAAAGGATCTAGCGGCTAGCGGAATCTCGCATTCAAGATGCGGCTCAATTCCATTACATATACCGTATGTACCTCATGTTCGATCCCCTCACCGAAACCGCCCAACCACCGTTTTCACGGTGATTTTTCAACCAGGCAACGTTGTAGTATTCCATGGGCTGCCCCCAAGGTGTCACCGCATTCTCTCTGGTGCACATGTTCACTTCGCGAATCTCCTCAACGGCTTTGCCCAACCTGGCGAAACGAGGGCCCGAGGGTCGACCTGTTGCAGGATGAAGGCATGGAGATTGGGGTTTATGTGATGAGGTCCCCTTAACATGGCTCCTTTTGGACAACCCTCTTGAATATCAAGACTATAATATAAGTAATATAAGCTTAAGAGTTCGAAAAGAAAGGACACTTTGAGACATGTGTCTTATTTTTTTTCATCAGCCAAAAAAAGAGACAGCGTCAACGACCTGCCGGCGATGTCTTCAATGATGGCCTCACAGATGAAATAGCCTGGCGCTGAGGCTGGAAACTCTCTATCCAATTGAGTTGGTGACATGAATCCCATTCCATCCCCTTTTAATCCCTTTTATATATATAATATATATAATATGAAATCCCTTGTATCCCATGTGTTCCACATCATATCCCATTAAATCCCCGATTGGAATTGAATCCCATAATATATGTATATATATACATTCATATTAACCCCCATGATATAAACCCCATGATCTATAAAATCACAATATCACCACCACTCTAAAGATTGCAGGCCTTGGGGACTTCCAAAGGACCTCACTGCGGTGTTGGTGGGCAAGTTGGTCTTCATCGCCTCAGGGCGACCCCAGCCACAGCAAAGTCACGGTCGCCATTCTGTTCTCACCGAGAGACGTGGACGTTGACCTTCATGTTGGGCCACCAATAGACTGAAGGGATGGCTTCACCCATCTCGAGGTTCAAGAATCCTACCAGTTGTGTCATGGTTTTTCGGAGATGCCCCAAGTGTCAGGATGGGAAACTCGGGGATTGATGGTCGTACGTCCAGTGGTTTGGAGAATTTATGGGATATTCACCATACATTGTGGAGATATAATGGGGATATAGAATGATATATAATATGAAATTATAGTGATAAGTTACTACAATTGGGCCTGAAAACATGAGTAAGAAGCAAGCGGGGTTGAAATTCCGGGTTGCCACTCTATTGGTGCTCCCTTCTTCCTTTACATATTATCCAATGATAGGAACCATGTTTTGGTATTGGATCTGTCCATTATGGGGCCTTTTTTTGGTGGGTAGTTCGGTAGTTCAGCACCTGTGAAGTCGTGGGTGCATCCACCATTGCACCAGGATTCGATCTCGCACCTCAGCAGGCAGTGCGCACGAGGCTTGCCATGGATGAAAGGTAGCAATGGGCAATCCCCTATAAATGGAGGTCTTAATCGGGAAAAAACCAGGGAACTGTTTAAGGGGAATTTTCCAGCCAGGTTGGAGTACTGAAGGGTATGTCTTCGCCCAGGTTTTCATGGCACTGCGATTTGCCAAGTTGCGACTGAATCTTTCCATCCTTGGTCACACCCACCTGACAGGCCAGCTTCACCATCCAAACCCAAGCCACGGAACTGCCAACCTCCAGTAAACCAACATACCTATGGAAAATGTTACATCCACAAGATGATTTGCAAATTTTCTTTTCAATGTTGATTTTCCAACTATTTTGAATAACAAAAAACTAAAGTGGATGGTGGTGCCCCATCAACTCTATGGCTGAAACTTGATGGGAACCAAAATATCCCAACACCATCTTAAGCGGGTTATATATCCCAATACATTATCATATGTTCCCATGATATATCTATTTTTGTCGGTGAAATCTCCCATTTTTCAGACCCAAGATCCACAGCGCTACAACCCTAGCCATGCCTGAGCTACCTCAGCGATTAGAAATACCCCTATCCCATCTCCTTTTACTAGTTGGTGGATAGGTTTCCCTTCAAACAGGAGAATCATAATCCCCAATAAATTAGGTAGTATAAGTCCCTAGTTCGTAAACAATCAACCTGGCTATTTATCAACTCTCTCCCCATATGTTTGGTACTTAAGACCTCATGTATAAACCTTATGATTCAGTCATTGTTAAGTCCAAACAAATTAACACCAATCAAAAAAAAAGAGTGATACAAAAAAAACCGTGTTATCCAGTGTTTCATCTTTTTTCCCCATAGTTTTTCGTTTCTGGTTTGGTCGGTGAAAACAGTGGTTTTTTTTTTTATTGTTTTTTTTTTGCAAAAACCCAATGAAAAACCCACCGTTTTCACCGAACGAACCAGCTGGGGCCTTGTACTTGGTCTTGAAGCTGTGGCGTCCGCCGACCGCCCACTGCTCCAAGGTGGACTCATAGGCCACGCGAACGGCCTTCTCTAACCTAACCGTGGGGTCCCAGTGAGATCGAAACAGAAATGCCGGTGGGTTCAATGGGATTTAATGGGATTTCATGGGGATCTAATTGATCCAATGGGATTTTTCTCAAAACCAACTTAGTAATCAACATTGTTCATTCACCCAGTGATATATAGGGGACGTACTCACTGGGCTTAGATTCACCACGATTCGTGGGATGAAACTCCAAGGGGAAGCTTAAGCCGCTGGAGTCATCCCCATGGATGATCCCCACTAGCTGGATGGTTTTTTGGCTGGGAACATCCCCCAAGAAAATGGATGATGACTGGGGGTAGCCACATTTTACGAAACCACGAAACCCCCAAATCCAATCCTAAAGAATGTGTGTCTATTGCTTTTCCATCCTTTTGAAGTTGCTATTTGATCTTATGATGATTATGCTGATGCTGATGATGATGATGATGGTGGTGGTGGTGATGATGGTGATAGTGATGGTGATGCTGGTGATGATGGTGATGGTGATGCTGATGATGATGATGATGGTGGTGGTGGTGATTATGATGATGGTGATGGTGATGGTGGTGATGATGGTGGTGATGATGGTGATGATGGTGATGATGATGATGGTGATGGTGATGGTGGTGATGATGATTATGATGATGATGATGATGATGAGTTTCTTTTCTACCTTTTTTGGGGGATATCCCAAACTTTGCAATGCAATGTGGGATCTGTCTTGATAATGTATACTACCTGTCCATTCTGTCTCAATGTGGATTATGTGGATCAATGTGGACCGCATAGCACACCTCTTGACAATCAGAAATAGGTAAATCCCAAGCTGAATTGTTTCCAAAAAGAATAGCACACCACCAAACCTGGGCATGTGGGTCTGTCTGAAAATATTGTTTACCACTTGGTTATTGGCCCATTCCTCCATTCATTTGTGGAATTTTATTGGCATACGCAATGAAACAAGTCCATCTCCCTTGCTCTTAACTTGGTCCATGTTCAACCCCAAAGCGATCGGATTTACAAATCATAAATGTGCCTATTCATTCGAAGTTTTACCCTTAAGATTTCTCATGATATTCCCAAATCTGGATCCAGTTCACCCACCTGAGACTCCCCATCATACCGGGCTTGTCATATGGCTATGGGTGCGAATTGGGTACCACAAAAATTGGATGGCTAATAGAAACATACATAGACATTCCAATCTGTGGTCCCCTAGTTCTTAAATTTTGATCCATTGCCAAAATATGCAATAAAAACATGATTGCTTTACTATTTCTTTGCTATGGTAATTGTGGGATTCTCATGGTCTCAAATTATGATACCCTCTGGGCCACTAACATAGCTATGGAAAATCACCATCTTTAATAGGCAAATCAACGAACTAAATTGACACGTTTCAATAGCTTATATGTAACAAATTACCAGAGGATAAACTTGAAACACCCCGTTAAATCCCATTCAAATCCCATAAAATCATATAAAATCACCATTCAATGTCCATTCAATCCCATTAAATCACCATTAAAATCCCATTAATTCACCATTAGAAAATCCCATAAAATCCCATTAATTCACAATTTAAATCCCATTAATTCACCATTAAAATACCATTAATTCACCATTAAAATCCCATGAAATCATATTCCCCATCCTATTCTCCAAGAAACTTATGCGCCGCCACGGCTGCCATGGCAGCCACAGGCACCTGCCGGCTGTTCTTGTGGCCAAAGGCGCCGCCGGCCCGGGTCTGTTTCACCACCACGTAGGACCCAGGGACGTCCAGAACTCCCGCCAGCCTCGGTTCCATTTTTTTACCATGGGAAAATGGAAGGAAATTGGATATGCATAGTTATGCATGTATGTATGGATGGATGGATGAATGGATGGATGGATCTATCTATCTAACTTATCTAATCTAATCTAGCTATCTAGCTATCTAGCTATCTAGCTATCTAGCTATCTAGCTATCTAGCTATCTAGCTATCTAGCTATCTAGCTATCTATGTATGTATGCATGCATGTATGTATCTATCTATGTATCTATCTATGTATCTATCTATGTATCTGTGTATCTATGTATCGATGTATCTTTCCATCTACCTATCTATCTATCTATCTGTCTATCTATCTATCCATGTGTATGTATGCATGCATGCATGCATGCATGCATGTACGGACGTACGTACGTACGTATGTATGTATGTATGTTTATGTAAGTAATTATGTATGTAATTATGTATGTATGTATGTATGTATGCATGTAGGGATGTATGTAATGTATGTATGATTATGTATGTATGTATGTATGTATGTATGTATGTATGATTATTTATGTATGTATGTATGTATGTATGTATGATTATGTATGTATGATTATGTATGTATGAATGTATGTATGTATGTATGTTTATGTATGTATGTTTATGTATGTATGTATGTATGTATGTATGTATGATTATTTATGTATGTATGTATGTATGTAATTATGTAATTATGTGTATGTATGTATGTATGTAATTATGTGTATGTATGTATGTATGTGTGTGTATGTATGTATGTATGTATGTATGTATGATTATTTATGTATGTATGTATGTATGTATGTTTATGTATGTATGTTTATGTATGTATGTATGTATGTATGAATATGTATGTATGTATGTATGTATGAATATGTATGTATGTATGTATGTATGTATGTATGATTATGTATGTATGATTATGTATGTATGATTATGTATGTATGGTTATGTATGTATGTATGTATGTATGTTTGTTTGTTTGTTTGTGTATGTATGTTCGTGAATGTATGTTTGTGTATCTATGTATGTGTATGTATGTCTGTGTGTGTATGTGTGTGTATGTATGTGTGTATGTATGTGTGTATGTATGTGTGCATGTATGTGTGTATGTATGTGTATGTATGTGTATGTATGTGTATGTATATGTATGTGTGTATGTATGTGTATGTATGTATGTCTGTATGTATGTATAGGCTGTATATTATGGGGATTCGTGGGGGAAACAAATTGGGTGAATTATGATGAATAAGCATAAATAATTCACCTAGTTATACAGGTATACGTATATGCAATAACTCCACGACACATGGGGACTTACTAACTACGTGGGCTTATTAACCACTTACGATTCGTGGGATGATCATGGAGTATGTGTTGGAATTTATCCCAAGAGTGGGGCGTGCAGTTGGGATGATTTCTTAAGAATCTGCGTGAATTATCTTTCGATAACCTGAATCTTTCGATAATCTCAACTCCATTTGGGGATGATTTCCCTTCACCAACCATGATATGTGGTGCCCTAAGATGGTACCCTAAGTCATAGCTGGCTAATGGATGTTGATCCCCCAAATATGGTGATGCAATTGGTAGCAATAGGATCAACATAGATATAATTAGATGTAAAAGAAATAATGTAATAGCTATTAGTAATATGGTAATTATTGATCCCCCCGATATGGTAATAGGATAGTAATAGCTTTTGACCCATCCCCAGTTTTTGGATGCAACATGATGCAACCGATTTCTGATGAACGCAGCACAAGACTTGTGGTTGTGTAGCCACACGCAAGTCGTTGGATTCTGGAATGTTCAGGCACATTGATGCAGTACATACCATAGCATATACCCAGACACGGATTCTTACAATGTGAGGCCCCCAAGAGTTGGTTTATAACTCCAATGACTATGGTTTATGGTACTTATAACTGCTTATAAACCAACTTGTAACTGGGGGGCCTCACATTGTAGGGTCAAGCTTCTACACTTTTTATAATCTGTTCATCACAAATGCCACCACGGCGCTTCGCACGACAAAAGTCATGCCCTTGCGTAGAGTTCCAAATCTTAGTGCAAACCACGTGCGCAAATCTAAGAATCTGGCAGCGATGTTGAAAAATTTAACTGTGCGTTCAACAGCTTTAGAGGCAATCTATCCGAAACAAGGTCCAGGTCCGCGGTCCTGCAAGAGTATCCTGATCACTCCATTCTGTTAATATGAAAGAAGACGATATTGATGATATCATATTTATATAATTATATATATATATTAGTATATTGGCAAACATGAGAACTCACAATCAAGTCATCAATCACTGTAATTTGCAGAGCTCCTGCAGATCCAAGTTGATGCAGCCAACTCTAGCAGCGTGTGCTATCCAAAAAGTTACACTCTGCCACGACATGCCCTGGACACATTTTTGTTGGATCTATCCAGTTGGGGCCGGCGCTAGAGAAATGGGAAAATGACGATTCAGTGGATTTGTAAAATTTAATCTCGAAAAATTCTATGAATTATTTTTCCCTAGTTTCCCATAGTTTTCCATTTTCATCAGTGTTTTCCCTGCCATGATTTAATTAGATCCTCGACTAGCATCCGCTCTCAGCTCTCACCAAGACACGGTCATGCCCTTCTTTTCCTCCGGCACAGCAAGGGCAGCCTGCTTCTCCATGGGGAAAGCATGTTGGCCAATGACGTAAGTGGTGCCTTCCCAAACCTCGAGCACAGGTCTGAGGTGCGTCACAGCAATCTGAGAATCTACTGAACCAGGAGCGGCTCTGATACCAACATGTTTTGGAATATCAACAAGAAAAAAGACTGCAACCAGCCCTCAAGAAATTTAGTGGATGATACTAGATATACTTAACCTCACCAACGTCCGGGGTTTGTGACACGTACCCACTTCTGTGCTGCTTGGTGCTACTCAATACCAGTCTTGACCTCAATGTACTTCAAGGCGAAAAGAAGGTGCAAAGTGAGATGCTCAAATTGTGAAGCTAAGGGAACACCAAACAAACAAATATAACAATGGACTAGACATGTGGATTAGATTTCGAGTACATAATACGCTTCTGTTTATATGTATATATAGAGATTAAACATGCCCATCTATGTTTATCTATTTATACACGTACGTATGTATATATATAACATATATATATATGTATATAAATACGGTAACAACATTTGAATATACGGATTGAGAATATACGAACTGGTATTTTAGACTACCTCCGGGAAGGTTTTCCTTGGCCTGCCTGGCCATTTAAACATATGGAACCCAATTTGTTTACACATACATTTAAAATCATTTAAATATACGGATGGAGCTGGTGTTTCCTACGGGGCGTCGTGGTCTCGCCCGCTCTCCACATATTTAAATGTCGTTACCGTATATAAATAGATAAACTTATATACATATCATGTGGTACCCCCCCAAAATCCACCTTTTCACATCCTTGCCATGATTTTCCATCACACCGTATTTTGCGTGTTTTTTTGGTTCTCTACATACCATGTTGTGGGCTAATTTTAAAGCCATTGAAACATAAATAGATCTCTCATTTTGAATCCTTGAAGTTAAGGGCATTTACAACACATTGCAATAAATCGCATTGTTGCAAGATTTCAATGCTCAGTATCCAGCGTATTATAGTACTTTTTGTGAGCATCTTGAATCTTGAAGCCAGGGGACGTTATGGGATTAAAAGATGTTCGCTGCAACCCTGACGTTGCTCCGCGTCTGACTTCAGGTGGCTATGAAAATAAAGTTGATGTTATTACTCAGGTACTCCAATCAAAATATTGCTCATAAGGGGTGATGAATTTTGATCCCTTATGAAGATAAAGATGATGTTATTACCCCAAGTAACATATTGCTCATAGGGGGTGGCGAATATTGATCCCTTATGAAGATAAAGTTTGTGTTATTACCCCAGTCAACATATTGTTCATAGGGGGTGGCGAATGTTGATCCCTCATGAAGATAAAGTTGATGTTATTACCCCGGTCAACATATTGTTCATAGGGGGTGGCAAATTTTGATCCCTCATGAAGATAAAGTTGATGTTATTTCTCCAACCAACATATTGTACATAGGGGGTGGCGAATTTTGTTCCCTCATGAAGATAAAATTGATGTTATTTCTCCAACCAACATATTGTACATAGGGGATGGCGAATTTTGATCCCTCATGAAGATAAAGTTGATGTTATTACCCCGGTCAAGATATTGTTCATAGGGGGTGGCGAATTTTGATCCCTCATGGAGATATATTTGATGCTATTACCCCAATCAACATATTGTTCATAGGGGGTGGCAAATTTTGACCCCTCATGAAGATAAAGATGATGAGTATGATGATGGTGATGGTGATGATGATGATGATGATGATCATGACGATTGTAAGTGTGGAGCAACGTCCGGGTTGGGGCGAACATGTTTTTATTGAATTTTGAACCTTGATTTCTTCGATTCATGGACTGTGCACCGCCAGTGAATTGAGAGGCACGTCTGGAAATCTCCAAAACGTATATCAAATCACATATTCAAGTGGACATTCGCACAGGGCACCCAACTTAATCATGTGCAAACCATTGCAGACCAAGGACTGTGCAAAAATGGTAAAATTTGCGGACAAAGCTACGAGCAAGAAATATTCAAAATATAAGACCCCCATGGAGTATGTAATCCTCTTAGTAGTAAATTATGTATGTATATATATATATACATATTATATCGTACCCCATGTGTTGCCCATTGTTTGTCCCGAAAACGACATCTCAATCTCAAATATATACATAAAACAATGTGCTTCAGGAAAACAGTAGTCTTGGAAGGGTTCTCTCTCTCTCTCTCTCGCTATTTCCTCTGTCTCTCTCTCTCTCTCTTTTGTTCTCTTTCTCTCGGATACATGTAAATGTACGATAATATATTATATAGTATAGATGGGCTCCCGTCAAAATCCTTTACTCAGTAGTTACTATGAAATATTGGTAATCACTTTTTTTTGGGGGGCCTATCGCTTTTCAGTGTTTGGTGCACATCTCTGACAAAAGTGTTTCTGCAATACTACGGTGGTCTTCAACCATTTTGACCGTAACTCATGTATATTATATTATAAGGTATATATCCCAACCTTTTCCAAACCCCCAGTACCGAGGAACCATATCACTGGACTTGAAACCTTCTTCCAAATCACCCTTGTCGATGGTGTTGCGGAAATGTGCCTCCTGATATTCTTTTTGAGCGGAGCAAAAGCAGGGGTTGGCAAATGTCCTAATTAAATACCACTCAACTATTCAAAATATAGTCTCCAACAAACACCTGAAAGTGATATTCAGGATCTTGTTTCTGTCAGCATGGAAAGAATGAAAACCAGCTATGGCGAAGATGTCAGTGAAGTCGAATCGTCAAAACAGTCCACTCCATAGCGTTTTTGTTTGATGTTTCTTCGATGGCAGTGATACTGCAATCGCAAAACATGTCCATAGGTGTCCCCTGCTGGAAATCTGCGCCTCAAGGTACGATCCGGCTTCAATGGCTTGATCGATCGTGATGATGGCACCTATCGCTGTAAGACAGGCGTTTCATGGCGTTTCGCTCCAAATTTATCAGTCCGAGTTGGTTCAGGTTGATCCATTGGTCTGGTTGTGGATGAGTTGCCCTGACTACCCAGAGCTCTGTTAGCAGTTGCATTGCAGAATTACGGCTGGATTCAATCACCAAAATCATCAGGGAAACCGTTTATGTGATGATTTGAATAGAACCCCAAACAGCAAGCAGTGTGTACTGTTCTAGTATGTGAATTTAATGTGAATCATCATACATAAATGTAAAGAAACACGACTAAGTTCATTGAACAAAATATGCAGGCTACAACAATTCATAATAATACTAATGATATATTTTAGTGTGTACATACATAAAATATCATCATGTAACAACGTATCATCATCATCATCATCATCATCACCATGTAATACTGAATAAGGATAATAATAATCATCATCATACTCAAATGCTCCGTGTATGGAATATGTACTAGCATTTAACCACACAATTCCCAAAATGCAAGAAGGTATTCCATATGTGGAACTTATGCGATATGTATACGTATATATATATATACATATCATAAATATTTATCCTCCTAGCAAACTAACGAAGATGTTAGGAAACCCACCATGTGTAGATCATTTCCCTAAGGAAACCATTGGTGTTCCATATCCATTTTAGTTTTTGTTGGGGTGCATGATTAGAGTTTATATGGTATACATGTAACAGCAATAGTGTGTATACATGCATGCATGCATGTATGCATGCATGCATGCATACATACGTACATACGTACATACGTACATAACATACCTTACGTTACATTACATTACATTACATTGCATTGCATTGCATCGCATCGCATTGCACACATCCATCCATCCATCCATCCATCCATACATACATACATACATACATACATTACATATACATACACATATATATTCAATCTTATGATCATCCATCTTGGAATCGCATCAAATCCTATCTAATCCCATCGTTTTTTTTTTTTTCGTGTGTATATATTTTAAATTTGATCGTGTGTATGTATACATCGTTTTCCAGCACCAGATCTCATGAAGATCACCCAGAACTAGTGTACCAGTTGGTTCTATAACGGTACCATCCGAAAACCGCACCACCAAGGGGGCGGGGTTCTATCCAACCATTGATAGATCATCTTCTCATTAAAAACTGTTCTTCCATTGAACAACCTCCACCCATTTGGGTAATTTATAATATTTCACTAGCTTGAAATAAGCCTATTTGGATGATTTTAATGATTTCCCTTATGAACCAATCATTCCCAGGATTCCCAGGGCTCGGTCGCAGGGCTCGGTCGTTATCATTTACCCAAGCGATTGCCACAACAGCGCACCTTCATTGGCCCCGGAGATCTTCACCGTGACCGCCGCTGCGCCGCGCTTCGCGGCGCGATAGGATGTGGCCACCACCAGAGCCAGCTGCTGACCGCTGGTGATGATGGCCCTAGGGATTTTTCATGATTACCCATGGAAAAACGGCAAATTTCATGGGAAACTCAGCCGATTTCCATGGGAATTGAGTGGGATTTCATTGGAGTTTAATGGTATTTACTGAGAATTGAATGGGATTCCAGAACTGAATGGGATTCTACGCGATTTCATGGGAAACTGGAAACTACTGGGATGCTATGAGTTAAAAAAGCCTGGCGAATGGGAGCTTAATGCTGTGATTTCATCGGATTTCACGGGATTGAAACGTGACATTGGAAACATGAGATCAAACCTGCTAAACTGGGGATAAAACCAGCAATAATCAACACACAACATAGGGGATTCTTATCAGGAAACAATTGATATACTGGGATCTAAGCAGTAACCAGGGGGGTTTAAAACAAACAAATTTACTGGGGATATCATGGGGATAGAGTGGTATACAGTATATATATATATGTATATATATATAATTGCTTTAACCAACTGATTTGGCTATGGTGATTCGTCATCAACCAAAGTTATGAGGGTAGAAAACCAGCGCCTTGGGCCGAAGATCTCCCTATTGCTGGGATGTAGCCACAAGGATTATGGACTGGGGACTGGGGCCCATCCGCAGTTCCATAGCTGAAAAATAAAAAGCCTTTGCCAATGTATGGAAGATCGAACTTAGTTCAAGCTAAAGGGTAAACTGCCATGACTTGTCTCACAAACCAAGCCGTTCAATCCTGGCGTTTGAATGCTCAAGAAATCAACAGCTTGCATGGCCAGCTGCTTGTTTCTGTAGATATACAGCCATATCCAGAACAAATAATCCCTTCCGCCTGATATTCAATTCCGCCTTTGAAACCATTGTTTAGTATTGGACTTATCCATTTGGGGTCCGTTGTGGGGGTAAGATTATGGGGATGGGATGTGCGCAACGGTGTCCAGAACTATCCGCAGCTATTCTTACCGAGCGTCCCGCCAATCTCAACCTCAGAATCTTTCGACAGTGCCAAGAAAACTGACACCATATCCATCATTCACTATCATCACCAGATATATGGTGTCATGATGGATACGGTGTCATCCATGATTCCATCAAAGAATAGCTGATATCTCTGATATCTCAACTTCAGCTATCGTGTCATGACGCTCAAGTTGATCCCATCATCTATCTTCACCAGTCAGAAGTTCTGCTGCCATTCTCGGACGGAGAGAGGGGTCGAACTCAGGAACGAAATCTGCCAGTTGTTTGAACCAAACTTTAGTTAGTTGAGATTCCAGAATATTCAAAGAACAGTATCAAAACATTGATTTCACAAAGGTTCCCATGGAAGTGCCACGCACTGGGGGTAGGTCCATCCACTATTTTCAGGTACATTCATATTCAGTTTGCTATATTTAATTATATATAGATACATATGTATCCCAGTATAAACGACATGATAACCCTAATTATGACATCCCCTATGTTGGTTATATATCCCATCACATTTTATCATATAAAGTTGGGATACTCCAATGTTTGCCAAAATTCCCCATAAAAAAAGGTACATCCAAGCCGCAAAGACGGGCTCTTCTCCTGGCGGCAGAAAAGTCGACTCGCCGGGCGGATGACCATGACATTTGCCATAAAAAGTTCACGGAAAAGTCGCAACACTGGTGGTGGTTTCAACCCCTCTGAAAAACATTAAAGTCAGTTGGGATGCTTCTTCCCAATATATGGAAAGTCAGCAAATTCCATGGTTCCAAACCACCGACCAGAACATGTCGCAGAAACATATGTACAACACGACGTCTACCTATGAAAATTGAGGCTTGGTTGGCATATGACAAAACTGCTTGGTAGATATGGAGGTGTTCTAAAATGGGGGTCCCCTCAAATCATCCAACCTTAGACTATGTTGCCCTGTTACCCTCTGGTAATTTAACATAGCTATGGAAAGATCCACCATTTTTAATGGGAAAATCCACTATTTCTATGGCCATTTTCAATAGCAAACTGTTAGTTTACCAGAGGGTAGTATTGAAACCCATGGTTTGGGGGATCCAGCCATGAACCCTCCCAAGGCCTGCGGCAAATCCAGCACAGTTGGCTCCTGGAATGTCCTCCGATTCAACATGCGGAGCATGAAATAGCTATTTAGTAAATTTTGTAGAAAACATGATGATAAACTATGGGATTTGAATTGATTTGACGAGGTTCCACCTATATAAATTGTCGGATGTACAAGCAGTACATGGAACAAAATCAGGAAATTTTCAGGGTCCCCAAGTTGACCCAAATATATAAGTAAGACCTTGTGGGTCTTCGTCAGGGAGAACGGCAATTCTCAAAATTATGGATATCATTGGACAAATAGAATATTAGATAATTCCCAAATTTTTACACCCGCAATAACCCCCATTAATCTGTGCTTGAACATTGCATGAGACGTCGCAAAACAATCTCACTGCAAGAGTCCCCCATCCCCGGTCCGCTGCAGTGACGACATCCACCACACCTTCGACTTTCAAGGCTTCCGTCACATCCTGCTCAGCATGAAACACCATCAGGATCAACAAACGGCATCATGAATCATACATACTTCGAAGTATTTCCAAAAGAAATTTTAGTTGCATCCAACAAATAGTTGGACTATCTCTGCTAAATTTCAGGGTCCAATCACATTTTTCCACGGTGTTTTCCCGATTTTTGATGTGCATCAGCTGCATCAGGTGCGGTCCAAATTCTCGAGTTTCCCCGTGGCCACTTCGCTCAGGACCTGGAGTATGAAGGCTGTCAGGTATGGGACATGGGAAGAAATGGGGAAGAAATCTACCATCTACTGAATTCTATACCACTATCAAAACAGCATTAACAGCATCCTATACCTACTGAATTCTATTTACGTAGTTTATATATGTATCATGATCTATGTATCTATAATCTATACAATTGGGCAATTTGTCAAACTTTTTTGGGACTAGCTTCGTGGGTCAATCACAGCGTCCCGGCTTGCTACAGCCAATGCCAACAAGTTGCTGGATAGCCAAAGAGGGATGGCACTGGCTGGTCATCTGTGTAGCGTACCTACCATGGATCCGCAGGTCGCCGTACCGTCATGTAGTACAGACCTTCAACTGACGGGCGTTTCGGAACAACCGCACTCATTCCAAAAGTTACATGGTCAAACACTAGGTAGATGTTTGTTCCAGGGATGATCAACTTCCGGATCAATGATTTGGAGTTTAGAACCCAGTCAGCATGATGGTTAGAGGGAATAACTTACATCTAATGAGTGCTATGACTCTGTGCACCAAAAACCTCATCATGCTGAGGCTGAGAACCCTCTTGAATCCACGCCTTTTCAAGTTTTCACTACTCAAAACTACAAATACCATCCAGGTACGGGGCTACTTAAGAAAATAACACACGATGTTGGCTGGTTTTAATAAGCACCATTAAAAAAACAATTTGATATATATATATACATATATATATACATATATATATATATACATATATATATATATAAATACCTACCATCAACATCCACCGGCCCCACCATCCCTCGGTCACGGCTCCAGTGGTGAGTCCCATGGAAGACAGCTGTGGTTTGTTGTCCAAGCCTGGCGCCTCCTGGAACAGGGCAACGCTGCTGCGGAAAGGGACATGGTGCGGAGATGCTGACGATATATGTTCTTTATTCGTTACTTTCATCATTGCTCACATATGAGTTCTATGATATTCTATTGACCCCAAGGCTTCTTCGACCAAGTTTAACTTGGTTTTTAGTACGGTAACGACCAGGCTTAACTTGGTCTTTGGAAGATGCCCCTGGCTGTGGATATAGATAGCCATATAATGCAATGTATATATATATGCGTTGTCGACAGGGGCGCGCCTGCCCCCACCGTGCCACAAGTTGAGATGCAATGGTCCAGTAGATTTGATGAGTAGCCACTTGCTCTTATTAGATGCGCCTCAAAAGTGCCTGGGAGCAAGGGTTCTGCCATGTGTTGCTATTTGCTTCACTCCCATGTAGAGAATCCAGGCCCAAATTTGGGAGAAACTGTTGAGAAATTTTGGAGCAAATGATGTTTATTTTTCAGATCCACGGGTTTTAAACACATAGCCTCCCAGCTTTAAAAGTGATTGGCCTGCTCATAGTTCAAAACTCCATGTTGGGGCCAATCATAGGGATGAAATCAACTTTAACAACCGGTCTTGCTGAGGCTGGGAGTGTATGAGATTTGGTGGCTAAGCCGAAATTACATTAATCAATACCCCCAGGACCCCTGGAAATCAGAACGCAAATGCTGAACCCTAAAGGGGACATAAGGAAAAAACAAATGGATGGATTGAAATAAATAAATATATATATATACAATATATCTGAAAACATACATTTTAAAATATATATTAAATATACAAATATAGAACATATATTATCTATATTTTTTTTTCACATTATTATATACAATACATATTATATATAATATATCATATGCATATTTGAAACATATTCTGTACATTATAAAAACGTATTATATATATAAAAAAATTAAATTATATATAATATTATGTATAGAAATATGTTATTACATTATATGATATTATGTATATATATATAATATTGAATATATGATGAAACTAATTTAAATGATATATTATAGAGATAATATATATGCCATGTAAAAATATATCTAATACATAGCTGTGTAAAACATAAAGTATATCTAATATATGTGAAATATCTAACATATCAAATGTGAATATTACATATATAATATATCATTAAAATGTTAAATATCATTAACTATACATAAATATCTATATTTATATCATTTAAGGTATTTACATATTAAATAAATATATAATATGTGAAATATATAAAAACAAAATGTATATTGACTACATATAAATAAACAAATATATATTAAATGTAAATAGTAAAAACAAATTCAATAATACAAATCATTGAAAAATATTGAAAATATCTATTATATACATAGATTTTTTTTTAAAACACTATTAATATATATATATAAATAAATATATAATATTCAATTCAGGATAAATTATAAAAACAATAAATAAAACATGTAATAAAATCTATCTATATATATAAAATAACATATAGTATATGTATATATGTATTATATTAGTTAAATTGTACATATACATATATATATATTATTTTAGATATTGTATATGTTGTATATATAAAAATATTATATTATATCAATAAGTTAAATGTATTATGTAAATAAAAGATATTCTAGATATCAAATATATTCTAGATATTGCATATATTAAGTGCATTTTAAATATTATCACTCATCAGGCGAATCGGTTTGTCGCCGCTGTTTTCCCCTCCCTCGCCTGGCACACCTCGGTCGAGGCGTAGACCCATCCGTGGGGATGAGGCCACACCTGCATCGCAGCCATGTGGTCACAAAGGAAAAGCTAGCACGCGTCGCCCCGTGCCTCCTCGTCCGATGGATCGTCTTCTTCATCGGACGGGATGGGCGTGCCAGGCGCCTCATGCAACACAATTGCTTGCAAGGGTCACAGCATGAGCAGCTATAGTCCGTTTAGACAACCTGCCTCGGTGGAACCACCGTCGGACGTCTCCGGCTCCGTTTCCTGCTCTGTGTCCGACCTCAGGCCACGCGGCGCTCGCGTGTGACTCTTTCGTTTCGCATCTTGACATATCTTGAAGCTGGGCATCATCACCTGAGATCGCCACGGTTCAGCAAACGTGATGGTGTAACGCCGGCGCTCCGCGCAACGGAGGCCTGAGTCGTCAGCCGCCGGCTTGTGTTGCTATCTTTCAGCAGCGTAAGAGTAACTGAGGCTCCGACACAAGTACACCGCGTTGTCCCCGCGGTATCCTGGATCCTCCCCCACGTAGCGGAAGTCCTGCTGACATTCCTGAGGCGACGCTCGCTCGGGCGACGGCCTATTAAACTCTTCGTGACCCAACCTACCCTGGCCTCGCAGCGGCCGCCGAAGAATTCAAGCACAAAGACCTCGGTCCAGTGCGCTTTAGGGGCAAGCGACTTGCACGAAGCAAACTTTATTCAATGTCTCGACCGCAACCTCTGAGCGGTTCACAAGGGGACCAGGCATCTTCGCTGGACCTCAGCGGTTTGATCTGTTTTGAAACACTTGTCACAAGCTTTTTGCTTTTGACCCTGCTGTGCTCTTTCTCTTTCTGAGCGTCTCACACAGAAAAGCCGACAAGGCGAACAGGAAGGTTTGAGTGTGCTCGCAAGCCAAAATACTAGCAGAAGGATGAGGTGTTGAGAGAAATGAACGCTATGCCTTTCAAGCTGACGCGCATACATTTGCCCGGTTCCTACATGCTTTCAGTAACCCTGTTGCCTGCCTGCAACCGTTTATATACATTGTTAATCCTCACGTTGTTTGCCTTTATGATTCTATCCGGTGGGACGACGCGGGGTTCTTGGCTTTGCCCCTTGCCATAAACGGCCATATTCCATCGCTTACCACCCACCCTTTTTTGTCGCCGACGCCCCGGCGCTTTGAAGGTCGTTGCTTCAAACACCGCGTCGTTTGTACCTCGATGCTTTGATCTGAGGCAGGAGGAGAACAGAGAAATATGACTACCGCGTGTATGTACAGCCGTCGCGTGTGCTCGATTCTTTACGTTACGGTGCTACTTTGTCCTAGGTCCTAGGTGGGCGAGGTTGGTCTTCCCTTCGCCATCTTCTTTCGACCAGGTTCCGTGGAGGCCCTTTCCACTAGCCTGACCGTGTTGAGGCCCAATGATGTCTTTGCATCCGGCTCTTGTGGGTCCTTGTCAAGTCGTTACTAGAACTTTCCATCGTATCGAGCACCGGCTCTGTACACGCGCGCGGCCTGCTTCTTCGAAGCAGCAGCAACGCGCGCTGCACACTTGCTTGCTGCTTGCCCCTGTTACGATGTCTTTTTTTCTTTCTTTGTCTTTGGGCGAGGTTCATGTTCCCTTCGCCATCTTCTTTTTTGTGACCCAATGATGTCTTTGCATCCGGTTCTTTTCTTCTTTCTTGTCTAGTTTCCCTCTTCCATTAGGCAAGCAGCTGCGAACTGTACAAAAAGTGGATGCGTAACCGGCGTATGTTTCACATGTTGCCGGTGGCGTAGGTGAGACAGCTGTACATTTGTACATCTGTGTCCTCGAAGACCACCATCATGCCGTAGAGTTAGTCGTCTAGCACTGATTGCCGTCTCGAAGGCGGTCAGCGCCATCAGTGATTGCCGTGCCTCGGGCGCCGAAATGCTACGTTGAAAATCTGTGTGCGATCATCGTTCCAGTCGCATGGCGTGATCTGAAAGTTTCAGAGTTCGCAGAAGCATTCAATGCGACATCCTGTGCTGATCGTGTGCCAAACTGTCTTACTTCGCACCGCTTGCTTCTCATGTTTTGACATGAAATACTAGCATCGCTGAGGAACCTACTGTGTTAGATATTGCGCCGAACACCTGCAAGGCTGTCTTACTTCGCAGCTCAGGAGCATCGCGATAGAAGTTGCCAGGGTCGATTGCTGTCCTGGGCGCCGGGATCAACATGCGTCTGTGCGTTCGCTTTCATCAACTTACGCAGCCCGAACACATTCTGGTCTGTCTTACTTTGCAGCTCAGGAGCGTCACAACACGACAGAAGCTTCCAGTGTCGGTTGCTTTCCTTAGCGCCGGCATCAACATGTGTCCATGTGTTCCCTGCCGTGAACTCATGCAAGTGAAGGAGCTTCATCTACATCACCTCTTCTTATGTCCCCAGTTATCCAGTCGAATGCTGATATTGTGATGTCATCTGACTATATCGTCGAAGCCTTGTCATGAAAGGGATCCATGTCGCCTGCATTCAATCAGAAAGTTTCTTCCCAGCAATCATCAATGATCATGCCCTCTGAACATCGACACACATTTGGCTGTTGATGTATGCATGTATGCATGTAAGTATGTATGTATGTATGTATGTAGGTAGGTAGGTATGTATGTATGTATGTATGTGTGTATGTATGTATGTATGTATGTATGTTTACTTGTATGTATGTATGTTTACTTGTATGTATGTATGTATGTATGTGTATGTATGTGTATGTATGTGTATGTATGTATGTATGTTTGTTTCTTTGTATGTGTGTATGTTTGTTTGTATGTATGTATGTATGTCTGTATGTATGTACACATACACATACATACATATATATATATATATGCATATATGTTTATGTGTCATCAATGATCATGTCCGTCCAACATCGTGACACATGTGGCTGTTCGTATGACAACATCATCTGAATCTGAACAATTGATCATGATGAACCCAGACGCTGAAATCTTGCCAAGCATCTCATCCCGACCACCACCCCCTAAACATTAGGGACCTGTTGTCTTGAGGGGTTACAAAGCGCCATTGCGGCGCGACCCGCCGGAGGTGAAGAAAGGGGACCCCGAAAAGGAAACCCAAAACTTTTGGCGGGCCGCCGCCGCCGGGCGGCATACTATGTGTAAAGTGACTAATCCCGGCCCCCGCCGCACCCCCACTATATATAGGGTGGTTTCCCCTTGCGTCGGGGCTCCGGTCCTTAGGCTCTCGGTCGGGTCGTCCGGCGCGCCTCCGCTTGGCGCCCGCGGGCTTCCTACTATATAGGGTTCCTTCTCCTGCCCTTCGGTGCTTTCCTCGGCGGCGTCCGCGGGCAGCTGCCAGCAGGAGCTCCCCGGCACCCTTCCCGGGAAGAAATTTTTAAAGGGAAAACCCTATTCCAGGGGGGTACCGTCCATTTTACCAGGGTACCGTCCGTTTTGCCAAAATGGACGGTACCCCAGGTACTATTTATATATTAGAAATAGTGAAGATATTAGATATATTAAATGTATTATAACTATTTTAAATATAATTAACATGTATTAGACATGCATTTTATTACATATAATATAAATATTTATAAAAAACATATGGTATATTTATGGTATATATAGATATTATATAGTAAATATACTATACATTTTTAATATATAGATATATACACTACATATATATATATATTATAATAATTTATGTTACATATATTAAATGTATGATAAATCTTTTTTTTTTTAAAAATATATTTTGAAAGTATTATATATTATATATTTAATACATGATAATTATTATATACATTATGCATACCAATAAGTCTAACATTAAATGCATGTATATGTTAAAAGTGTAAAAACAAATCCCATACAAAATTCATACATTACAAATACCACATATAACACAGCATAGCCCGTCATAAAATGATATTAGTACAAAATCAAATGCAAGGAACTCTCCCGAACGCCCAGGATTGAAACAATTGTTCCATCAGCAGTCCTGGAACTTCAAGTCTCCTGCGCACTCTCTCGTTTCATTGATATTTGCACTTCAGCACATTCTGCGTTGGTACCAAAACACATGTATGATATGAACATATGCAAAGAGAGTAACAAGCTGATGGTAACATGTTTCTTGCAGAAGGAAACATCCAACATTTTGTCATATTATTTAGACAGCAATAGTTCAAGGGAAAACAAACAAAACTGTTCCCTGCATGTCACATGGGCCATGCAAAATACCCATGTCCCATCTGTCCCATCCCATCCTCATGGTTGGCTAATGGGAATCGGCTTCATGGGTTGTTCATGATCCCCAATAAACTAGCTATATCACATTAATTATATCATGCTATGTCTAGCTAGTATATGTAATTAAAGAAACATAAGCCCACATAAACCAATCAACAATCATATTCTCTTCATGGCCCACACAGCAACTCGCAACCTGCCGGCCTGCTTTGAGTGGCTTCACCGGGAGATTTCCCAATTCTTCTGCTGCCCACGATTTGACTCCGAAATGGTTTTGCGCCTCGCGTAAACCGAATGCATCGCCCGAAGGAAAATTGTTTTGTCTGAGTATAGGGTCCCGGGGTACCACAAATCCCCCGCGGTTTGTCATCATAAAATGTTAAATGATGTTAAATGATGTTAGACAATGTTAAATGGTAATTTGGTGGTATACCTCGTTTTCGGACACATCCAAATGTTGCATGACATTGGGGCCACCTGACCAACGAAATCCTGGCCTCTTGAAAGAACTTGAACAGGTAACTGTCAGGCAGATTGCGGCGGTATGAGTCCTGGAATGTAGCAGGAACTACCAAAAATATAGTACACAAATGTAAAAAACACCTTTTGCACCTAGATTCCGATTCGAGAAAAACTAATTCGAAACAACAACTGCATCCAAAACATCCCAAAACCATCCATATCATCCAAAAATTGACGTCAAAGTCTGATATTAAATGGCATGGTGTATGACCTTGTATGACATGGTATGACTGTATGACACTCAAAACGTATCCTACGAACCTAATTCACAAACACAATGGAAACATATGGTAACAACGTGTGTTGGTGTGTCCGCCCTGCCGCTTCCTTGCCAGTTGGGTTGTCAACAGTCTGGAACATGCGCTCTTCAGCAAATTCCAAATCTGCATGCCTCGAAACATGGATCTGTGATATCCTTCAAAACAGTTGCGGAAACAGGCTGCCTTGTTGCAGCGTATGGCAAATTTTGTGAATTTTGTGCGCGAGGCCTAAGAATGTGATGCGGGCTTTGTTGAGACCAAACTCTGGTTTAAGATCTCTTTTAGCCACCGCCACCCGCCTCACTACAACCTCGACAATATTTGACAATCACCATCAACAGCATCCGTACTTCGCAGTTTTCTCCAATGTTCGACACTTTTCGGAAATTTCCACATGGTTGTCCGAATTTGCTCGATTTCGGTAACTCAGAATCAACAAGTGCCCCAAAGAAAAAAACACAAACACGGTTCAAACCTACATATAATATAGAGTAAATGGTCATTGTCATTGTTTTCCGACAAGTCGCAAGAGCAGCGGAATTCTGGTGAATACCGCCATATATAATCAACCAAGATACTGAATTGGTCTGACTTGGTTAGAACCAAGGCCATGGTCAATGAAGGGGCTTGAATTTAAATGGCGCTGCTAGCAAAATTGTCGAAAGTGAGAAAAACCGGGCCTTAGGAAAACCCAACAAATTTTAGGACTGTTGATGCGAATGGACAAACATCAGTGCTTGGCCATGAGAATGGGTACCATGTTGGCTTGGGGGGCTCGCGGCGGCATCCGCTTTCCTGTTTGCCTCCTTTTTTCTCCCAATTAGATTTCAGACCGCAAAATCCACTTGAATCAAGGGTGTCTCATTCTTAAGTATGTTTTTGTGTGCTCTGCTGCGCGCATGACGCAAAAAGGAGTTTAGGCTTTCCATGTCCTCGAGCGTGAGATGCTGTTGGATTGAATTACACCGTCAAAAAGGGAATGGCACGGTAAATAACAACTTTTGGTGTACTTTGGTTTTTTCAATGTATGCAAAAGCCATCGCAAGTGCAAGGCTTAAGCAACGCCTAAAAGACTGCAAAAAACAAATGGCACGTTTTCTGATGCGCGCGCGCCATGACTGCGCAGTTGTGGCAAGCACCGGAATTCTGGGCGTTCCCAAGTTGGATTTGCGTTGCTTCCGCCTCTCACCCGCAAATCTTAATTTAAGCTGCTCGCCCCGCACCGCAATTCTTTGTCCAAAAATGAATGTGACGCCAAACTTGCTGATTGGGTGACCTTCTGTGCACAGATCTTTGCATTTTTGCAGCATCCCAAAGCGTCAAATGACCGAGACTTGGCCCGTCCAAGTATCGACTGTAAGGCGGTTTGAAAGGGTTGCTCACCAGGGCAAGAATCTTTCTTGAATCCTGCTGACAGCCAAGAAGAAATCAAAACCAATACGCACACGAACAAGAAACCAGGAGGAATCGTCTGCAGAGTTTGTTATTTCGGCATTCCTGATGAATTTGGAAACGCGCATACTCCCAATGGAAAACACAATCCTTTTGAAAGTAATTTCAAAACAATATATAGCCCAATAATTCAATAGAAACCTTTGCTTTGCCAAACCCTGCCCACAGCTCATGTTTCTTCAGTCTTTCCATTTCAACAGGGCATACGGCAGTGGATGTAAGATGATATAAGGGGCATTTTGATTGAATTTGACAGCCCGAAACTACCCTGAAGCAAAGCGGAGGCTATCATGAAGAAAACCATGAAATAAAGGGACAACAAGCTGTGCCAAGTCAATTATGTCTTATGTTGAGTGATGACGTTGAGCCGAGTGCCTACTATTATGTATATGTATATATATATGTACAGAATTAATTATATATATAATATATATATATATATATTGATTGTTATATGTAATCTTGCATATATGATACGTATAGAAAAGGAATGAATAGGCTAGATTGGGTAGAACTTTGTTGGTCCTGAGAACGCCAACTGTTGGTCAATCCAAAATGCTGGGGACGCTAGTGGGGACGCAGTAATAAGACCCAGGGGATGACCGCATCTAGCAGCTAACATCTTCGCCAGTCACTTGATCATGATCCCAAACATGACTGAACATAATGTACCCTCTGGTAATTTAACATAGCTATTGAAAATGACCATTAATAGTGGATTTTCCCATTAAAACTGGTGATTTTCCATAGCTATGTTAGTTTACCAGAGGGTACAACAAAACGTGGTGTTCTAAATTCAACCTGTTTCACTGCTTCACAGGCACTGTGTCTAAATAAAAAAAAACTGATTCTGAAGTTGCGCCCGTAGGCTGTAGGTTTTTTTCAACAGCCCAGTTGCACAGCACTGATGGCTTTCTGCAGGGTCTCAGTGTCTAAGGAGCTGCCAAGAAGTACTTGTTCCGCCTTGCTGGATCCTGGGCCAACATTACTTAGATCAGCAAATTGTCTATAGGATTGTTGTCAATGGGGATATAATTTGTCTATATAAACTGTCTCTATGTCTATATGATTTGAAACAACATCACTATGTCAAACTGGGGTATATTCAAATTCCACATATCACTGGCTTGTTTCTGGCTTGGCTATCCATGTATCATTCCCGGGATGCTCTGCCAAGCATCCTCCGGTATTCTAACATAGCTGTGGAAAACGGCACCAAACAATCGCTGATTTTCATTGATATTCCACGATGTTCCCATTACCCTCTGGTAAACATACAAAAAGCTATGGAAAGATCCACCATTTTTAATGGGTAAATCCACTATTTCTATGGCCATTTTCAATAGCGAACTGTTAGTTTACCAAAGGGTAAAACATATTAAAACCACCTTTAGATCAGACTTTCCAGCCAAGTTACGCATTGGAGTCGAGGCCCAGTAGCCTTACCATCGAAACGGCAGTTAGCCAATTGGATGGGATAATTATGATATCATGGGAAATCTTAATGAGGAAATGGTAGCTTTATTCTTGAGTGTACCACATTATTCCAAGATGTTGTGTCTTAATGCCCCAATACTTCCCATTGCATCTGCATTATATACCATTTGATTGTGTTTGTTGATGAAATCCACCATTTCAAAGCTAGCAATACTCCCATCCCGCTAATATTAAACATCCCTATTCTATGGTCAAACATATGTGATTTATATTGATTTATTGTGACTTCATCATATTTCATCCCCTATGAAACCATGGTGAATCTTGGGGATGTTTAATATGAATGGGGGATCAGCCAGTTCTCAGTTACCGGCCCAGAGCCACTCGCGCATCGGTGATCGTTTTGGAGCCATCCAGCACCACTCGGAAGCCTCCGACGTAGCTCGCTTCGCTGAAAAAGAAACTGAAGCTAGTTATGTTTGTTGGTTTATAAACCCCATTATGGATATAAGTTGATTTATAAACCCCAATTATATCAGGTTGATGGCTTATAAACCAGTTGTAAGTTGGTTTATAAACCCCACGAATACTAGTTCGTCATATCTACCATAAACATCCATAAAAATCATAAAAAAATAGAATTCAGCCACTTTTTTGAGGCAACAACGAACGCTATCGACTGGGGGCACCTATTTTGTTGATTCCCCATGGGACTATGCCTTGAATCAATGCATTTTATCTGTCAGCAATGGCATCTGATCTTAAAATTGGCATGTTGATGCATGTTGTTTGAAGATGCACTCGATCATGTTTTCCACCCCGCAAAAGAGGCTTCATGCTTCTCATTGGGAACCATCCTCTCATTTGCATCCTCCAAATAATGCTTGAAAATGAATCATATTTGAAACCACCAGTGTTGGCACTTTACCAATCTGTTCCGAGTCAATGTCCAGCAAGGGTTGACCTGCAAATGAAAGGCTGACCAAGTCTTCAAGTTGCCTTCGATTGGAATTACTGGTCTGCCTTGCTGCCGTACAGTGATTCTGATGATTCTCTGGTGGTGTACCTACCCCTCTGAAAAATATGAAAGTCAGTTGGGATTATGATTCCCAATATATTCCCAACTGAATGAAAAAATAACATGTTCCAAACCACCAACCATTTCTGATTTGAGTTCTGATTTGGAATCGACCCTCAACATCACCAGGTCTCTGCCCCACGCCTGCACCAGCGAAGCAGTGGGATAACCACTTGCGCTGACCAACTCTGTAATACCTCTGTGCCCATCTGACAAGTCGCTGCTTGGAACATGCAAACCTACAAATATGCGTGGTTCTCAACAATACACCATTTGGTGACTTTACAGCATGCCAGATGGTTTGCGAAAACAAGAAAATCCAATGTTCTGTTTCATAATTTTGCTAACGGCAATTGCAATCGACCACCATCAATGCTTGCGGTTGGGTAAACACCCCAAATGCAATCCAAATGCCAAGTTGAATCTGCCGGCAAGGAATATCCGAATATCCTGTTAGTTTTGGCGCGTCCGTGGGGCACTTATAGAAGGCCCCTGCGAGATTTGGAATGTGCAGCTTGGTCAGTAAAGCATTGAAAGGAACTGCCTCAAATCCCGGAACAGCTGAATTCATCAGGAAGTGGGGCCGAAAGTGAATTCAGAACCCCTTTTGGGGTACAGTGTGAAATCCAAAAGAAACATGAACGTGGTAAACCTTATTGGAAACTTCCACCCTGGGAAGGTTTACACCATCGGTTTCTGGTGAAATTCTGGTGAAAACTTTACCACATTAGATTCGGACATTCATCAGGTCAAAGGAAGCTTGACTTTAAATATGGGTATGGGTCAAAACTGGGTACCCCAATAATTTCATGGTGAGTACTGAGTACTAGACTTAATTCTGTGGTCCCCCAGGTCATTCATTTTGACCCATACCCATATCACCTGAAGCCGTAACGAAGTCACCCACTATCTTCAACAGATCAACGGCACGAGCGGCTAGCGGCAGGTCTTTCTTGATGAGATGGTTTATTTTTTTATCTGGAAATATTTATATGACGTTAATATTTATATAAACATCTATTACCGTCATTTTCTATTATGATTGCTTGAAATGATGTTTATATTCTTGATCTGCCATCATTCCTAACATAAACTAACCGTTTCTGATGGATCTTTGAGATCCGACCAGTTGAAGTTTCTCCAAGGGTCTCCAGGTTTGAAGTCCACCAGGGAAATGCGCTTCTCATCCCGTGCCGAAGTGGTGACATAGGACACTTCCGCATCGGCTGCGGGCGCAGTGGCTGGGACCCCCGATGAAAAGAAGTTGGGCACTGACTACGAGTTATGGTAGATACATCGAACTAGTTTATGTGGGTCATTAAATGTCGCCATTGAACATCACCCAACCATTAGGTATATGGTCTATAATAGCTACTATAAGGTGACGTCCAATATTCCCAAAATGGGACAGTTACCAACCCCTGGTTTATTTGGTTTATAAACCAAATTAGAATTGGGGGAACCACCTTGAATGGCAGCATGTTCAATACGGATTCAGTACGCTCAAAATTCTAAAGCTGTGCAAACTTAAGTCTAGGTTGATCTTCATCATGAATCCTTCTGATGGCATTAGGTTTCACATCCACAACGCGAAGTGCCTTGGTTGTGCAACCATTGGGCAGCTAACGTTATCGACCCCTCACCAGTGCTGGTGAACACATGCAAGACTTGCTGGTTGGTGGTTTCAACCCCTCCGAAAAATATGAGTCAAATGGGAGTATGATTCCCAATAAATGGAAAAATCAAACATGTTCCAAACCACCAAGCAGCTTGGGTTCACTGGACCCTAGGTCCGCTAGGTCAATGACCTCCCTTCAAGGATCTACAGGCCCCGTGGCCTGCCAGAAGACAAGGGAAGAGATCCGAAGGAAAGCCACGCCTTGGCGCCAGCAAAACACTGCAGCCATAGATAGTCGTGGGCAGTCCTCTCTTCCTTGTCAAGCTTTCCAGTCAAACAACCTGAAAAGTTAGGGTGCTCAACATGCCTAAAGGTCTTGGGGACTGGAGTAAAACTTCAGGACACAGTTCGCTGCTGACTCAATCTCCCACTGCTTGCTGCTCACATGGGTTTTTTGTCGCACATGAAAAATATACAGGTGAAGGTTGCCAAAAACAATTGGTCATATCTAGACATATCATGATACTTAGTATATACTTAGTACATTTTAGTATGAAATCACCAACTGGGGGGCTCATGTCTGAAACCCATCACGTACGCGACAAACGGGGCACTGGATGGTGATCAGCAAATTTCCAGCCCATCCTGGCGCCAAAGGAGGGAAAGTGCTTGCTGCCTGCTGGGGGTGCTTCTGAGTTAGTAAACTTGTTTTTCCACATATAACTGAGGTATACCCTATATACACATAGAACTGGCTTATTTCATATGGATATGCTGGACTTAGTATTTTCATTGTGGTTATTCATTACTTTTTTAGGAGTGTGGATGCACATGCAAGTATGAAATCACAGAACCAGCTGGGAACCATGCCCGGTGCCTGCTTCTGAACGGATGTGATGCTGAGCCACATTCTTCAAACCATCGGCAACTGCCTGACCGCTTGGCAAACGCCAAATGTGCCCTGTTCAAAAAGGTGGATTTCAGAATCAAACATGGTGATTTAATATGATATAACTGATATAACATGATTTAACGGGATCCGATACATATATATATATATATCTATATAATCAACTAGTCAAAAAAACTGAATTGAATAGTTTTTGCCGGATGTCCATCAATCAACTGGGATCTGTCTATTACCAATTAATTGTTTGGATTGCTCTAGTGCGATGAAATAGGATGGACGACCATATACTCCCGTCTTTCACCCACGCAACTTGACCATGGCACTGCTTCAATGCAACTGGCTTGCTTCCTTGCTCGAAATCAGCATCTTTTGACATAACCCCTCATGAAATTCCAGCAACCCTCAATCCAGATTTTTTCTATATAATCTTCATATATATATATATACTATATAGAAGTTATAGAAGTATGATGAATTATGTAGGAGGTTTCTCATGCACGTTTTCCATCTATGATTTTCATTCCAGAAAGCCTCCAGATTTCCTATGATTTCCCGATTCCCTTCCCATCCCATTTGCTCAAGAACTGCACTTTTGGCACCTCGGGCCACTGAGAATTCGGATGCTCTTGCTGGTACGCTTGCAATGCATCGATGAGATGCTGGATGGTTAAGGCCCCACCAAACGTCAAGCCTAGACACGGTGTGAGACTCGTGATGCGGCTGGAAGTTCCTCTACCCTCTGGTAAACTAACATAGCTATGGAAAATCACTATTTTTTATGGGAAAATCCACTATAAATGGGTCATTTTCAATAGCTATGTTAAATTACCAGAGGGTAACAGAAACTGGGTTTCTCAATGGGGAAAAACCCACAGTCCAATGGATTAGCCTTCCAACAATGAAACAAGGCAATGGGACATGCACTGTGAATGGTCATTTCAATGGGAAGATCAGCTATTATGTGTGGGGAATTGTCCACTGCCCCTGCAATTACCAGAGGGTATATATGCTGAATTTCCCAATGTTAATTTTTATTGGCCAATTGGAGGTTTTCAGACGTACCCATATGTCATGTGCCATGGTCAAATTAGAAGGGACTCATATGGAGCATGGTCGCCCCAACATCATGAATGGGATTCCCAAATTCATGGGCCTATGAAAGCCTTTTTGAATGGGAGAGATGACAATCCGCTTCTGGGCAAACACACAAAAACATCAAAAACCATATGTTTTGACCATGTCACAAATATCTGATGCGTTTCCAATCAGGATATATGTAGAGGTGCCAATCAGTCCGAAGCCTTGCAGATCCTTTCCATAGGAACCTTTGGGACTAAGATTTCCATCGTGAAACGAACAGGGGACCCATGTTTTGCATCATTTGCAAATTGTGGCAAAAAGACACTTGGGGGAATTCTTCAGCAAGAAAAAGGGCCTGTTTTGCAAATCCCATCGTCCCAAAATCACCCAAACATTGGATTGGCCTGAAATTCCAATCACCGGCCTGTGCCATTCTTCTCCAAGATGTTCAGTTCTGAGACCTCATCAAGAAATTCATGGAAGTCCAAACTCAACATGGAAGTCCAAACTCAACATAGACATAGACGATTGGTTCAAATGACCCAGCTGTAGTTCCAGGAGCAAAAAGAAAAAAGGGATATTTCCGCAGAGGTATGGCTTGACCCGGTGCTTTCGGATGTGACCCGAAAGGCGATACCAGGTGCTTCAGGTGCTCCCCATGGGTTGGTATTTTGGAATATTTTGGATATATCAATGGATTGGTTTAAGGGAAAATCTACAGGAAACCATGGTTTTTACCATCAAATATAGGGGTTTCCTGTAAATTTTCCCGTCATCCAATTCTATGAATATACACATTTTTCCAAGCACTTGAAGATTCAATCAACTCGCTGGGAATCTAGTTATAGATGTTCATCCACCATTTTCATAGTACTTTGATGCAAGGTGGTTTACGACCTCAATAAACAGCTTCATGTATTTATATATATATATTATGTATATAGCATAAACATGCATAAACCATAGAATTCACCTACATAGTGATGTCAACAAACTGAGCTTAGCTAACATGAATGACCCATCCGCAAGGGAATGATCCAAGCCCAGCTGCGTTTCGAAGGGAGATCACATCGTTGGCACGGCCGTTGGCCACCTGGCACGACTGGCTAAATCACATGGCGAACGAATAGAAAATAATAGAAATATATAGTGATACTTGATAGATAGATAGATAGATAGATAGATAGATAGATAGATTTCACCAACAAAATTTGTTTTTGGGCTGGTCTGCAACTGGCAATTCTACTTTCTAAAGGGTAATGTCAATGGGAAAAAAAAACATGAGATTTAGAGGTATCATCCACAGGATGATGTGGGACCTCTGATACCCTCGGCAGCAGGATCCCGTGGTCATGTCCAGCCTTTGCTGGTAGATTTTCCAGCGAAAACAGGTTCCGCATGGTTCGGTGCACATTTCAGAGGATGGCTTTTTTTTTTTTGTTTTTTTGCCTATCTCCAGATCACCCAATTCAAAAATTCATGATGGATTTCTTCAATTCTTTGAGATGCTGCTGGAAACCTGAGGTAAGTTAGGCCAGTTAGGCTGTTCATTTGCAGAATTTCAAGCTTTGAAATACTCCCATTGATGATAGTACCCTCTGGTAAACTAACATAGCTATTGAAAATGGTGATTTATAGTGGATTTTCCCATTAAAACCAGTGATTTTCCATAGCTATGTTAGTTTACCAGAGGGTAACCCATGTCCGAATAGCTTCGCCAAGCTACTTTGATGGACCGGGTGGTCACCTATCAAGGCCAACTCTATAGTTCCTCTTAAAACATGCGTCAACACTAACTCCACAATGGTTCCAATCGTTTGCTGCATGTTTGTATATATATATATACTGTGTATATATATATATATGTATATACACATGTTTTACCGGATATATATATATATACATTGCTATCTATTCTATTTCATTCAAATCTATATACTCCAATCTAATCTATACATATCCACTCTATACTATAGTACTTCATATAACTATAGAAAATCAATCACCATGTTTAAAACACAGCAAATCCTCATTTTCTTTATCGGTGCCATGGCTTCCATGGTTCCTGCAGGGCACCTCATACGCCGCCTGGCGGATACCTTTGGCGGTGTCGCCCAGGATATACCTGCGGAGGACAAAAACCCTGAAGAGATCCTGGAAAAAAACATATATAAGTATATACGTATGTATATATCATTATATATTTAATTATATTTACTATAAACATCTATAAACCCCATAGTTCTGTGAATTCTGCTCACCAACTTAGTTTTTTTATTTTTTTTGGGGAACCTTGCAGGGAACACCCACCAGACCAAAGTCAAGGCGCATTGCTCGAGGCTTGGACTTCTTGATTTCTAACGTCTCCTGACGAAACATCAGCTGGGAACCTTGTGGAATGCTGTGGTGGACTTTTTCTGGACCACATCCGCCGAAAAAAAAAATATGACAGGGCTGATCTTGTGAAACCAATCGGGTTTGGGCAATCTGCGTTTGGAACACACCCATATTCTGAACATTTCTGAACGATATCAAAACTGTAGCATAGTCCAAATGACAGAATTTCTTCCTACCACCAGCTGGTCCCAAAATGGCTAGCTATCTATGCATGCATGAAGGTAGGTATGTACGTACGCGTATACGTATCAAATGAGTATAACAGAATATCACATATTTTCAATGTGACTTATCATCCAACTTTTACAGCATGACCTTCAGTGAAGCCTATGATCACGCCATTGCAACTGCATTACAGAGCGAAAGGCTTGCATCTGCAACAAGACCTGTCTTTGTCTTTGTCCCATATGGAGATACTCTTCTACGTTGCTTAAGGGCTATTTGGAGTGCCCCGCCCATTTCCAAATCTCCAGCCTCAAGCACCTTATCTGGCCCCAATGAATAGATCTAATACATTCCGCCTATCCCAATCCATCAGGATTTTCCATTGGGCTGTCATTGGCGGAAAGGAATTACCAACATCACCCTCACCAGTCATCTTGCGGCACCTCCAAAGACATGGGTGCATACCAAGCAAAGCCTTCTGTTTTGAAGGAAACCTGAAAGAACACCAAGGTGTGCTCATAGATTCACTGATTTTCTTGTTGCTCAAGGTTGCCATGGCACAACTCTCAGCTTCAGCTTTGATGTTCCTGACTCCATGATACTCCAAAAATTGATGAAGTAAAGACAATCAAAATGAACTTTGCCATGTTTCTTGGATCAAAATAAGACACATATATACATGTATATATATATATACATTGTATATATATATATATATAATCATATATATATATATAATCATATATATATACATATATAATTATATAGATAATTATATATATAATATGTGTACACATTAATTGATTGACAGCTGTACAGTGTGCATCCATTCAGAATCATCACATTGCTCGTGATTCAGGAAACACAAACTAGAATCACGCCTAAATGATCTGTACAAGACCATTCATCAAATAGATTCAATATTAAGATTCAAGTGTGCATATCCTATGCACATTTGGTCTCATTACCGCTTCCATTCCACATAGCACATCTGGTTCACTTAGCTTCTGACGGACTGGCGCAGCATATCCATCTTGGGGTATTCTGGGCCTCAGCGGCCGATGAAGCCATCTTGTGAAGGGCTCCAAGAGTGTCCACTCAATGTTCGTGGCAAAATGCTGAGACGGAGAAACACTCAATGGATTGGTTTAAGGGAAAAATTACAGGAAAACCCCATATTTAATGGGAAAATCTATGGTTTCCTGTAGATTTTCCCTTAAACCAATCCATTGAAACACCTTCTACAAATCCCTTGTGTTTTGGTCTCGACCTTGCCATTCCTTGCTTGATTCTAAGAGATTTGGGTGCCATTCAACTCATCCATGCCTTGAAGATCTTGAAGCCACCGCAACACGGGCCCAAAAAGTAGTGCGGAAAGGCTGGATCATAGCTGGATAATAGGGATTTCCCGGATCTAGCCCTGATGGATTGTGATATTGGTTAGTAGAATCTCCAAACTAATCCCCTATAATTGGTGATTTTGTGATATATTCCCCAATATTTCACACTTCATTGTGATATTGCCCAGTAAAGGTTAGTATCAACCACCAACAGGGGTGTCTTGCCACTGCTGGATGTGAAAAACCCCCGCGTACTTGGAGGGTCATCCCTGGTTAGGAAGTGGCTTTTTTGACCCCCTCAGTGACTTATTCCGTGTATTTTCATAGATATCCCCACTTACTAAGCTGCTAAGTAGGGCGATCCTCCAAGTGAGTCATGGTGAGCAGATGATCATCCAAAAAAACACTAAGTCACATGTTTAATGAAGAAACACACAAAAGTAATGGATGGTCCAAAATTGTTCACTCACTTAGCAAGTCCCTCTAACTCACTGTCTCCGTTTATTTTTCATACATCATCCCAGTGACTAAAGCAATGGATGGTCGAACAATGGGTCATAACTTGAAACTCCAGTTCCTAACCAGTTCCTATCCAGAAAAATAATCACTAAGTGAGTAAGTCCCCAAAGTCACTGTTCTCAAACCAGGCTTATCAAACACTTATAAGCATTATAATACGGGTAAAAGATGGTAAAAAAATAATAAACAGTCTCCCAGATCACAATAAATAACCATTCCCAGTCATGGCTGGTTTATGGCATTGTTTTACCCACATTATTGGGCATACCCTCTGGTAATTTAACATAGCTATTGAAAATGACCATAGAAATAGTGAGTTTTCCCATTAAAAATGGTGATTTTCCATAGTTATGTGGCTGTTTACCAGAGGGTCATCCCCCAGTAAAATGCCATGGCCCCTTAATGGATGGTCCAGGCGCCACTCAACTTGTCGCAGAGGTTGGCATCGTGGTGGCCGCATTTCTCCGCCAACGCGACCGCCTCGTTGGACGCATCGGAGGCAAAGGACTCAGAGGCCTGGGGCAAAGAAAGCATTGCTGCAGCATGTGCCAATGGGATATATACAAATGGGATATACACATATGCATATATATATACTGTATATATATATATTTATTTGCTTACTTATATGCATACCTAGCCTAGACCCTCCAAGTACCCACGACAATTGATACACGAGTATGATCGAGTACTTGGAACAAGAGTTTTGACAAAGGTATGTTATTGGGCCAGGTTTCTAGCTAACTATTATCATACATAGGTAACACATGATATAATTAGATAGCTGGAACCAAGGCGACTGTTCATTTTTTGGAGGGGTAAACTTATTTAATTTGGGTTTGGGGTATATGTGTATGTGCACGTGATGCATGTAGGTACATTTGATGTATACAATGATACATGTTGTGGATCAAAAACCGCGTACTCCAAACACTTGAATAGCTGTTGGGAAAAGTGACCAACAGCTGCGATTCAACGGTGTTTTTTAATGTAGACTCATAGCCCCATAGCGTCATATAACCAACCAAAAGCGGAAGGGTAGCCAAAAAGAACAGAGTGTAAAGTGTAAAATGAAATCTGTCCGGATACCAATCCAGCAACTGATATATGCGCTGTTGAAATGTTGGTATTGAGAACCCAGCTTGGGGGACATGGGGAAAACTTGAAACTTGGAATAATGACGAATCAGCACGGGCATAGAACATCATAGAAGCACAACATGGTAGATAGTGGGGACACAATTACTGCTCAAGAGTGGCAGCATATTTTTCCTTGTGCACGATGTATATGTCACATTGCTGACAATGGTTGGGATAGAATGGCCACGAAAACTTGGAGTTCCATTTTGGGAACACTACAACAACTTCCTGGCTTTCAGAAATTCCACTTTAATTGTCCAAAACCATTCGCTGATACACATATGCCAGTACAGTATGAAGTTCAAGGATTCACTTGCTTCTTTGTGAAGGACAATCGAAAAGCAAGAAAAATGTAGAGAAGTACACCAAATATCAAATCTGGGCAAGTCTAGTCTTCACTATCCAGATTCTTCCATTCCACTAACTTTCACCCAGGCCTGAACCAAATTTCGGTAGCCAGTGCATCGGCAAATGTTTCCATCGTAGTTCTTCATGGACTCTTCTGCCGTGGGCTTGCCACCCGCTCGCAGCAGCGCATAGGTGTTCATGACCTCAAAGATCTCAAAGGTGCCCGTGTCACTTCAATTTTTTTTGCTGTGGTGCACCCGGCAGTGTGTCATCAAACATGGCTGGCAAAAATGCATGTTTTAATATGTTTTAATATAGACTAATGGTAGAATATTGGATGCTTTAATGGGAAATGGAGCTTTCAATAGGAAAATATAATCGATCTAAATTTCTAAATGATGCAATTGTCCAGCCAGCCATGTTTGCCGGAGGGTAACATGTTTTCACAAGTGCTTCTAGTCATGTCAACTACGGATTTTGTTGAAGCCCCTCCCAATATGAATCTATCAGGCTTTAGCATCATCATCAGGGTTGACATTGGCAGAAGGAACTGCACTACAGCCATGTTGGACAAGTCAATCTTTGCCCAAAGAAGTCCAAAAGTTCAAATTCCACCCCCCATCCATACCAAACACCCCCATTCTGTGGTTCCAAATAAGTGCAGATCCCCACACCTATGCCACGGTTTCTATAGGTTGTCTTTAATATGAACGGGTGGATTCCTGTGACTTTCCTCAGTTTCTGGCCATTCCAGGTGTGCAAAAGCCGCACTGCATGCCATGGTTCTCCGCCTGGGAAACATTCATCAGGGGGCATGGCTTAAGACGGTTCAGATTTAAGCCCTATGGGACCACACATGTTAGCATATGATTTAGTATTCACCTTATCTAATTATTGGAGTACCTAATTTTGACCCACATAGTCACATAGTTATTGGATCAAACCCTGGTACCCAAAGGGTCTACCATAGCTGGGCCAATAATGGATGCTTACCCCCCAAGTCATATGCGAATAATATGTTTTGACCCATCCCCAATATCATTCATCCAAAAACATCTCGTGGATCCAAGCGGATCTCTGTTTTGGAGTGGATTTGAAGTCTTAGGCGAATAGCGTGGTTCTCGGATGTGATTGGACCCAGAATTGATATGTATATATATATAATATATATAATATATATATATAATATATATAATATATATATATAATATATATATAGTGCCATTGGATCCCAAGAGAAACTTCTGATCCAACTGGATTTTTCTCCAGTTCTCCCAGTTCTCCCAGCCCAGCCCCATCCATCCAAGGGGCGATACGCTTCTGCACCTGATGCACGCACTTCCGTTCGCTGCCCACACCCTCCACCGTAGTCACGGACACACCGTGACAGGCCACCAGGGGCTTGAGGCCTGGGGTATGGAAGTTGGCTACATATTGCCATGTGGGGGTACCCTCTGGTAACTAACTATAGCTATTGAAAATAGCCCATTTATAGTGGATTTACCCATTGAAAATGGTGATTTTCCATAGTTATGTTAGTTTACCAGAGGGTATTCAGAACATCATCCACTTTTTCCGCACTTTTCCATTTCAGTTGCGTTGCTGAAAATTGCGGTACTGTTTCGCTGTTTTTACTGCCCCACTTCCGCCAAGAGACAGCTGTTGATTGATCGATAGACCCAACGCCTTGTGGCGACATCATATTCCTGAATGGCGACCTTGGAAGGACATGGAACCTGACACCTCTGAGGTCCCTATCAATTATAGTGAGTAATGGCTACTGAGACTGGGATACTTTCACTTATCGAGCATCTTCGGTGGCTTCAGTTTCAAAACGTGTTCCAACGCTCACAGCATCCGGGCACATTGCTAGTGGTGAATTTGTGTTTTGAAAAAACAACAACAACAAAGTTACAAACTCACAACCACTGTATAATTGTATACCCTCTGGTAAATTAACGTAGCTATTGAAAATTGTCATTTAGTTCGTTGATTTACCGATTAACAATGGTGGATCTTTCCATATTTTTTCGTATGTTTATCAGGTTTATCAATGTTTATCAGAGGGTAATAGCTTTGCACAGTTACAAGGCAAATCACCTTAGCCTTAACCATCGTAGGGTCATCCCAGCACCTCAGCATCCCCACCACGCATGCACCACATCCTCCCTGCAAGCAGCTCCTGGGTCGATCGGTTGATCGATCCCCTCGAAATCAAAGGTGTGTTCAGAAACACAACGAGACTCAACGAATGACCCAGATTCTGTCATTATGTCAGGAAAGTGAAACCTATATATATATAGATAAAAATGAATATATATATATAGAGTTAATTAATGTTCATCATACATATATATATATACACATGTTATAGTTAATCAATGTCACAAACTTGATTATCCATCCCAAAGTTTCCAGCGATCTACGACAAAAATTACCACGACTCCATCGACTCCTCTTGGTGCCGGTCAAGCCCTGGCGGCGAGGATCGCTGTGAGGTACTGACATAGCCGGATGCGCATCCAAATTCACTTCCCATGACGGATCCATGTATGGTATATATATATATGTATATATATATGTATGCTAACATAAGGGGGGTATATTGATGGGATCCATGTTACCACATATGGCAGCACCGTGGATCCTATGGGCTTTATAGTAAGCATCAAAAAGGTAGAACATGGTAGAACAATGATGTATCACAATTAATGTTTAGTATGTTAACTACTTTTCTATCTTTTTTGGGATTGCTATAGTATATTTACCCGCTGGTCATCAAACGTGGCAAGCAACGTGGCTGGAAAACTCCCCCCCAAAAAAGGGATTTCGCGACATGAACTCCTCGGCCCAAATGTGAGGCCCCCGGCCACGATAGCGTGAAAAGTTGGTGAACATAGCTCCAATGTCACTATGGTTTATGGTGTATATCTATAACGAACTAGTTGCTGGGGCTTAAAAATAAACCAACAGTACTGGGGTCTTATGGTACTTATAACGAACTAGTTACTGGGGCGAATCTAAACCGACTAACATCACTGGGGGGCCTCACATTGTATGGGTAAATGTTTTTGGAGCTCTCCCATCATGAAACCATCCATGCTATGGGCGTTTCGAAACGCACAACTCGCGCCTTGGAATCGCGCAAGAATTCGATGAGCATTTGTCGCGGATCGGGGTCATAAACTCGTACCAGTTCTCCATTCAAGAAGAACTGGAGCGGATCCTACCAAGGAAGAATGAAGCTGGGTACGGTTGCTGTTCATTGCATCTGTATAGTGAAAAACTACAAAACAATGTTTACATTTATATGTACTGGACAAGTACTAAGTATAACATTTAGATCTAGGTGTGTATATTAAGACACTGTATTACAATATAGTAATATAGTAATATATAAAATGGTACGGTTCTTTTCATATTCATACTTTTAGATGGATATGCACGAAATTACTTTATCCATACATTGTCCTGCCATGACACAAGCGGGAGAATGCATTGCATTGCGCTTTATTCGAAGCTCCTGCGAAGTCTTACAATGTCTTTCAGCTAATGTTCTATGAACAACAACTTAATGTTGATTGTGTGTTGATTTTTTTGGGAGATATATGTGTTTCTGAAAGTTGGGGGTGCCCCAAAACAGGGATTTTCCCATTGAACGCATTGATTCAATGAGAAGTGTTTAGTCATTTTGGGGCCAGTTCAGGAACCGCCCATATCATCTCTATTCAAACAATTGGAGATCCCTGGAAGGAGCTGCGAATCATCATTCCCAATAAAACCCAGGAACAGAAACATGCCCCATATCCAAGAATCCAAGAACGTACCGCGTACCCCTTGGGATCTTTGCCAGAAATGGTGAGATCCACTCATTTCATCCCAGGTTATATATATATATAATGATATACTTATATATATATATCATTATATATATATATATCATTTATACAGATTATTGTCATGCTGCGTCCTTCCGATCAGGAGGTGCAAAAGTCATCGCGATTTTCACGGTTTGACCCAGCTGCTGGTCGTTTGTGCCAAAATTGCTGGGCAGACACATGAAAAGTTGCTGAGAAATCGCGAGCTCTTTGGTCTAAGATGTCGAAGTTCTTCAGGAATCCATTGTTTGAAGGAGTTTTTTGCATGAGAATCCATTCGGAAAAGGCCGCCAAGCTGGGAATATCATCCGCCGGACACAGGACTTTTTTACAACTTCTTGGTGCTTCAGCCCGCCTGAAAAATACCAAAATGCACAGTGGTCATTCATCATCCAAAATATGGTTAAACAGAAAACATGCTTGAAACCACCAACTAGACCATCAGTAGCTATTAAATATATTTAAATGTTGTATAATGTTATGAAAAATCACCACATTAGATGGTGAAATTCCCACGTTTGCTGGTTAGATATCCTTTGCGGCCAGCTCTTTTTCTGCAGTTCATCGGCGTTTCGCAGCTGCTGCAACCTCATGCAGCCGCCGTTTTGCAGCCGCCGAGTTCTGTGGTGATTCAAGAACATGTTCCGAAATAATTCCTGGTCATGAGTTTTATAGTTAAATGGTAAAGCAGCCCCTTGATCTTTAAAAAAAACAATAACACTTAAACAAATAATGACACATGGTGTTCTTATCTTTTTGGGAGGTATATATTTCTGAAGAAAAACCAGACCACAGCGCAGAACCGCTGTGGTGTACCCGCTGTTGCCGTTTTCATCTTCCGTGCCGCACCTGTGGAACCATCTGGCTTGTCGCTGCCAATCCTGCGATGTGGTCGCAGTGCTGATGCGAAGCGATGTTGTTTCACTACTGTGGATGGTTGCGAAATCCTGCACCAGTTGATAGATGGTTTATCCCATTATTTATAGGGTTTCAACCATCCAGGGTGGTGCAGGATTTCGCAACCACCAAACGTATGTTTCATTGGTTTCGAATTTCAAACATGCTGGATCTTGGTGTTGACAATTTCCTACAGGGTAATTCCTACAGTATTCTGTAAGATCTTCTGTAAGATCTGGTTGATTGTAACTGGAACATATGGGTCTGACTGAAAATAGGGTAATCACCTACTTGGCCATTTGTGTACAGAAAATTATGACTCACTATGAAATCTGGGGCTACCCTATTCCAAGACAAAGCCAGGTTGGAATTCGTTGTTTGAAAGGCTTGGCATCACAAATCCCAACAACAGTTGCACCACTAGATGCACAGTTCGCCGCCTTCATCAGGGCCTTGGAAGAGTCCCCCGCTGCACGACCTGAAGTCATTTCCACACAATAAATCGTTGAGTCATAAACTGTATCTTCTGAGGTTGTGTGATTTGTGAGTTACCCAGAATTTAAGTTATCCACATCATTCACATGCATTCGTGCCTATCTGGAAGTCCAAAAATCCTTGATTACCTGGTCGGTGTCACGGGAATCAATCTGGGTTTAGCCTAAAATTCAGAGAAAAAACAACTCCATCCACTTGGGAAAGATCATCATGTTCCCAATCTAGATTTAGACACACCCCGAATCAGATTGATTAAAAACTAGTGGTTTCTTATCCCACCAAAAAACCCCATGATCCGTTGGTAAATGTCATAAACCAGCCATATTTCGATGGTTTATACCGTTTATACCAACCATTTATGGTAAAACTGGGAATGTTTTACTATTGCTTTACTCACATTCGATGATATTTTTACTTTATATTTGCAGGGTTTCCAACTTTTCTATCTATGGAATAGGGTTGCTATGTAGAGTAGTCTAAGGTTCTTTCTTGCTTTTCTAACATTATATCCATATTTTCATCCATATGTTCCCATATATTTTCATTCATTTCATATAGTTTCTCATATGTTCATTCATTTCATATAGTTTCCCATGTTTTCTCATATTTTTCCCGCATTTTTCCCGTATTACGATGGCCATCTGGGGGTAGTATCCCCACCCTCCCTCGCTAAAACTGGGGCGAGAGGCGTTGCACTGCCCGACTCTCGAGGCCAGCCAGGGCAGTGGCGCCTGCAACATTGGGCGCTTCGGGTACAACTGGTAGGTTGGTGAATATCTATCTATCTATCTATATATATATGTATATATATATATATATGTATTTTCATATATATATACATATATTATATATGTATTTACATATATATCTGGTTGGTGGTATACCTACCCCTCTGAAAAAATATGAGTTAGTCAGTTGGGATGATTATTCCCAACTGAATGGAAAAATAAAACATGTTCCAAACCACCAACCATATATATATATATATAAGGAACTTTCATAAGTTTTCGTGTTCTCACGGGATAGTGTTTTGGCTCCAAAGGGTGGTGCTGGACATGTGGCGCCCTCCAATCCAAGCGGTTGAGGTTCTAGGATTCCGGGGCAACTGGCCAGGTGGCCAAGTTGATAACAGTCGTGGGGTGGAGGAGTGCCACTCGTCACCAATTGGTGAAGGCTGTTGTGGTTCGAGTTTTTAACTGAATGACAAAAAATATCCAAAAAATAATTGCAATCATCCCATCCATTTTACCCCCTCCTTCTCTCACACTATTTTATGTTTAATTCATAGCGGAGCATGGACCCCTAGGTCATGTTGTTTTTGTTAGGCTACTTTGTTTTAAATACCATGAATCGTTTTGTAACCTGACAGATATCACGCAGTGGCTCGCCGCCCATGGAATCCGGATAGTTCGCCGCCACAAGATTGTAAGGATATCATCTCAAAATCTTTTACCCTCTGGTAATTTAACATAGCCATTGGAAATGACCATTTATAGTGGATTTTCCCATTGAAAACGGTGATTTTCCATAGTTATGTTAGTTTACCAGAGGGTAACTTTCTATTTAGAGATACAGTGGTGTTTTAAGTTTCAACTCGCCCATGTCCAACAAATAGCTAGCCGCTTTGGGGTCTCCATGTTGGGGGCTTGGGTGGAGAGCTCTTCTGGGAAGAGCTCCCCGCCTAGGGGGTCCAATTTCAACCCTCAAAGTGGACAGCCAAAAGCTATCCGGGGAAGTTTGCCTTCCAACTACAGCGTTTTGCAGCTTCTGTTGGATAAACACCTCGCTGCCCCCGGTTCACATGTGATGATATACCTGTCACCCAGAGGAAGTTCTCGTGTGAAGTGTATTTATAGCCTGAACATTGTGAATTCTCATTGTCCATATTCAGAAAGATATCCGGCGATGAAGCTCACACTCCAAACGGGTCACGCGCAATAATTCAAATCGCTGTTGCAAGATTCATTGAGCATGCATGTCTTTTAAGGGTGAAGTGAATGTGATAGCAAGACGCCCGCTGAATATGAGCATGATGATGTTGAGCCTGAAGATCGCGATGGGGATCCTGATGTTGATGGTGATATGATGGGGTTGGGGCGCAGAAAGGTTAGACTACGTTAGACTTTTTCAGATGACAATGGGGACAATGAAAAATATGAAGCCGTTGGTAGTGACTAGGTAATTCCGGCAGAGCAGGCACCCGACAGCAGCAAAAGCTTAGAAAAATGGTGGTCAAGAAGCAGCAACAAAATGAAAACACTAAGGCATGAACACACTAAAAAGTCTGAAAGTTCATTAATATGTGTACATATATATATATAATTACTATACATATGTATGTATATATATATATGTATACAGAACTGTTGAATTGCTATTTTCAAGTCTGTTTTGGGGAATTCCTATATATATATATATTTATATCTATACACCATCCAGTGCATTAGCATTGCTATGGAAGCCATATGAAGCCATGGCCCATTTAAAGATGATCAACATGATGGCCTACCTATCAAAATTGTCATTTTCCATGGCCACGTTGAATTACCCGACAGTATATTGTGTACATATAGTAACCGCCAAAAAGACAGAAGAGACTAGAAAAAGCTAGAAAAGACTAGAAAAGTAGTTCCCCAGCTATGTTGATGGGATCTTATTTTTCGATCTTTTGGGGGGTCACTATTGTAATATGTACAAATTTTGAATAACTCTAGTCAATATCACCACGGATTAATAAACCACCAATTTACTAACATGGGGGTTACCGAGTTACCCCCAATTGGTAAAGGGGTTTATTAATCCGGGGTTGATAATATATTATGCATATATATATATATATTATATACTGTATACTGTAGTAATCGATATTGAATAACCCCTTCAATAACCGTAGTTATAACATGTTATAACCATAGCTAATTCACCCTCTTCTATATGGAATAACTCCACGAAATGGGGACATGCTAACTAGCTAGGGTTAGGTTCACCGCTTACGATTCGTGGGATGATCCTCCAATCAGGTTATAAGTTGTTTTCCAAAGCCATCCCTTTGGACCCAAGTATCTTCTTAGGAAGTGCTTTGGGTGTGATTTGACATGATTTGGAAGGTTTTCAGGCCCTTCTCAGGAGGTGTTTAGATCCATAGGGCATTGACGGGTGAGGCTGGAAACAGAATTTAGAGATATTTAGAGTCTAGAGGAGGGTTGAATGGTTGAATCAGGATTCAAGCCATTTTGAAATCAGCTTTCCATCCATTATCACCCATTAAGTATATAATACCAAAAACTACCAAAACCCGTAGCCATCTTTAGGGAGGACCCCTCACCCAAATATTGGGGCTGGTGTTATGGCATTGGGTTTACCACATTAGCGAACTTGAAACCCTGGAAGATAATTCTCCCCATGGTTTGGGGGTTACAAGGTACCAGGGTGAATCTTGCCACAAGCACATTCATTTCTCATGATCACTCCATCTGGATTTTCCATAGTCCTCGCATTACTAAGCCACTTTTGCTGGCTTTAATTCACTTGGTTTGCTATGTTTGCCTCTCAAATGACTTTATCAGAGATTAAGTTATAGAAAACATGGTAAAATTCCAATTGATCAATCATTAAATAATTCAACCAGGAAAAAAACAGATCGAGTCAGCGATGGAGGCCCCTCCCATCAAGTGGCACCTCTGTTGAGCCATAGATGCCCATCACCCTGGCGTTAGCATGAGCCAGTGTCAACCATCATAAACCACTATCAATAGTGTATTATTATATATTATTGATAATGACTATATTAACCTGCTTGATATTTTCGAGATGTGTCCTTGTTTGCTAAAGTTTGATAGTGAAAACAACAACGCTTCGATGCGGTGTCAGCACGCGTTGTTTGGACGTCTTGACAGCAAATGTTTTGTTGGATTATGGATCTCAGCAGCGTAGCATCCAAGTGCAAGTGCACCCCACAATAACATGGTTGTTCGCGAACAACTTCTAACGTGGACAACTTCTAGCTAACGTGATCAAGCTGAATATGCAGCAGCATGGAAGCAAAATGAGCCGTCATGAAAATCAGGTGAATTCAACATAATGGAACACATATGGAGGTTTCCTAAAATAGGGGTACCCCCAAATCATCCGTTTATAGATGGATTTTCCATTCCAAACCATCCATTTTGGGCGTACCCCCATTTTGGGGGTAAAAGGACAAATATATTTTGGGGTTGAGTTACCCTCATTTTAGGAAACCCCCATATATCTTAGTGGCAACCTAAAAGAAGTCGTTACAAAGCACTATGTCACGACCAAACACAAAGACACAAAGACGCCCTGTTGACCTAACCAAAGACCATGACTTAGTATAGTTTAAGCCATGGTGACGACTATCATCTTGATTCTTTGAGAACGACTGTGGGTCTCAGTAAATTTACGTCTGTTGTGGTTTAGGAGGGTTTCACCCAATTTTTAATCCATTATATTAATATTTAGAGATAATTAGAACTAATTCGATCATATAATCCTAACATATACTAAGCATGAACAGAATCTGCAGCACCTCATGACGCGCTGCATCCTCTGCGGCAAGGATGCAAAGCCTGATCCATAGGGCACAGGACGGGGAAAATATGGTTGAACATGATGGATAAACCAGTGGATCAAGGAGTACCCCATTTGTTGACTCTATATGAACCATGAATCTATATGGCTTTGTCAAATATATGCGAAAACTCCGAAATCCCATCATATATATATATATACATATCCCATGAATTATTTTCATAAATGTCCATGAAGTGATTAATTTTGTAGGGGTATATCGGTACACACCATTTTCAGACACGGCATTAACATACATCTTTGGGGAATTTTGCAAATTTTCCACTCACATGGGGCTACATGGGGCTACCACCCTATGCAGCTGGACTCCTGAGCTGATAGCTACTGCTCCACTCGTGAGACACGGATCTGCCGATCTTCTGGGCATCTCACCATGATCGCCCTACAATCCACCAGTTGATGATCTGAATCTAATCTGGGTAATTTATAATATTTCACTAACCTGAAATAAGGTTATTTTGGGATAATTCCCCTTATTGACTATGATTCCAGTGAGGTCGCAGTGAGGTCGTTGTAATTTATCCAGATCTAATTAGTTTGGGAAGGAAATCCAAAAAGTTGCCTCTCTGACACAGCATTTCTGACTGTTTGGGCTGTGTGAACTGAGCTTCACACTTCAAAACTTGGTAGAGGCAGGCGCCATATGCACCCTGAAAACGCGCCTGAGGTTTTGGGATCTGAGCTGCTCATCAAACATGGCTGGAGAATCTCTCATAGTCCGTTGATTTTACTAGAAACCTCCATTTACTTCAGGAATTTTCCCAGCCATGTTTGACAACCAGCCAATGATTTTCCCAATGATTTTCATCCATTCATAGTGGATTTAGTGGATTTTCCCAAGATTTTCCCATGTTTTTCCCATCAAAACTGGCGAACAACGCCAGTTTACATGTCCCATGCTGCCGCGCCAGCGCCGCGCCAGCGCCGCGCCAGCGCCGCGCTGCCGCGCCTCCTCAGGATGATCTGCCACGGCCTGGCACCCAAAACTATTATTGGTATCATTATATATATATATTCCTAATATTACCCGTAGACGCCGTGTGTTGCCCAGACATTAACATTGAGAATGTCGTGCTGCCGAATATATGATAGGAGAGATTGCAGAAAATACTGCGTATACGCAGTGTTTTCCAGTTTGGGATCCAAAGTTTTCAGGGCCTAGGTTTTAGGGTTTAGGGTTTTAGGGCTTGGGGTTTTAGGGTTTAGGATGGTTTAGGGTTTTAGGGTTTAGGGTTCGTCGTCTGGGAAATCTCAAAACACTGGCCCTGCGCAAGTGTTTGAGCATGTTGAAGGATGATGTTTAAACATGTTTAAACGCCAATTGAACCTTCCGGACAACACACAGCGCCTACCCGTAATATTACAATTACAGTATTGTGATTAACCATTATCGTTATTATTATATATGTAAATTAATGTATATTAGTATATTGTTATACGTAGATTTCACATATATATATATGTTATATATATACATGTTATACATACATATATATATATACATACATGTTATATATATTATTTATTGCCAACTGGACACACAAAACAAGGTATATCATGTCAACCCAGAAAACATAAATTCCCGGTTGGAGCAGCAACCGGGGCGGCCAATGTGGATGACCTTATACTCGGTGGTTGATAAGGATTCCCCGTTGATTATCGAATTGTGATCATCGCCACGTTTGTTTGTTGCTAGATATTGTCAATATAATCATGTATAATCCCCAATCTATTTCATCAAGAATCATTTTTCAATATCTATGAATCTATATCATCAATAATCTATATCTATCAATAATACCCTCTGGCAAACTAACATAGCTATGGAACATGGACCATTTATAGATGGTTTACCTATTAAAAATGATGATTTTCTATAACTATGTTAAATTACCAGAGGGTAATCCCTTTAAAATCATCCCCCAAAAGGCTGACTTTGCCCTCTCAGCGCCTCCCGTGATGCTGCCAAAAGTGTCTGCCAGGCATCCTGCCCAGCGGCAGGACACCCAGCGGAGCGGTTGAGGCGACACCATTCAACGCAACATGCAAATATAGGCTAGGGATAAAATAGGGATACAATGAGGGGGATAGAGGGGGATATAATATAGATATAGTAATAATGCAACAAACTTAACTTGATGTGATTTTGGGCCTGTCCAAAAATATGGTATTTCTATTACCCTATTAAATATTGCAACTTTAGTGTGGACAATTATATTATAAATCGTGACATTTTGGGGTGCCCTATTTTCAGACACAAATCCCTGGGCGCCTCCCAAAGACTGCATTTTCGAAGTGATTTGGCCAATAACAGCTGTACCTGGAGAACAATTGGCTAAATATATTAGCGACACGCGAGATCTTTATTTTTTAGCGAAAATGATGGAACATGTACTTTTACGAGATTTGACCATATTTTACCAATAGATTAAGTACTGGTAGATGTTCTTTTCCACCAAAATGCCAGTTTTTTTTGGTGTCTTGCCAGCAAAAAAAGATAGGAACTACCAAACATGGCGCGTCAGGATCGGGCCCGGGGCACCCAGTGGCGGCAGTCCACAGATTCCCCAGCGGTGCCACCCCAAACCTCGTCCCATGAGTTGTTGGCGAGTCAGCTGGGACAAGGATGAGAAAACTGGCAATGTGGGTGTGTCTGAAAATGTTGTGTACCCCTTTTTACCCAAATAAACCCAATGGTTTTGCTGATCATTATCCAGTTTTTAAATGGCTATTTGTTTGGGAATATAGCCTATTTTCAGACAAACCCACATGATTGATGTAACTGGAAATGAGACAAGGAAAACTTGGTAATGTCCGTTTCCATTCAAAGTTCATGTCTAAAAAACAAGGGAACATGGCACACCACGCCATTTCCAATGACTGCCATTCCAAAGATCACCCCCAACTGCCGCACCTTACGATGGAAAATCAACTCCATTTCCACAGAGACCTGACCCAAGGGCTCCGACCCAGCTCCAGCATTCTCCATCTGGGAAGGTCTCCGAGGTTGGCTTTTCCGGTTTGAAAGCCAGTCTAGTGAAAATCCAAAAGCTGATTGGTGGTTTTAAGTTTTGCAGTTCCAACCCATCTGAAATAGTCAACAGACATTCATTATATTTCATTCTCATCCCATTTCTCAGGTTGAAAATTAAAACAATTTTTGAAATTACCAGCTCATCATTGGTTACACACCCATTTCCTCATTTTAGATGGTTAGAGCCCCATGTTGCTTAGCCCCCACAGTTGGCCGCGCCTGTGACTCTGGAGAAGTTTCTTCAAAGGCTTTTCGTGCACACAGCACGGCCTGGTGGATGTGGACACCTACCCCGATCCACAGCCATCATAGGCATAGCCTCGCGTGACTGCTATATATCTTACATATATATATATTATATCGACATGTAGATGTGCGGACTCTTGGAAGTAAGCTGGCACATGCACTCTCCAATCAGTTGTGCCAGCTGATAAAAACTTGGCTCTGTCCTTTTTGTGCGCATTTTGTGCATCATGGAGATTCCACCTCAGCAACGAACGCCAGACATCCCACTTCCCTCTGTATTAACATCTTGAGATGGCAATGGAACAGCAGTTGTCAAAACACATCATTTATCGATATCTATGTATACAGTGCATATATACATATATGATCATATATGTATATACATAGTGGGTGATGTAGTATTGTCGGAGCCATGTTGATATGCCCAAAGGTAAGAATCAAGGACATGCTAAGCGGAGTTGCCTGGCTTCACGTGCAAATATCAATAATGTGGTATTGTGGTCCTTCATTGCCAGACTCCAAGATCCGAAAAAAGAATGGTTGAAAATTCACCAAGATTCACCTTCAAGCTCCTTCAGCAACCTTCAGCAACCTTGAGCCTCTTTACCCTCTGGTAATTTAACATAGCTATTGAAAATACCCCATTTATAATTGATTTACCTATTCAAAATGGAGATTTTCCATAGCTATGTGGCTGTTTACCAGAGTGTAAACCTCCTTAGACCTCCTTCAACATCCCTGAACACCCACCGACCTCAGCTCTCCACAACTCCAAGAAAGCTTCCACTCGAGTCTCGCTGGCAGAAGTCCATATCCTGCACTCTGATAAGTGGCGTTGGTTTTTTTGGCCGGTCGCTGCAACTGAAGATCTGAAGCCAGTAACTCAGTAACTGAACTGGGTAATTTATGGTAATACTTCCAGTAATTCATGGTAATTTGATGTAATTCTGCAGCAAATCTGCAACAGATTTGATCCAAAGCGCTAAAGTGTTGATCCCACAGACAGCATTTGCTGTTGGGAGATGTGGTCGTTTTCTCAATGAATGTGAATGTGAATGTGAATGGTATGTGTCTCAAAACATGTGGTCACACGCATCACAATCATTGATTTTAAGACTCAAAGTAGAGAGTTCTTGTTGATGATTCCGATATGAACTCTACTTCCTGGTTCAGCAGGGACTGTCATCATCTGTTCCGGAAAATCCAGCAGAAATTGTGAGATTGGAGGAATTCATATTAGTAATATATATATGTGTGTTTTTTAAAACATTGCAAAGTACTGGGTACTGTCATCCAATCTTTTCACACTGACAATCCAAGCAAATGTATGAGTGTGACTGGAACTGAGTGATGCCCATATCTTTTTCAATATTGATGGAACATATGCTGATTAACCACAAGATTTGGGGTGTTCCCATAACTTTCAGTCAAAATTATATGTGTATATATATATGTATTTCTCTCGTTTATTATATAATATGGAGGTTTTTTCCCGAGAGCGCCTGCGAAGGGTTCTTCGTAAAAAAGCAGCCGTTATACTAGATCTTCACACCTTCACACCTGCAGATCTAGATCTTCACACCTTCACACCTGCAGATCTAGATCTTCACACTCTCACATCTGCCGATCTACATCTTCATACCTTCACATCTGCTGATCTACATCTTCACACCTTCATACCTGCAGATCTAGATCTTCGCACCTTCACACCTGCAGATCTAGATCTTCACACCTTCACACCTGCATATCTAGATCTTCACACCCTCACATCTGCAGATCTAGATCTTCACACCCTCACATCTGCAGATCTAGATCTTCACACCCTCACATCTGCAGATCTAGATCTTCACACCTTCACACCTGCAGATCTAGATCTTCACACCCTCACATCTGCAGATCTAGATCTTCACACCCTCACATCTGCAGATCTAGATCTTCACACCCTCCCACCTGCAGATCTAGATCTTCACATCCTCACACCTGCAGATGTAGATCTTCACACCCTCACATCTGCAGATCTACATCTTCACACCTTCACACCTGCAGATCTAGATCTTCACACCCTCACACCTGCAGATCTAGATCTTCACACCCTCACATCTGCAGATCTAGATCTTCACACTGTCACATCTGCAGATCTACATCTTCACACCCTCACATCTGCTGATCTACATCTTCACCCCTCACGCCTGCAGATCTAGATCTTCACACCCTCACACCTGCAGATCTAGATCTTCACACCTTCACATCTGCAGATCTACATCTTCACACCTTCACATCTGCAGATCTACATCATATACACCCTCACACCTGCAGATCTAGATCTTCAAACCTTCACATCTGCTGATCTAGATCTTCACACCTTCACACCTGCTGATCTAGATCTTCACACCTTCACACCTGCAGATCTAGATCTTCACACCTTCACATCTGCAGATCTCCTCTCGCTCTTCTTCTATTCTCTCTTAAGGCGGGGGCGGTGCCGCCGGAGCGCCACGAAACGCAACCCTTTCGCACGAAATGGACGTTGGACGTCCAAAACCTAGGTAAAATTGCGATTTTGAAGCGTCCCGCGCAACCGTTTCGCACGAAATGGACGTTGGACGTCAAAAACTGAGGAAAAATTGCAACTTTTATTGGTCGCGCGCAACCCTTTCGCACGAAATGGACGACGTCAAAAACTGAGGAAAAGTTCCGATTTAACTTAGTCCATCGCAACCCTTTCGCACAAAATGGACGTTGGACGTCAAAAACTGAGGTAAAATTGGCGATTTAACTTAGTCCATCGCAACCCTTTCGCACAAAATGGACGTTGGACGTCAAAAACTGATTTAAAATTGCGATTTAACTTGGTCCATCGCAACCCTTTCGCGCGAAATGGACGTTGCACGTCAAAAACTGAAGTAAAATTGCGATTTTTCTTAGTCAATCGCAACGCTTTCGTCTGTGTAAAAGTGTCTGTGTGTAAAAGCCTTTGTGTGTAAAAGCCTCTGTGTGTAAAAGTGTCTGTGTGTAAAAGCGTCTGTGTGTAAAATCGTCTGTGTGTAAAAGCGTCTGTGTGTAAAAGCGTCTGTGTGTAAAAGCGCCTGTGTGTAAAAGCTTCTGTGTGTAAAAGCCTCTGTGTGTAAAAGCTTCTGTGTATAAAAGCCTCTGTGTGTAAAAGCTTCTGTGTGTAAAAGCCTCTGTGTGTGAAACTGTTGTGTGTAAAAGCGTCTGTGTGTAAAAGGGTCTGTGTGTAAAAGGGTCTGTGTGTTAAAGCGTTTGTGTGTAAAAGTGTCTGTGTGTAAAAGCTTCTGTGCGTAAAAGCACTTGCGTGTAAAAGCGCCTGTGTGTAAAAGCGTCTGCGTGTAAAAGTGTCTGTGTGTAAAAGCGTCTGTGTGTAAAAGTGTCTGTGTGTAAAAGCGTCTGTGTGTAAAAGCGCCTGTGTGTAAAAGCTTCTGTGTGTAAAAGCCTCTGTGTGTGAAAGTGCTGTGTGTAAAAAGTTCTGTGTGTAAAAGCTTCTGTGTGTAAAAGCGTTTGTGTGTAAAAGCGTCTGTGTGTAAAAGCGCCTGTGTGTAAAAGCTTCTGTGTGTAAAAGCGTCTGTGTGTAAAAGCGTCTGTGTGTAAAAGCGTCTGTGTGTAAAAGCGTTTGTGTGTAAAAGCGTCTGTGTGTAAAAGTCTCTCTGTGTGTAAAAGCGTCTGTGTGTAAAAGCGTCTGTGTGTAAAAGGGTCTGTGTGTAAAAGGGTCTGTGTGTAAAAGCGTTTGTGTGTAAAAGTGTCTGTGTGTAAGAGCTTCTGTGTGTAAAAGCACCTGCGTGTAAAAGCGCCTGTGTGTAAAATCGTCTGTGTGTAAAAGTGTCTGTGTGTAAAAGCGTCTGTGTGTAAAAGCGCCTGTGTGTAAAAGCTTCTGTGTGTAAAAGTGTCTGTGTGTAAAAGCTTCTGTGTATAAAAGCCTGTGTGTGTAAAAGCTTCTGTGTGTAAAAGCCTCTGTGTGTGAAAGTGTTGTGTAAAAGCGTCTGTGTGTAAAAGGGTCTGTGTGTAAAAGGGTCTGTGTGTAAACGCGTCTGTGAAAGTCTTTGCGTGTAAAAGCATCTGCCTGTAAAAGCGCCTGTGTATAAAAGCGTCTGCGTGTAAAAGTGTCTGTGTGTAAAAGCGTCTGTGTGTAAAAGCCTCTGTGTGTAAACGCGTCTGTGTGTGTGTAAAAGCGTCTGTGTGTAAAGGAGTCTGTGTGTAAAAGCTTCTTTGTGTAAAAGCGTCTGTGTGTAAAAGCCTCTGTGTAAAAGCCTCTGTGTGTGAAAGTGTTTGTGTGTAAAAGCTTCTGTGTGTGAAAGTGTGTGTGTGTCTAAAAACATCTGCGTGTAAAAGCGTCTGTGTGTAAAAGCCTATGCGTGTAAAAGTGTCTAGTGTCTGTGTGTAAAGGCGTCTGTGTGTAAAAGCCTATGTGTAAAAAAGTGTCTAGTGTCTGCGTGTAAAACCTTCTGTGTGTAAAAGCTTCTGTGTGTAAAAGCGTCTGTGTGTAAACGCTTCTGTGTGTAAAAGCGTCTGTGTGTAAATGCGTCTGTGTGTAACAGCTTCTGCGCAAAAGCGTCTGCGTGTGAAAAACAATACGAAGGATAGGATACAAACTAGCGTTTTGTACTTGTAATATATTGTCTTGATACTACTTGTCTCGCCTGCCTAAAATACATCTTTAATATATTGTCTTGCAATATAGTGTCTCAATACTAACAACAGAAGACCCTGCTCTCTCTCTCTCTCTCCCTCTTTCTTTCTCTCTCTCTCTCTCCCTCTCTCTCTCTCTCTCTCTCCCTTTCTCTCTATCTATGTCTCTCTGTGGTTGCAAGACACGTGTCATATGATGCCCTTTACCAAGCAGCACAGTGCATATGCATGGGTTGTCACATGTATCCTCTTAATCAATCTTACTTTTCACAACTTACCCCTCCATAGCTCATATAAAATTCACCAACCTATCACCGACTATTTTTTACGACTACCATACTCAGAGCTGCTTGAAAAACGGCTTTTTCGCTCTCGGGCCAACCGTCGTCTAGTTTTGATTTACGGGGGTACGATCATTGAAGTACCCCCAAATCATTCAGTCGTCATGGTGATGACTGGAGATCCATCCGGGACGAGATTCGAATGCTTCGATCCTCTGCGCATCCTCCAGCTCGCCGTTCATCAGATGCAAACGCCCTTGGCATAACCTGGGTCGTTTTTTTACGTGACGTCAGTCCCAACCGAAACATCTCAGGTTGACCACCACCAAGATGTGGGAATCTAGCCCAGTGCATCAGGCGTGGTAGTGAAGCCCCAATGATTTTTTGGGTAGAAAAGCAGGTGCCAAAATCAAAGTTGTGAGTTGTTAAACAAGCAAAACTTTGTTTGTTAAATCATGTGCAATCTCAATTCTTGCTTAAAAGCCCTGTTTGTGGTGAAAAAAAACGCACTTTCCGGTGATGAGAAACACCTCTTTTGTCCTCAGCGAGGACGTCCGTTTCTGCCGTTGGGCACCCCAACAGTCCCAGGAAAGCGTCTTTGGCCTCGCGAGGAAGCGAAGTGGAAAGTCACGAGTTTTCATAGGTATCAATGGATTGGTTTAAGGGAAAATCTACAGGAAACCATTGGAATTTCCCGTCAAATATGCTGTTTTCCTGTAATTCTTCCCTTAAACCAATCCATTGAAGGTAAGATCATCATGTTTACCCTCTGGTAAACATACAAAAAGCTTTCTGGAAAATCACCATCGTTTATATAATGGGCAAATCAACGAACTAAATTGATCATTTTCAATAGCTGTTGAATTACCAGAGGGATCCAGAGGGTATCATCTATAAATGGGCCATTGTCATCCATTTTCCATAGCAAACTGTTAGTCATCACCAGAGGGTTTTGGAATGCGATGGGATTTCTGGGGTGTCATGAGTAAATAAATACACAATCTTATATCCGAAAGAACATACTGAGCCAATGGATGTTTTTGCTCAAAAATGGGGTCCCGAAGATGACTTTAGTACCGGATATGGCACTTCTTTGAGGTTTCACGTTAGATTTTGGGGTACATACATCTGCATACTATGACATTACATAAACAAAGTATTGAGGATAGACTTTTCATATGGTCATGATAGGCCAAACAACAACGGATGATGGTGATACTGTCATAATAACTGGCCACATTATAATGACAATTCACAATTCACAAACTAAAAAGTTCGGCTATATTGGGATAATTCCCCTTACTAACGTTGGGACCATGATTCCAGTGAGGTCACGATGTGAGGTCACTATAATTTACCCAGATAGTAATGACGATTGCGGTGCTGGGTTCTCCCCTGCCTCCACTGCTTTCAGGCTTCGAGCTGCACGCCAGGTATCAAAGAATTTCCATGCGGAGCCCTTAGAGATCAAAAAGGTCGTGGATGAGCCATGACATGCTTTAAGATTGTGAAACATGAGTCCTGTCCATATCTTCACTTCAGCAATTCAATGTAGATCTTTCCATTTCTTCTTGGATGTTCAATGGGGAACACTGAATCCTATAGAGTCAATGAGAGGCTCGCAGACCATCACATTCAGGCCCCGGCAAGACCTGGAGACGAGCTGAACCTGGTTGGAATGGACTGATAGCTGATAGGCCAACCGTTTTTTTTGTCCAATTTCGGATCTCCGTTGCGGATGAATATGTTAAGGCCAATACCATGGTTTTGGATAGTTTTGGGATGTGATTCAAAGCCTCCAATTGTACAGTCAGGATTTGATCTCTAGGGTACATCAGTCCCAGCTTCACAAGTCTTTCGCAGCCCCAGTTTTGGGCAGTTACCACCCAAGCTTTGCGATTGCTTAGAAATTGCCACAACCTGCTGCTGCTTCAATGTGTCTGTGTTAAAATAGACACTCCTACCAAGAATTATATCAACTTTGTAGTAAACCAGCTAGCAAACGCCTTATCTGGTTGGTGGTTTCAACCGACCCCTTTGATAAAAAAAATCCATATGATCCCAAAATATGAACAGCTCGCACATATTATGCATAATATATATATATATAATATATATATAATATATATATAATATATATATATATATTATAATATATATAAGATACATATGTATATTTGTGTATATATATATATATGTATGTACACATTTGAAACCACATGAAACCACATAGTTCTTTCCTGGTCAGAAAAGCCATCTCCATGACCTCAACTCGGGCGAAGGAGGCTTTGGTCCCAGATCTGGTCGGAACCGTGACCCCACCGTTTGGTGTCCTAAAAAATCATGAATCCAGCACTTTTCTCGACTTGATTCCGACTAAAACATAAAACATACTATAGTTAACATACTAAAACCAACTATATGAACCATTATAAACCCATATAACTTCATATAATAAACCAACATACTATACAAACCGTCTAAAATCATCTAAAAGCAGCTGATGAATTTATGTTTTGACCTTTTCAATGACTTGATCACTGCATAGGACCAGCGGGTTTTCATCGTGCACCTGCCCTTCGCCAGGGCGGTATTGCTGCAGCCTTCGGCGCAGCTGGTACACCTGTGGCGTTTAGGCCGGAACGAGGGAATGGTGAGACAGGTCGAAATCTTGGGATGATGTGGGATTCTGGATTCCGGATTCGATTTCATGGATGAATTTGTGGCAATTTGTTTCTGTGGGATTCCTTTTCTGAATTGGGATGTGGGATGATTCCGCAAGATCATCCCCGGGGTTTCTGTTGCCATGTCCTCTGAGTGCACCACCGTCACGGCTCCCGCCAAGTGGTGCCTCCACACGACCATCAGACTTCAGGAGTCAACAGCATCAATAGCTGGGATCCACAGCCAAGTTAGATCCCCAGAAAGGTAAATTGGAAGTAAGATGACTTCGAAGGTAGCTTGAGTTTGAGAGGACTTGGATACATTCCTCATCACAATCTGCTTCAACTTCAACTGCGCGTGTTGAACTACTGATAAGGAAGCTCAGTGTCCTACTTAAACTACACACACACACATTCAGTAAACGACTTAGTATACCCTCCCTATACTCACAATAATGTCATCGCTCATGGTGTGAGGAAACTGTGTGACATTCCATTGTTCTGGAGAGAAACCAAGATTGGCCAGTCCCCTGTTGCACCTCCATTGGTCTCTCCGACCTGAACGAGCCAAAGTCTCAGATTTCTTTTCCAGCAAGCTTCTACCAAGCAGCAAACAAGGCTGGCTGGGAAATTCCTCGAACAATGGAGGTTTAGTGGGAACATCCCTTCATTCCCATCCATGTTTGACCACGCCGGAGGGTAAGATGATCTGCAGTTGCCCAACCAGCCATCATGAAGCATCAATAAAAACCCCAAAAAGAATCAAACACATTCCCAATGGATTCGTGATGGTCAATGATGGCTTACTAATCAATAGACATGTTGAGGCTCCTTAACCATCATTTTGCCAATGGATTTGCTTCAGAAACCCCAAAAAAGAATCGATGTGTGGACTTCCCATTGGGAAAATCCAAGTTTCTCATCAGCACATCCAAGGCAGTCCAGGTCCACATGCCACGGGGGTACCCCAGTCGTCACCATAGGTTTCAGTACTAAGTCATGGTCATCCATGACGACTGGATGATTTGGAGGTACCCCCATGACTTCGGGGACCTCCATAACTGGGAAGATGGGAAGAAATTGCTTCAGAACTATTCTAGTAGGATTAACTATATATAGATATATATGTATATATATATATTATAGTAAATCCATACATGGTCATAGTCACAAAAAAAGTTCTGCTAAGTTTCTTACCATCCTGGAGGTCTTCGGTGCTCCATTTCACTTCGTCCTGAAAGGATTCAGCTGTTGGAAGTGGGAAATCCCTGAATCTAAATGGAGGATTCAATAGGAACATCAATTGGGAATGGATCAATACCTATTAATACCATTTTTAGGGGAATGAACATCCATTTACCAGCTATTTTGATGTTCACCAGGGGTACAAGGTTTTGACACACTGCCAATTGAAAATCATCTAAAACTTGGGCATGTTCCATTGACAATGATTATCATGTTCATAGATATGAATAGGATTAATGTGTTAAACCTAATGCCATTCAGACATCATTAAAACAATCCCAAACAAAAACCATACCAAACTGGGTAGAAACAAAGCCATCATCCCCAGTCATGATAGGTTTAGCACATTATCCACCATGCCATGTTCAATAATGTTCAATACCATTACCAATGTCATGAATCATTCGAATCATTCAGCAAAATCGCATCTGAGTCCTGGAGGTAAACCCTAAGATGAGGCTACCAAATCATCCAACAATTACCCTCTGGTAAACTAACATAGCTATTGAACATGGCCATTTATAGATGAATTACCCATAAACAATGGTGGATCTTTCCATATTTTTTGATATTTTTTGTATATTTACCTTACCGGAGGGTAACATAAGTTAGTACAGGTGAACCCTTTGGTGACCTCTGGTGATCAGCCCGGGACTTCAGAAACCGGACCGGTGCCTTGCAGAGGCTCCGGAGGCGGAGCAGCCTCCGCCTCCGCATCGCCCTGGAGTCATCGAAGAAACTGCCATGGAACACACCGAAGCCGATGGAATTCACTGGGGAAACCCATAAAATTCATGGGTATTTTCGCAAAAGGGGAAACCATCCCCAAAAAAGTCCATCAAAAAACTCTCCCAGATGATTCAGACATGGTTTTTTGGGCTCCCAGCTCCACAAAAAAATGATGTCTTCGTATGCCATGAAACATACGCCAGAGATCTGGACTAATCAGATATGCGATGATAAAATCGTTGAGTCCACAATGGTCATGTCTTAAATCCCTTAATATCTATATCAGGGAAAATCTATCCATCCATATCCAATAGTCCATTCCATGTCCATAAGATTCCAGAAGTACAATACCATATCATCATATTATTCCATGTGTATAGTGTATTATATATATATAATACAATATATATATATTATACAGTATAATATCTGTGTGTGTCTTACAGTGGAGTACACAGCCCAACTGGCCAATCTCACATTCAACATATTATGGGGGGTTGTAAAAAACCCGATACCTTTGCAGTTGTTTTTCCACACGTTATCTTTTTTCCCTCTTATCGTTTTCCCAAGCGCCGGCTTCTCACCTTGATCAAAGAATTCATAATGCGTTTTCTTGGTGGGATGCTAGCTTACAACCCGCCAGATTTACACCTGTCTTTTCGAAAAAAACATGTATCTGCAAGGTTGGAAAATGATGCCATGGAATACTAAACGAATAGGCGCGGGGTTATTACGAGACCCCATATGAAAAATGAGGATTGCCATCCAGTAACCAAACATGGCCGGGAAATCCATTATCACTATAAATTGCCAACATGGAAAGATCATTGAAGAAGTTGTCGGATTTCCAGCCATGTTTGATGACACCGGAGAGATAAAAACATCAAAAATCATCATGTTGCTTAGGTTATGATCCAATATCTTCCATGAATTTCCCATGAATTTCCCATGATTTTCCCATTGTACCCACCATTTTGTCCCATGTCACATCCCCATTTGTTGGTGCAACCGCTTGCCTCTTGCAGTATCGGAGTCAGCGGCACTTTGCCGCGGGCACTGAGCCAAACCGCACTGGAAGCCTCGTAGATCCTAACGAAGCAACACCGAGCAAAACCACATTTTTTTGTTGAACATCACCAAGACTCAAAGGTGATTTTGGTGATTTTGCCAACGAAAATGGATCGTTTTGGATGGTTTTGGTATGTTTCTGTTTAGAAAGAATAATCGAAACTATGAAGCGGTTCCAGTTTGGGGGAGATCTGTACATAAGTTTCTTGCAACATCGATTCTTGGCCAGCAAAAATCGCTGGTTTCCGAAGATCAGTCGACCCCAAAAACTCAGATCGGTCCGACAGCACTGCTGTCCTTCGAAGATTCCTCTCGAGGTCAAATGCCTGAGGTCTCACGGTCTGCCACATCCCAATAGGGAAATGTCCTGGTTGGCTCCCGGCTACCCTGCAAGTTTAAATTCTAGTGGTTGTGTAAGTTATGTACAAATTACACGAAATCTTACCATGTTACCAAAAAAGAGCTAAAAGTCCAAGGGAATGGCTGGGAAGCGCTATGTTTTGGCTGCCTAGTGGGCTCCCTCTGGGACCATCTTCTCAGTTTCTTGCCACGTCAAGGACCTCTTTGGCGTGACGCCTACAGCCAGATACAGGGGCCGACCACGGGTATACCATCATCATAGAAACCTGTCGTTCAAGGGGTAACCCCTCTATTAATCAACCAACCGATGGGAAAAGGACATGAAAAATGAATGCACGAGTTGCTGTGTGCTTTGCACCGATAAAATATAGCTGCTAAAAACTGTGCATTCTCAATATATTTGTTGCTGTCTCGTGAGTCTTTTTCATCCTAATGTCCGCAACATTCCTCGACCAATCTCCAATGGGTGGCAACAGCTTTCTATATTATCTTGAAGCTGCTGTTTTTCCATATCTGTTCCGCCTTTTACAGGGGATGACTGGGACTCCGACTCCTTGTTGAGGCTGCAATATGGCCCGTCTTCCAAACTTGGAAACAGCTCCTCACAAGAGGGTAACGGCTCCAAAACGAGTTGGTTTATCCCCTGGAAATGAGCAAATTTTGTGTATTTTTAGGGGATAAACCAAGTTTTCTTGGGATGTTCTCAAACGGGGACCCCATTCTTCGGACCCATCCTGCAAAGTTCTTGCAGCTACCAAGGTGTAACCATTCTTCGACTCCAGCATTGCTACCTGAAAGACGCCATGGCCATGGATTTGCCATCGGGGGACCAAGGTTTAATACCTATAGAGTCGGCTTCTTCCCAGTTTTAAAAAACATTCAGAGGGATACACTCCCAAAATGATACAATTGTCTATTCTAAATAATAGGTATTCAATAGAGATGATCATTATTAACCAGCAGATTTAGCGGTACCATATTTTCAGACAAACCCATATAGATGATATGCATATATGACATTTTTATGTTTGCATATGTTGTTTCTTGGTGTTTTCAATAATGTTCAGTGCATCACATATTTCTGTACGTTTTATGATATATATATATAGACATTATATATCATAGGTAAAAATAATGTAATATCAATATCCATGCAGCATGCATATCTGGCTGAAGAATCTTCACAGTCTTCACATATCTTCACTATGCCCATGCGACCACATTAAAAAACTGGATGGGACAATGATGCCGCTTTAGCTTTTGGGTCATGAGCACTATAGGGCAGAAAATGAAAGCAATAAATCCAAGTTATATACTCCATCAAAAATCGGTGGAAGACATATGGGCAGTTCCAGCCACTATTTAGTTGCCGGGGAGATTGTTATGGCTCTGGAGAGATGAATTTTCACGACTGAGCCAAGCCTGAGATGTCCAAATCACAACAATTCATGTGATTTCAGGGTTTGCCTCCATGCAAAAAAAATAGAAAATACCTGCTGCGTCATGAAGTTTTGGAGTAAAGTGATTCTCTTTCAACTACAAGTCAACCACCATTTACTGAATGCAGTTTCCAACCACAATCTAGTCACCATTTGAGGAGTTTCTTTTCTAATTTGCATTTATATCATGGCTAAATCACATCACTTCAAACCCCCCCAAACTTACGTTTCTTTTTCATATACCCACCATAAAACATTGGAAAATCCCTCGCTTCCAACGGTTCCAACGAATTCTTTTCACCGAGAGGGCGGATCCTGGGGATCCAGCCCAAAATCGCAAAAAGACCCGGACGTTCTTCGGCACCGCAGGCAGCATGCCCTTCATGTGAGGCAAATAGGCCGAAATCGCCTGCGTCCGAATGGCGTTTTTGGCGCGTGGAGAAGGTGGTCAGAAGTCTGTTTCTTGAATATGGCCTGAAGAGAAGATGCTAGCATGCATTGGTATCTATCTACGCATCTATATATATATATATATAATACAGGATGGTTCCAAAACGGTTCAGGAATCTAAACCGCTGCACATAAGGAACCGAACCGGTCCGGAATCGGAAAAAATCGAATCGTTTGGAATCGAATCGGATTGAATCGACCAGGATTTTAAGGAACCGGAACACAACAATAATTAAGAATCGAATCAAACATGAATCGGTAGGTTGCTTGAACCGAATCGCCCCGAATCGATTTTCACGGGGAACCGAATCGACGGGAATCGAGGCCATGCATACCCGGGATCATATATATATATATATATATATATATCTTGGATGTTTGTATTGGATTGAGCCACGCAAGTGCTTGAGATGATTATTGCACAAGCCCGCCACCCGCCATTTTCCGTCACGGCCCTTTTCCGTCTCTACATCAGCGGATCCCTCCATAGCCTGGATCTTCGTCCTGGCGCGGCCAAGCTAAAGTAACGGTTAAATTACATGATCTGGTATGTGAAGACAATTCGAAAATACGAACGATGAGGAATTTAATCTCAATCTATTGGGAAATGAAAACTATTTTGCTACAACAAGAATACTGAAATTTGAACAATAATGTCCACAAGGCGAATTGAACTATTATATGACTATGAAGGCACGGACGATTGGCTATGAACCCTGGAAAATCCAAGGGCCATCATGATTTCCATCTAAATATATCTCTTTCCACCACCAAGTCACGTTTGTAGATTTTAACAGGTTTCAGACTAGTTTCAAAGCAGTTTCAGACCTCTAGAAGGGACAGGTTTGAGGTGTAGGTATGTAGCTAGGCTAGGTAGTTAGGTAGATATGTAGGTAGGTATCTATGTACCTATGGATGTATATATGTAAATAGATATGTCTGTATGTATGTATATAACCAATCCTACTATAGAATTCTGTCCACGTAATACAACTGAATCGTATCATGTTGAGCCTATTGTATTCCGGACGATTAGCTACGAACCGATGCCTGCAGATTATGATTTACGTCTTTCAGTCCTAAGCGGGCGATTGCATCACCATTATGGCCAACATTTGTGTTACCTGCCCTCGAACACCAAGGGCCAAAAGCTACCATCGGTAAAATTATGTAAACTTGCAACCCATATGATCTATATACATGGTAGGCAATGGCACGTACAGAGTTGAAATCTACCTGAACTCAGCATGTCTGCTGTATACGGCTAGTATACGGCTCATCTTGGTCAAGCCCTAGAACTGACTTGAACTCAGCATTTCTGCTGTATACGGCCAGTATACGGCTCATCTACAGGGCTTGACCAAACTGAGCCATATAATAGCCGTATACAGCAGATATGCTGAGTTCAAAAGAGTTCCAGAGCTTGACCAAGATGAGCAGTATACCAAATTCGATTCTACACTCATGATGTAGTTGAAATCTACCTGAAACCAATTACATCCGTACCTGGAGCCGCGTTTGCGGATCCCGGTACGGACGCACTTGATTTCCGATGAATATTCTCTTTGTTCTTTGTCAAAGGGATCTATCTCAATGGTTGCCAAACGGATGGATGCTCTCCATGCTTTGCTTTCTAAGGTTTCAAGGTGATTTCAAACTGTCATACAATTAAAAACTAATTGAAACCAGCTTGCCCATGTGAAACCAGTTTGAAAGCAGTCTGAAACCTTAGAAAGCAGCACTTGAAGAGCATCCGTTTGGGACCTTCTCTGCTGTATACGGCTAGTATACGGCTAGTATACGGCTCATCTCGGTGCAGCCTTAGAACCGACTAGAACTCAGACTTTCTGCTGTATACGACCAGTATACGGCCCATCTACGGCTCATCTTGGACACGCGCGAATTTTGGCTAGCTAAGTATTCATCCGTATTAGTGGGATTAGCAATGAGCCAGTAATGTCACCTAAGCTAGTTATCAACACTCATGACACTTACGTAGCAGCACACGGGTCCGAATCGCTGGCGGGACTGGTGGTTCCAATGAGTTTCAGACCTGTTTCAGACCCAAATAACAACCTAGATGGAGCTTCCGAATCCGATTTAAAGGAAATCTACCTGAAACCAATTACGTCCGTACCTGGAGCTGCTGTATACGGCCAGTATACGGCTCATCTACAGGGCTTGACCAAAATGAGCCGTATAATAGCCGTATGCAGCAGATATGCTGAGTTCAAAAGAGTTCCAGAGCTTGACCAAGATGAGCAGTATACCAAATTCGATTCTACACTCATGATGTAGTTAAAATCTACCTGAAACCAATTACATCAGTTCCAATTTAACCGAATTACAAACGGCTACATGGCAACCCTGCATAGATACATATATTACGGCTACATAGGAGCTCTAGCTTCCTAGGGTTTCCAAGTGGTTTCAAAGCAGTTTCAATGTTTTTTTTCACTTTGGTTTGAATTTAACAATGCTGGTAGATGCAGGTTTGAATTAAAAACGCCTACATACCAAAGCTACATAGATACATACATACACACCTGCATACCTACATGAGTGCAGCCGTAATTCGGTAGTATTGCAATCGTAATTGGATCTGCCGAATTACGATTCCAATTTAACCGAATTAAAAACGCCTACATACCAAAGCTACATAGATACATATACACACCTACAAGTGCAGCCAAAATTCGGCAGTATTGGCAGCGTAATTGAATATGCCGAATTGCGATTCCAACTAAACCGAATTGCAAACGGCTACAAAGCAACCCTGCATAGATACCTATATTACTACAAACATACATACATACATAAAGCACCTACATACCTACATATGAGCCACAGCTTCAGAGCTCTAGCTTCCTAGGGTTTCCAAGTGGTTTCAAAGCAGTTTCAATGTTTTTTTTCCTTTTGGTTCGAATTAAAAAATGCTGGTAGATGCAAGTTTGAGTTAAAAACGCCTACATACCAAAGCGACATAGATACATATACACACCTACAAGTAAGTGCAGCCGTAATTCGGTAGTATTGGCATCGCAAGTTGCTTTGCCGAATTGCGATTCCAATTCTATCGAATTACACACGGCTACATAGCAACCCTGCATAGATACCTATATTTCTACAAACATAGATACGTATATAAGCACCTACATACCTACATATGAGCCACAGCTCCGGAGCTCTAGCTTCCTAGGGTTTCCAAGTGGTTTCAAAGCAGTTTCAATGTTTTTTTTCCCTGTTTGGTTCGAATTAAAAAATGCTGGTAGATGCAAGTTTGAGTTCAAAACGCCAAAGCTACATAGATATATACATACACACCTACATACCTACATAAGTGCAGCCGTAATTCGGTAGTATTGCAATCGTAATTGGTGATCTCCGACCTTCCCCTATCAACCCCCAGCGCCTATCGGATCCATCGTCCAAGCCGCAGACTTGAAGCGTTTCTTGCCGTTGTGACTCCAGATTTCGACCGTGCTGTGGAGAAAGGCGAGCCGGGAATCCTCAAAAATGCTGAGGGCTGGTGAATTTCATGGAGAAAAGCATAGAAAAATAGGCATGTTACATGGGAAAATGGGGAATAGAATGGGAATATGATGGTGCCCAGTCTACTTTCTTACCTAGCCCCAAAAAATACAAAAAATACTTGGGATTTGTATAACCAAATGTCTTTTTCGGAACGGAGAGTTGACATGGTTGATTTATGTATTTTATGTTTGCTCAATTAGTATAATCATATAGTTCTGGTTGGTGGTATACCTACCCCTCTAAAAAATATGAAAGTCAGTTGGGGTTACTATTCCCAATATAATCAAAATATGGAAAGTCATAAAAATTCCATGGTTCCAAACCACCAACCAGAGTTTATACGTGGGTTTTGCCTGGGGTATTGCCTGGGTACATCCACATCATGGGGGCACCTCATGGGGCCAGACATCGGAATCCAAAAAGGACACCGAGGACACCGGAGTTCCACTATTCGTGCGGCATCTTTTTAGAAAAAAAAAACTGGGAGGTGTGCCTTTTTAAAGAATCAGAAGGGACACAATGATTGATTATGATAGAAAGTTGATAATTGATAATTGATCAGATTCATCTAAGAATGACAGATAATTGATAATGATAAATAACGCAAATAAGAATCATCAAACCAGGATTGCAAACCTAGGTTCGACAGAGCCTCAGACATCCGCATCTAGGACAAGAGAGATCAGCGGAGGGGTGCTTAACCACGCTAACTGTGTGGAGGTCACATGGCTGCTATTAGAGGTGTTCACCGGCTAGAAACAAATCAATGGATTCTGTTTGTCGGGGCCGGATTCGGTCCGGATTCGCTGCAAGAGATCTGTTTGAACTTACTTTCTACCTACTTTCTGCTTGACATCGCCTACATTGCTGCCCGTTTTCTGCTCAAGAATCTAGGACAAGAGAGATCAGAGGAGGGGTGCTTAACCACGCTCACTGTGTGGAGGTCACATGGCTGCTATTAGAGGTGTTCACCGGCTAGAAACAAATCAATGGATTCTGCTTGTCGGGGCTGCAAGAGATCTGTTCGAACTTACTTTCTACCTACTTTCTGCTTGACATCGCCTACATTGCTGCCCGTTTTCTGCTCAAGAATCTAGGACAAGAGAGATCAGAGGAGGGGTGCTTAACCACGCTCACTGTGTGGAGGTCACATGGCTGCTATTAGAGGTGTTCACCGGCTAGACACAAATCAATGGATTCTGCTTGTCTATTAGAGGTGTTCACCGGCTAGACACAAATCAATGGATTCTGCTTGTCGGGGCCGGATTCGGTCCGGATTCGCTGCAAGAGATCTGTTCGAACTTACTTTCTACCTACTTTCTGCTTGACATCGCCTACATTGCTGCCCGTTTTCTGCTCAAGAATCTAGGACAAGAGAGATCAGAGGAGGGGTGCTTAACCACGCTCACTGTGTGGAGGTCACATGGCTGCTATTAGAGGTGTTCACCGGCTAGAAACAAATCAATGGATTCTGCTTGTCGGGGCCGGATTCAGTCCGGATTCGCTGCAAGCGATCTGTTCGAACTTACTTTCTACCTATTTTCTGCTTGAGATCGCCTACATCGCTGCCCGTTTTCTGCTCAAGAATCTAGGACAAGAGAGATCCGAGGAGGGGTGCTTAACCACGCTCACTGTGTGGAGGTCACATGGCTGCTATTAGAGGTGTTCACCGGCTAGAAACAAATCAATGGATTCTGCTTGTCGGGGCCGGATTCGGTCCGGATTCGCTGCAAGAGATCTGTTCGAACTTACTTTCTACCTACTTTCTGCTTGACATCGCCTACATTGCTGCCCGTTTTCTGCTCAAGAATCTAGGACAAGAGAGATCAGAGGAGGGGTGCTTAACCACGCTCACTGTGTGGAGGTCACATGGCTGCTATTAGAGGTGTTCACCGGCTAGAAACAAATCAATGGATTCTGCTTGTCGGGGCCGGATTCGGTCCGGATTCGCTGCAAGCGATCTGTTCGAACTTACTTTCTACCTACTTTCTGCTTGACATCGCCTACATTGCTGCCCGTTTTCTGCTCAAGAATCTAGGACAAGAGAGATCAGAGGAGGGGTGCTTAACCACGCTCACTGTGTGGAGGTCACATGGCTGCTATTAGAGGTGTTCACCGGCTAGAAACAAATCAATGGATTCTGCTTGTCGGGGCCGGATTCGGTCCGGATTCGCTGCAAGAGATCCGTTCGAACTTACTTTCTACCTACTTTCTGCTTGACATCGCCTACATTGCTGCCCGTTTTCTGCTCAAGAATCTAGGACAAGAGAGATCAGAGGAGGGGTGCTTAACCACGCTCACTGTGTGGAGGTCACATGGCTGCTATTAGAGGTGTTCACCGGCTAGAACAAATCAATGGATTCTGCTTGTCGGGGCCGGATTCGGTCCGGATTCGCTGCAAGAGATCTGCTCCAACTTACTTTCTACCTACTTTCTGCTTGACATCACCTACATTGCTGCCCGTTTTCTGCTCAAGAATCTAGGACAAGAGAGATCAGAGGAGGGGTGCTTAACCACGCTCACTGTGTGGAGGTCACATGGCTGCTATTAGAGGTGTTCACCGGCTAGAAACAAATCAATGGATTCTGCTTGTCGGGGCCGGATTCGGTCCGGATTCGCTGCAAGAGATCCGTTCGAACTTACTTTCTACCTACTTTCTGCTTGACATCGCCTACATTGCTGCCCGTTTTCTGCTCAAGAATCTAGGACAAGAGAGATCAGAGGAGGGGTGCTTAACCACGCTCACTGTGTGGAGGTCACATGGCTGCTATTAGAGGTGTTCACCGGCTAGACACAAATCAATGGATTCTGCTTGTCGGGGCCGGATTCGGTCCGGATTCGCTGCAAGAGATCTGTTCCAACTTACTTTCTACCTACTTTCTGCTTGACATCACCTACATTGCTGCCCGTTTTCTGCTCAAGAATCTAGGACAAGAGAGATCAGAGGAGGGGTGCTTAACCACGCTCACTGTGTGGAGGTCACATGGCTGCTATTAGAGGTGTTCACCGGCTAGAAACAAATCAATATGCCATGTTGCCAGAATCCATCGACGTAGGGATATATACCCGGTGTGATAAGTAGCAGTAGCATTAGCAGTAGCAGTAGCAGTAGCAGTAGTAGTAGTAGTAGTAGTAGTAGTAGTAGGAGTAGTATACTAAACATGTTTCTTTATTATTGAGTCATTGGTGGCTATAAAATGTATAGTGAGTTGGGCTTGGAGAAACTGCATCAACACAGAGAGCCGTCTGAAAGCCATGCCAATAGTCAGGGTAAGGATGCAGTGACACACAACACAAGCATTGACGGCGACGGTTTTCTCGTCCACCCATCCAAATGTTCATGCCTCAAATTGCTGACAAGTCACTCCGGCAGCTCCATCGAAAGAAAGACCACTTCGGAGCTCTAGCTTCCTAGGGTTTCCAAGTGGTTTCAAAGCAGTTTCAATGTTTTTTCCCTTTTGGTTCGAATTAAAAAATGCTGGTAGATGCAGGTTTGAGTTAAAAACGCCTACATACCAAAGCTACATAGATACATATATACACACCTACATACCTACATCAGTGCTGGTCTGAAACTGGTCTGAAACCTCATCTGAGGCTTCAATTGTGTCCAGTGGGAAGGGGAGAGCCAACCATACAGAAGACTGTTTGTTTGACATAAACTTACTTACATATAGCCGTCCATTGTATTCGGGCACACACGGGATGTGAATTCGGTAATATTGGCATCGTAATTAAATTTGTGGAATTACGACTCCACGTCAACCGCATTACACATGCCTACGTACCAAGCCTTACATAGATACATCCATAAACACAAACATATAGATCCATACATGCATAAATACATACCTACGTATCCAAGGTACCTACATGCCTACATACAAAATCTGACCCTTCTGGGGGTCTGAAACTATGAATTTTGCCCTGGATATCCGAGGGTCATACAAAAAATATTATTTGAATCATAGGAAAGGAGCTCCACACGTGTTTGAAAGCGCGCAAATGTTCCCACGCCTGCCAGACATCCAATGTTCCTAGGGATCCCCGCGGCCCGCCGACCAAAACAGCTGCGAGAAGCAGCTTTTGTTTCAGAAGTGTAAACATGTATATGGATATATGAATATATATTTATTTATATTTAAATATATTTGAAGATATATATATATTAATAAATATATATGAATATATATTAATATATATTCATAGATATATATATAAATATATATATAATATATATTAATATATATTCATATATATTAATATATATATAATATATAGTATATAATATATATTCATATATTTAAAAAAAACTATATAGATATATATTCATATATATGAATATATATTCATATATATTGATATATATATATATATATATGAATATTCATATACATATATATATATTAATATCTATGAACCAGGCAGTTACTTCTGCCCTCTAATGGAAGCCACTTAGACCCAAAGTGCCAAACGGTCACTTACAAGATCAATCATGCATAAGTGACCTCTTTTCAAGAATCCTTAAGTGACCTCTTTGCTGCGTGTCACTTGCGTGTCACTAGTGCTTCCAGGTGGGATGAAATGAGGTCACTTAGGACGCTGAGAAGGTCACTTAAGCCTTGAAAAGGTCACTTAAGGATTGGCTGTCTGCGTGTCACCTGCGTGTCATTTGCGTGTCACTGGTAGGTCATTTTTTGGCTCGTTTCCTTTTCTGACCTCTTTCTACGTTTTCCTTAACTGACCTCTTTCCACAGGCCACTTAGCAGAAAACACAAACAAGGTCACAAGGAATCGTCTAGAATATATATATATATATTTATTAATATATGTATGCATGTCTCCTTACGTATATATTTGTATGTATCTGTATATAAATAAATAAATAATATATATATATATATAATTACGCCGAAAAATCATAAAAAAGAACCGCAAGCTATCGAATCGGAACACAACTAGAACCGCAAGCTATCGAATCGAATTTCAAAAAAGAATCCAAATCAAAAATAGAATCGCAAGCTATCGAATTGAAATTAATCAAGAATCCCTTACTAACGAACTTACTCCCTGTAGGAATCGACACGCTACGAATCGAATCGGTATCGGAATCGCGATAAATGGAATCGAAAACCAATTCTCTCGAAATCAATTCCTTATATAAAAAATCGAATCGAAATCGCCAAAAACGAATCGGGACCACCCTGATAATATATATATATAATATATATATATATATTAAATATTATATATATATTATACATAAAGAATATCCCTTGAATAACATTTATATAGTATATTTACAGCTGTACAGTGTGTAAGTGTGTATATAAAATATAACTTCAGTCGACGGACATATTTGGAGAAATGTTACTAGATATTTCCACATAAATCCAGTGTTGAAGGTTTTCTTGCTCTGCAACATGTACCCTTCACATTCATTCAACTTGTCGATTCCAGCAAACAGTCAGGGGAAACATCTGCAACCAAAATGCCAAGGTTCAACCAGCTATCCTATGGTAATCTGTGGTAAACATACAGAAAGTGTGGAAAACCTCTGGTCTCCCGTTCGGAAATTGATCTACAAATGCTGGGTAAACACCTTAACCACTCTCCAATCGCGGCACCTCCTCCCGGCCATCGTAGAATGCCAATCGTCCGCATTGGTAGAGGATCTGCACAATTGAACAATTGGGACAATTATGATACTGTGGATGGAAGAAATCCTGCACCAATTGATAGATGGTTTATCCCATTATTCATAGGGTTTCAACCATCCAAGGTGGTGCAGGATTTCTTAACCATCCACAGTATGGTACTTCTATAAGTATCGTTGAAATATGGACCCCTCAGTTGTGATAGTCAAAGAATATATAGTTACAATATCAAAATTAAGGTTTTTTTCCTACTTTCCACATGATTTTCAGACCCAAGACCCACTTGAAGTGACCATGGCTTGGAGATGTACAGCAGCTATGTTTTTTTTGAGAACTGCAGGGCTGTATTTGCTGCAGGGCCACTGTTCATAGAAGTTGGCACACCATCCTGAAATTGCATCAACCAACCCACCAATGACAGTTTGCAGTGATACTCATCGTATATCATCAGGATAATCAGAATAACTACCATTGTCACCATTGTTACCCTCTGGTAATTTGTTACATAGCTATTGAACATGGCTATTTATAGTTGATTTACCTAGCTATAAAATGGTGGATCTTTCCAAAGTTACGTTAAATTACCAGAGGGTACCATTCTTCGCCTCCCCCCAGCAGCACCAGTTGTGACAAACCCTCGCCTCGCGGGAGGAGCGACATGACAGCTCTGCCTAGGCCAGTTTTGGTCACCCGTTTTGTACCATGGGGTCCCACGAAAAAAGCTGAGATACTCAGATACCAAAAAATTACCGTAACGTCATGCAGATCGGAGTTCATGGGTCATGCAAAAGAGTTCAAAAATTGTATTGAACCAATGTTTCTGATTCTATTCACACGATTGATCAATGCCAAGTAGCCATTACATAGTCATATCATGTGATATCCACTGATTCTCCCAAGGAGTATCCTCTGGTAATGACTAACATATAGCTACTGAAAATACCCCATAAATAGTTCGTTGATTTACCGAACTTAAAAATGCTCATGTTCTATAGCTTTTTGTATGTTTACCAGGTATCCCATTTTCTTGGCCAAGGCACAGCCGCCAGGCGCCAACATTCATCCCACTGCCCGTCCAGGGCTAAAGCCTGAAAACGGGCATACCGCGGAAGGATAGGAAAAACCATGGGATTTTCCTTGGGATTGCATATGATTTAATGGGATTTAGTGGAATTTCATGTGATTTCATGGGATTTATATGGGATTTCTATGAGATTTCATTGATATTTCATGGGGATGTAGCGGGATTGGGATTTGACCATGAAGGATATGGATTCAAGGGATTTCATAGGGGATATTTGGGATATTTCATGGGATACATAACCGATCATACAAAAGTAGTGTATACAATCCTGAAAAACATATTACTATTGCGTTTTAACTACTAGACAACATTATATATATATATATATTATATAATATGTTCTGGCATTCTGAAATACAATAAGCATTGCTGTTGAAATCTACAAATCATACGTTAAGAAAAACATATCAAGAGTGGGAATCTTACATATCTGTGTGTCAAGTCCCCAACACCTGCAAGTGGCAAGTGACCATCCTATGATTGCCTATTCATGATTGGAATTATGTCCCACACCCATATTCAACCTCCCAACGCGTACTGTACGTAATTGGAGTAGAACCTTGCGGACTTCAAAGCCGTAAAACATGGGTGAGTAGCCTGCGAAACCTTTCCTTGTGCTAAACCAAAAACCGGGAAGTTGTGTTGTTTCCCAAGCCAATGGGATCATAGTACATCTCCAAAACTGCTATGAGCAAACACAATTTGCCAGAAAAATCTTGATATATGGGCTATATGGGTACCTAATGACTCAACATGAGGCGGGATGAACCAACAACACATAAGCCTGAGCTATCCGCGTGGGATTGGTCGAAAAGCAGTTCACAAGATTTGGAGACATCGCCAAGCGATGTCCTTTTGAGATATAGGCCCGATATGGCCAAATAATATCGATTAAAACTCAATCTAAAGTTTGTCCCATGTCTCGTGATAGATATATCTCATTCTCCTTTGGAAACATCCCCATCCGAAAGCTTCGCTGCCATATCTATAATGTGCAAAACGAGGGACACCCAGTCCCTGTGTTCAATTTAAACACCACTGGATAATTCAACATCACCAAGGTACAAATGACCCATTTCTAGATGGTTTACCTATTAAGAATGATGAAATTCCATGGCAATGTGAATTTACCAAAGGGTACTGCCCAAGTCCATTGTGTAGCAGAGCATGTGCAAACCAAGCCTGTCAAGTCCAGGCATTAACATGATCTGTGTCAGTACGCCCAATACCGGTACAAACATTTGTGTGCCACTGCATTTCATGGACAGAAAATACAACCAGAAACTGAAGAAAACTTGCGGGTTTCCGTCCCCTGCGGACACTTTCATAGAAAACAATTAAGGAAAAGACGCGAAACAGTGGAACCTTGTGCCCAAGCAAAACAACTACACCACCGTGGAATGTGTGTATATATGATATATATATATGTTTCACAAAAAACTGCGATAGTATTTCAAAACTTTAGCCACAAAATCACATCAAAGTTCCCATCAACAAGTCAATGGGTAACCCTCCATCCATTGGGGATCCCCTAGGGCGCCTTCAACGCCATGGTCACAGCCCTCTGCCAGGCACTTGGGGCCTCTCTCAGGGCGCCAATGGCCACCAAAGACGCCTGGGCACAAGGTGCTCCAAACTTGGCTAAGTTGGTTGTTTGTTCATTGGTTATGAAGCAATTGTCTATAGCTATTGCTACTGGTTTATTGTAACTTCCTACAATATCGGATGTATTGTAATTCTCTGGAATTATGAATATATAGTTAAGGGGTTACAAACAAACTTATGGCTGGGCACCACCTTGCCACCTTGCAGGGATTTCACCCGAAAAAGTGGAAATTTGACAAATTTAATTCCTACATATTCCTACAAAACAAGTCGAAACAATGCGATTCACCAGGAAAAAAATGGAGGGGTTCAACCGTTTAAGCTACACAATTGGATTTCACCAGCAAAAAAATGGCTTCAAACTACCCCAAAAATCGCACTTCACCTGCGAATATATGGGATTTTGCAAAAAATGGGCCAGTCCATTGATTCAACTAACAAAATCCTTCAATATATATATATACACAATATATAATATGATATATATACAGCATATATAATTATATATACAGTACATATAATTACACATATATACCTCTCTCTCTCTATATATATATATATATTACGGAGCTGACTGAGTTCGCAAATTCGTGGTGTCTTTAGGCCAATGGGCTGATCATCAGGATATAGATCCAGCCTCTGTAGCTCGTTGAGGCTTCTTGACGTATGTCCAGTAGCGCCTAAGGATTGATCGTCCCGAAGAGTGGTGGACTATGGTGGACTCGTGGACGTGCAAAGAAAGGCATTTGACAAAACCATGAACTGGTTACAACAGCTATACGTGTATATATATATATATGTACATATATACATGTATGTATATATATTATATATATACATATAATTATATCATTACATATATGAATATATGAATATATAGTTGTATTCTTTCTGATGGTTGTAGCCCCCACTGTCATTCACTTAATGGTTTCGCCGCATCCACCAACGAGCCGCGTTCATCGTGCAGTTGCAACTTGTAACTCCATTAGTGAGATCCCCACAGTTGCAACTTGTAACTCCATTAGTGAGATCCCCATATCCGCATGACCCACTCCAATCAATCGTTCATGGCCCATCGGTGCCAAAAAAACATCAACCATCATCAACTCCAATCTTGCCTCAACCATCATCAACTATCATCAAACATCAACTATCATCACTGATTATCCCAAGCCTTTTGTATTTTGGTCACCATCCCACCAATCCGTTGGAATCCAGTCCCAGCTACCACAAGGCATCCAAGGCCATCAATTTGGATGAGATGATCATCGCCGTGGTAACCGTGCTGCCGCCAGTGACGGGTGTGGCACCCAGCTCTCCCAGCAGCAAACATGCCGTGGGAAGGTCTGCTGGACCATTCACCTGGCTCGTTTTTTTGGGAGGATGACATGACCAAAAAATCCTCCGTAAAAATCTATGTGGTAATCTGTAGATGCTATGAATCATATGTATTATATATATATTGATACTGAACTACAGGTTCCTATAAATCACTATAAACTATTATGAATTATTACCATATCAATCACAATAAGGTACAACTATATAGCAACCCCAAGTCTAAGTCATAGATAGAACATGTTTTCAACCCTGGAAATATGAGGTGAATATCAACAACAAACCATCCTGAAAATGGGGACCCCTTTTCCAATTGGGATCATAGTGGGATCCAATGATAGCTGATATACAATAGTGGACTAATCCCATTCCTAGTTGACTATACAATCCCACTATAGTATATATATATATACACATAATATAATATGTATAATATATATACATGAGATATAATATACATAATATATGATAAATACAATATATGATGTATATAATGTATATATATATGCCATACATTATATATAATAATAATACTACTACTAATAATAATAAATAAAAATAATTAATATTAATAAAACCAATTAATAATAATAATAATAATAATTAATATTAATATTAATAATAAAAATAATACTAATAATAACAACAACAATAATAATAATAATTATAATAATAATATATATATATTAATATATCAAATATATTACTACAATTTCCTGGGATTTCTAGTTGACCATGGGATTCTTGATTTAACCATCGATAATGATCCATTTACACATCAATAGTTAATTCATCAATTGTTGATTTACATCTGCATATCCCAGTTGTATACCCACCATTTCATGTATATCCACTAATAGATCTAGGTGAATTGTAATATTTCACGGAAATAAGGCCATCTAGAGTTACTAGAAATAGAAAATTCCCAGGATATTTCAGTGAAAACTACGGTGGATGGAGGAAATCATGCACCACCTGGGATGGTTGAAACCCTAGAAATCATGGGATAAACCAACCTATCAACTGGTGCAAAATTTCCTCCATCCACAGTAACATCTCCGCGGCCTCAGCTAAGAAGCGCCGCAAGGCCGCCGCGCCGGCGCGACGTTGCGCAGCAGCGCCATCCAAACAGTGCCTCTGTTGGCCAACGGGGAAAGAAACGCTGCTGTTTTTACCGGTGGATGACCTTGGAACATTGGGATTTCATGGTGATTTCATGGTGATTTCATGGGATCTTACTGATGATTCAATGGGACTCAATGAAACTCAGTGGGATTTCATGGGACTTAATGAAACTCAATGGGAGCTCAGAGTTTCATAGGGTTGGATGGGGATTCACTTGGGGATGAAAAATAAGATTTACCCGCCTTTTTGTGCTGATTTCATATGATTTCCTGGGACTGTTTTGGGATTTAGGTAGCTATATTATATAAGTTGGTTTCAGTTTCCAACTCCAATAACTCTTGGGTTTATGGTAGATTACATAGCTAGTTAGATGGGTTTCTATTTCATGAATAATCTAGCACAAACGGACCATTTTTCATAGCTATGTCAGATTACCAGAAGGTATCTTCAGAAATGAAATGAACATCTTCCTAGAATGTGAGGCCCCCCAGTTATGAGTTGGTTTATAAGCCCCGGTAACTATAGTTATGTACCATAAACCATAGTTATTGGAGTTATAAACCAACTTAGCTATCTTGGGGGCCTCACATTGTAGAATATCTAGAATCTAGAATAGTAGTCTGATGGAGAATTCACATGGGAAACTGGAAAAGAAACTACCTGTACTTCACCAAAGGTGATTTATACATCTCGAGCCATCCCTACTTGTTTTCTTCGAAACTCGTTATTAAAAGAGAACAACCTCATGATATCATTACTGAAGAATAATCATCCAACCAGTGTCTTATATCTCATGATATGTCCATTACATATCGATTCCATCATGTTCCATCATATTCCATCATGTTCCATCCCTATGAATCCTTGGTGAAACCACATTTTCCCAAAGTCTTCCCCAACATCCCAAAGTTTTCCCCACCTTCCATAGGCCACCAGATGGTGCACCGGATTTAAGGCGGTGCACATGGCCAAAGTCTCCGGCTCCACATGGGCCAGGCACTGCGCCGCCAGAGCACTGGGCTGCATCTGAAGGGCCTCCTATGCGCTGGGCGGGCTGCAGTTGGAACCCAAATAATGGCTGCAACTAATATGGAAAACTCACCAGCTGATATGGAAAATGAGAAAAGTCGAATTTAGGTCGATGATTTTTGCCGACCTACAGTTTTCTGGTGATTCTTCACATCGATGTTACATAAACAGGAGAGGAATCATGGTTACAACCCACATAAAGTTATTCCACTTATGACATGGGATGAGAAATGACTTTAGACCACCGGTGGTTCCCCCAAACGATAGCAAAGTTGGTTTAGTTCACAAAGTCAGCTATATGCGGTTTATGGTAGATTTATCGAGCTAGTAATATGGGCCTTACAAAGCAACAAACACATAACATAACGGGGAGCACCACTGTTAAACGGACGATTGGAGTTTGTTAACACTCAAACAAGGGTTCTTGTTGTAGAATGATTGGATAATCCCATCTTATGATCCATAAATACAAAGGGATTTCATGAGAACTTGATCTTAAATTGGGGATATATGAGGACGCTTCACCAGAGCTATGGATATAGAGGAATTTCAGAAGAATAATCATCATCTGGTGGAATGATAAATGGGGTGTATATGTATTTTTCTGCATATATATATGGTATAACTCAGTATTTAAAGAACAATCATGGGGATGTGTTATGGGTTAATCGGATACAGTTCACCAACTTTATATCATTCGGGGTTGTTATAGTGTTATATACGGCATATAGTTATAATACATACATATTATGGGAGCATGGGTGTTTATCAACAATAATAATGAGTTATCAAACAAGGTGTTCTGAAAATGGCTCGTATATCTCCCAGTTATTGCCAAATAAATTAGGAATTGAGAGGTACTTGGTACCCCAGTGTCAAACAAACCAGCAATATATATATATATATGTATATACATGCATCACACACACAAGATGTATGAATGAATGATGGAAATGATGGAGTTTGCTAACAAGAATAAAGCGGGTACATGTGGGTTTAGATGATAATCCCATCCTCCCAAATCTGTACTGTATGAGTAGGGGATCAACTCAACCATAAAAAAAGGCAGGCTTAATTGGTTTAATATGCTTGGATCATCCTGAAATGATAGCCACTATGATATTGAAGGTGTCCCGCAAATCAATAAGGTCAGTATTGTATTGAACCAGCGGTTTCTGAGGATATTTGGGGGTAAATTTTAATTACACACACACACACATATTTGGATACCAACCCAAAAAATGGAGTTCGACCCGGACACCTGAACTGCACTGAAACTGGACTTTTCCCTCAAAACAATCATCCAAACATCAGCCTTGTTACTGTGGTTGGAAGATGTTGTAGGCAACTTCTTGGGTATCGTGTTCTTGTGGGGGTCCACCAAAAAATCCATACCTCTAAGATGGCCTCAAAATGTGGACCAGCCCGCCTTACAGCACTCGGAAACTCGCTGCTGTGCCAGGTAGCGCCGATAGAAGTTCTGCTTCTTGGATGTGATCAAAAGCACCTAGCTTGGCCCAAGAAGTTGCGGAACTGATGCCAACACACAGAAACACCAGAAGTTGTTTGTCTAAGTTGTTATTGTTACCATATATATATATACAATGTTATATGTTATATGTTACCGTATATATATATATTATGTTACCATATAAACACTATGTTGGTTGTCAAGGTTGGCATAGGGTCGTTCTTGGTGTGATGTTTCAGCCAGTCAGCAAATCTCCGCAACTCATCACCGGTTGGGGATGTCACCAACACGCAGCTTTCATACTGCTAGGATTTGGAAAATGAACGAAAATGACATCTTCAACATAGATCATGTGCTACTACATAGATTTGGAAATACTACATATATTTCATAAACATGCAGAACATGATTTGCAAGTACCCTCTGGTAAACTAACATAACTATGGAAAATCAGCATTTTAATGGAAAAACTCACTATAAATGGCAACTTTTTAATAGCTATTCTGACATAACCAGAGGGTACTTGTCTCAGTTCTACATAGATTTGGGCTGGGTTTCCTGCTGGTTTCAACTTCCCAATCTGCCGTCCAAGCAACCCATGCGAACCACGTCAAAATCGTGGCATCTCTGCAGAGTTCTAAGGCTTCCTCCAGATATGGCAATGCCTCCTGGAGACTTCCCATGGGACAGACCAACCAGCTGCTTTTTAATATATATATATGGGTATGGATCAATACCTATTAATACCATTTTTAGTGGGATGAACATCCATATACCAGCTATTTTGATGTTCACCAGGGGTACAAGGTTTTGACACACTGCCATATATAAGTGACATGTATGATACTTGGACATTCAATTTTATATCCATAGATGTACTGTAAGATCTTTTAAGCCTTTGAAGAGAAGAGAGATGGTAAACAAATGATTTTATCTGACTTTCTACAACATATCTCAGATGATCTCAGCCATTCACTAAGGCCCTCTGGAAACGTGTTTGGGTCAACAGGGGCCCATCGCTCGCTCGCCTCAGCCTTGCCCTCCAACAGCAATAACCGGCCTTGACCTCAGGGAATTGGTTGAGGTCCAGCATTGATCACTGGCATCAATATCAGGTAGCAACATGGATACATTTATGATATTTATGACATTTATGACATGTATGACATTTATGATATTTATGACATTTATGATATTTATGACATTTATGATATTTATGATATTTATGACATTTATGATATTTATGACATTTATGACATTTATGATATTTATGACATTTATGATATTTATGATATTTATGACATTTATGATATTTATGATATTTATGATATTTATGACATTTATGATATTTATGACATTTATGACATGTATGACATTTATGACATTTATGATATCTATGATATTTATGACATTTATGACATTTATGACATTTATGATATTTATGATATTTATGATATTTAGGATATTTATGATATTTATGATATCTATGACATTTATGACATTTATGATATTTATGATATTTATGACATTTATGACATTTATGACATTTATGATATGCATGATATCTATGACATTTATGACATTTATGATATTTATGACATGTATGACATTTATGATATTTATGATATTTATGATATTTAGGATATTTATGATATTTATGATATTTATGATATTTATGATATTTATGACATTTATGATATTTATGATATTTATGACATTTATGGTATTTATGATATTTATGATATTTAGGATATTTACAACATTTACGATATTTATGATATTTATGATATTTATGATATTTATGACATGTATGACATTTATGACATTTATGATATTTATGACATTTATGACATTTATGACATTTATGATATTTATGACATTTATGACATTTATGATATTTATGATATTTATGATATTTATGACATGTATGATATTTATGATATTTATAATATTTAGGATATTTATGATATTTATGGCATTTATGATATTTATGACATTTATGATATTTATGATATTTATGACATTTATGACATTTATGACATTTATGATATTTGTGATATTTATGATATTTATGATATTTATGACATTTATGACATTTATGATATTTATGATATTTATGATATTTATGATATTTATGACATTTATGACATTTATGATATTTATGATATTTATGATATTTATGACATTCATGACATTTATGATATGCATGATATTTATGACATTTATGATATTTATGATATTTATGATATTTATGACATGTATGACATTTATGATATTTATGATATTTATGATATTTAGGATATTTATGATATTTATGATATTTATGACATTTATGATATTTATGATATTTATGACATTTATGATATTTATGATATTTATGACATTTATGGTATTTATGGTATTTATGATATTTATGATATTTATGACATATATGAAATTTATGATATTTATGATCTTTATGACATATATGACATTTATGATATTCACGTCGCTTCGCGACGGCAACCGCCCGCACCGCATCGTTCTCTTCTACTGCCATTGTTCTCTTCTATTGCCGTCGCTCCGCGACAAGAACCCCTGTGCGGCCGCCACGGTTTGAACGATGTTGTTCTCACACCTTCGCGACCGCTCGTAACTGCCAATGATGTCGGCCATTGAGACCAAAAACATCCGAAAGTACTGATTGTCGGAAAAAAACGCGAAGAATTTGATAGCCATGTATAACGGACCAACGCAGTTCAAAAAATAACGAAAAACATGAAAAAACGGCGAACAAAAAATAACGAAACACATGAAAAAACGGCGAAATTGCTGTTATTTACAGTGTTTTTGCGCGGTGAGGAGCAGAAACCACTGCAAATACCATGGTTTTTGAGGGTCAGGTGGCCAAAAACACTGTAATTTACAGTGTGTTTTTAACCAACGTCAAAAAACACTGGTATTTACGATGTTTTCATTCACACCGTAACATAAAACAGCGTAATTTACGAGGTTTTTGGAAGTTTTGAAGCTAGCCGTCAAGCATGCAGAAAACAGAAAAACACTGTAAAAACCAGTGTTTCTGCTATCACAAAACGACGAAAATCAGTCCGAAAACGGGTCCAAAAACTCAAAAATCCGCCTCCGGGCCAGGCCACCTGCGGAACCGCAAAAAAAGATGTTGCAAACCAAAAAATTGAGGTCAAAAAGTTGAAAAACACGGTTTTTTTTCACTTTTCGCTTGCCGATTTTGGACGGGCGCGTTCACGAACAGGTGTCTTCCGTACTGTTTTTTACAGTGTTTTTTGAAGGCGAGCGTCACGACCTATCAAAAACAGGAGGTTTTGGCCGAAAAATGCTCCCCCCCCCAGGTAAACCTGTAACCTTTTACGAGTGCCATCCGGACGATCACGCCCCAGCACCTTCGGTGCGGGCGGATTTATGATATTTATGACATTTATGACATGTATGATATTTATGATATTTATGATATTTAGGATATTTATGATATTTATGATATTTATGACATGTATGACATGTATGATATTTATGATATTTATGATATTTTTGACATTTATGATATTTATGATATTTATGATATTTATGATATTTATGACATTTATGATCTTTATGATATTTATGATATTTATGGTATTTGTGATATTTATGATATTTATGATATTTATGATATTTATGATATTTATGACATGTATGATATTTATGACATTTATGACATGTATGATATTTATGACATTTCTGATATTTGTGATATTTATGACATTTATGATATTTATGATATTTATGACATTTATGACATTTATGATATTTATGATATTTATGATATTTATGATTGTCTCCAATGGAAAAACCTCAAGTTGCTTGACAAATCTTGACAAATGACGTCAGTTAGACGAAACCATGATGCCAAAGCTGGAACTGTTAAATCATAGCATTCACGAGACGAGCCACCAAATTTGGCCTCGTGGCAATTCTCCCGCTTTGCTGCAAGATTCTGAGCAAGTTTGCAGGGAAGCTGCTTCATGCCGTGGGTCTTGCGATTTGGGACTGTGTCCACACTGCTTGTATCATCTCAAAGTCTTCGGAATATCTACACATACGCTATAATATATATTATATATATACATATAGATATAATTATATATATGATTGGCGGATTGATCAAGTCGATCGCTTTAAGATTGCTGTTTCAGTCTCCCTCTCTCTGCATATATAGCTTGTCAATGCTTATCAAATGTCTATCATTTGCACATTGTACAGCTTTAAAACAATGTTTCTCCAAACTATATTGCTCATGGTACAGGTCTGTCTGCAACCCAGTACCTTTAAGCCTAGCAAAAACATCATCAAACAAAAAGACATGACGCCCGTGCCCCAAATATGCACGGAAAAATCATTAAATCAATCGACCGACCGCTTGTTTGACATGTGCAATATTGGCAACCCTAATATTCATGATTTTAGGGTTGCCAATATTGCACATATAATATGGCATAATGATTCAGATGCTAATATTAGGGTTGCTAATATTGATAAATATCATATGCAACCCTATTGATTAATATTGATATGGCAGCCCATTGCATAATGATTCAGATGCCAATATGATATCCCAACATATACCAACAACACGTCACCAATCCTCCTGCATCACAAACAGGCACCTCAAACACCGCGTAGCTGTGACGGCCTCAATTAAAAAACTGGAAACTGAAACCGAAAACGACCAATTCCACGCCAAGAAGCACATGGAAAGTGCCAGTTTCAGCCTGATCGAAAGTTTATTTTATCACTTTCACTTTGCATTCTCTGGGCTATTCCCAAACTACGGACGGTTGAAGGTGAGTCTGATACTTTCAGGCCGGAGGAGTCACTATTTTGGTAGATGTTGGTCGCTCACGTTTAGCACCAAAGAATCCAATCTTGGGCTACAACACTTTGACCCAACCAAGAAAAAAGCTTGCATAGCATGTTACATTATGTCACATATCGTTACGTAAAGTTACATATGTAAAATAATGTTACATAATCAATATACCATAATAATACCCTTGAAAATCCTTGAAAGGATTCCAGCAAACTGGCACCACATAAACACCGTGCATCCTGACGTTCTGCTTGGGTTGCAGAGAAGCTGAAGATTTTCCATGGCTTTCCATGAAGCCAGAGCCTTGGTGCCGTGGGGAATCGTAGAGGAATAAGTAACAGAAGCCGGCTCCACTAACCCAGCTATATATGTGGGATATACCTATAGTTAGTGATACGATGTTATATAATGTTATATAATGTTATATATGTTATATAATATTATATATGATACATATGTTATATAATGTTTTCAAATGTTATACAATGTCTTACGGTATTCATATATAGTTCATTAACCACTTGCTAACTGGGATGCATCGTACGTATCTTTCATATACAATGCACCATCCGTCAAACAGCATTTTCAAGAATCTTCTGGTACGTCAGTGGCAAATGTCTCAGCACAGTCTTAGATTGGTCAAGGGGAGTATAAATGGGTTTGTCTGAAAATAGGGTATATTCCCAATAGCCATTTAATAGGGATAATGATCAGCAAAACCATTGGGTAAAAAGGGGTACACAACATTTTCAGACACACCCAAATAATTCATGGGCCTTTGAGTCCCAAACTGCCCAATTTCTCTCAGAATTCCCTCGAAATTTTGGCAACACTCCCCTTGCACTGAGTGGCCAAGTCAATGCGTCGGCATCCTGTGCACCGTCAGTTGCAGATGTTGCTATTGTAATGGTGAGACCTTAATGGGATTCAATGAATGGGATTCAATGAGGATAGAAAGCGGGTATACACATATAGAATCATGCATACATATATCAATATATATGACCAACCACAACTAATTGTGTTTGTCTGAAAATGGGGTCAAATATAGCAACTTCAATAGTGAAAACGATGAACCCAGAAATTTAGGGGTACAGTAGCCTATGCTCAGAGAAGGCCCTTTGACTAGGATATGCTAGGGGATCCCACTGGGCCACCATAAACCCACATCTGAACAAATGTGGGAGAGAGTGAGACTCTCATCGACCTTCAACCGGACCTGACATTGACGAACGAGAAACCCACCCAAAATGTTCAAAAAACTGCTGCCATCAGCCTTCAAACCTTAGATGATTTTCCCAGCTATAAACCTCCATTTCTAGATGAGTTTGCCAAAGCTACGCCACCTGCGTGCGTTTGTCACAAAGGTGAGCCTCTAAGCAGTCGTAAGACGGTGTTTCTTCACAAGGCTCAACCATGGCACCATCGACACGGAATCTGACCCGTGCACGGCTCGTTGCGTGAAGAAAGAAAAAGGCGATTTCGAGTGGCCAATGGAATCTGTGGTTTCAGTTGTTGTTGAGATTTTGTGGATTCACAACTGATAGTCACAGCATCCCCACAGCCATGTGAAATCCGAAACAGTCAACCCTACATTTCTCCACCATACAGTGGTTTAAAGCGTGGATACGGACCATTCTCAGGTTGAGTCTTGTCATGGATCAACTTGAAATGGCCAAAAAAAACACCATGTTCTTTAGGCGGTGAGTTCCTTGAGTTCCTTGAGTTCCTTCTAGCACCATGCTTCACATGAATCACTCCAAGAACTCCAAGATTCTTTCTTTCAAAAGGTGCTTGTTACACCGCTGAATGGCATCCGGGTAGCAACAAACCCCCCAATTTTCCGCGACACCAACTACCTCGGACTGCATGCGGATTGCGTTTTAAACAAACGCCTACTAAACGCAAGATTTTGGATCGGGCTGGGTGAATTCACTATAATCGAGTACAGCTCCTCCTTGATCTGACCCAATTGAAGTCATTTTATCTCACGATTTCACATCAACTGACAATCTCGAACAACATCATCCGAATGCATTCCGGAAGTTATGTACATGGTCGTTGCTTCGCAAGACACCAGTGAAACAGGAACGCCAATGCTGTTCTCCAAGTATCTCCAAGTAGGATAGAAAAGCACCATTGTTCCCCTCTTGGCAATAAAATCATCACCACAAAATTGAGGGTAATCATTCTCTGATTTGTCACAGCAAAAGGCTTCACCTCCTTGCATCGGTCATCCATGTCATCCACTGGCTGTCAGGTCCTTGGTACTCTCTCCATTGGATGGAAACAGCAACGCTGAAAAGCCACCGGCCGAGGCAACGGCATTTCCATAGACGTGCTCCATGGCCTTCCGCGCTGTTTCAGTGAGAGGGGGAAATCCAAGAAACCAAAGCAAAATGGATACATACAATACACACAGTAGACATGATGTGTATGTTTTACAGAATAGTACTATATATATACATATACATACGTATATATTCATGAATAGTTCACATCATTCATATTATTTACGTATATAAATCAGAATCAATGTTTCAACATGTATATGTATATATAATGTATATAATAAATTACAGGATGAATTCATATATATATATATAATATGTATATATATATAATATGTATATATATATATACAATATGTATATATAATATATAATTAATACACATATATACATAGTTACATAATTTCAACCAATTTAAACATTATATATTTAGTTATATGTCGATATATTATATATACTACACCATACTACACCCCTTTGCTGGTTTTGAAACTCAGGCGGGTTTTCGCTTCTCCAGCGGCCTTCTTCATCCTGGCCCGCATGCCGCTGGTCCTGGCAAGAGGCTATGGCGAGCTCGTGAAAGCCTGGAACCATGGGATTTTATGGGATTTATATGGGATTCAATGCGGTGTTTGTAGGATTTGATGGGATTTATATGGGATTGATTTATTGAGAATACAATGGGAATACAATGGGAATACAATGGGAATATGGTGGGAATATGATATAATGATGGGAATATAATGGGATGATACTAGCCCCCCCCCGGTGATTTGTTTCGTGGCTATGGAAGCCAGGATCCATTTAGTCCGAGCATTTACCATGATTTACCAGACATGGTGATATTCCATAGATATGTTAGATCACCAAAGGATAATCATTATGAATATTGGAAATCATGGTAAATCACTATGTCTAATAGGCATATCATTATTAACTATTCAATTTTTTCATTATGAATATCGGAACAACAATCATAATTGAACAACCAAACTCATCATCAAGGATGATAGATTAGACATGATTAATTATGATATACGCAGCAATCATGGTCGTGGCCAACATGGCCAACATGGCCAACATGGCCAACATCATGATCAAAATCATCAAACAACAGCACCATCAACATACGCTGAACGCTAAACCAACATAGATTCGTGGCAAACCCTGGGTCGTGTAGATCATTTTCGGAACAGCAAAAACCCAAAGGTCTTCCGAAAAAAATGTGGTAAACCCCTTATGGCATAAACCATCCCCAACAAATCTCCATAAAATTGCTGGGATTCCAAGAAAATCACCCCAGTCATGGTAGTTGTTTTTCATGTTGTTTATGGCATTGGGTTGCCCACAATGTTAGCTAATATATGATAATATTAGCTTACCCCAGGCTACACATCATCAAACTCAGTTGTTTATCATCATTTTTTCCATTAAAAGTTTTTGAACAGCTATAATATGCTATAATTATTTTTAAAGATCTCGGGGGCATTCCAAACACACCTGCCTTTTTTTAGATAGTATCTGGCTGGTGGTTTCAACCCCTCTGAAAAATATTAGTCAGATTGGATCATCATCCCAAGTATTGGGGAAAATGAACAGTATTCCAAACCACCAACCAGGTATAAATGGGTAGAAATAGTGAATTGCCATTCACTACATCTCACCTAGCTGTCTTGAATCGAGCACCCGGACCCGACTTCTGTGGGTACGGTGTCAGCTCCGCCGCTGGCGGTCACAATGACACGGTCGCTCTTCACCCTTAGTGCAAACATGTGCAAACTAACCAGGTCTACAGCTATATCAGCTATTGAAATAGAAATTGAAAGCATCAGAAAGAGTGATTTAAGTATTTAAATGGGGTGTAATCAATAGGGATAGAATCAAGTATATGACCTACCAAAACTATTTGGGTCTCTCTGAATTTCACCACGAGATGCGTGTCAAGCCAAGTGAAAGGCAAAAACTCTTTTTCCCAAATGCGATGGCTGGGTCAATTGACTTGAACTATGTCTTGAGAATCTGCTCCTTGTGGATCTGCTCCCTACGATCTGCAGCAGCCTTCTCCTCAATCCAGATATGGTCTTCAAAGGAATTGAACTACTCAACCTAAGGGGGTTCCTTCCGAATTCACACCCCTTCGTCTCCTGGCTGGCTGATGCTGGCTGTGGATCAAAGATAGGATGGGCTTGTCTGGGATGATGACTTCAACCGCGCCCTGTGAGGGAGCTGTGTTCTGGTATAGCAAGAACCTGCGTTTGATGTGGCGCGGAGAAACTCCGAAGTTGAACTGCAGACAAGCATCCAGTGTGGGAACCGGTGTGCCTTTGCTGCGATTCAGGCATCAAGATCGTCGAGATATTGCCATCCTGCTCTTCCGCGAAGGCAGGTCTTCACAATCTGTCATTTGTTTTCCGGTGTGCACTGATCAAACTTCAAAGTTTCAGGGGTGCTGGCCCCGGTCTGGGAGATGTGGGGCCTTTCTTCTTCTCCAGAAACTTCGATGTGACTTGTTCCAAGGATTTCTGCCACCTTGCGGACGACCCTGTCAGCGCAACTCTCTTCAACAGGCAGGGTATTCTCCCAAACATCTTTCAGAATCCCGTGGATGTTCTTCAGGGTCTCGTTGACGATCTCTTCACACTCATCTTTGCACACGCGTTTCGACATGACTTAGGTACTTCTCGTGTCTTGGCAGTGCGCCTGTCAACAACGGAGCATGAAAACACGAAGGGATTCGGGCACTTAGTAACTTAGTAATGCCGAATCCCTTCGTCTCTTCATGCTCAGAAAGTCCATTGGCTTCGCCAAAATGACTTTTGCTTTCCGAGATGCCGAAGTTCTTCAAGGTGCCGGTGAGCACTTCTCGGCCGCCGCCTTGACCAGCGTCGAGCGCTCCTGGGACTTCCCCAAGCGCGTGAGACATTGGTCCGCTCGGCAGCGGCGAGGCGAAAGAAACGCTGTCTGTGCAGGGCCACACGATGGAAAATCTATGTGATTTCATCAAATCCCACAAGGTCAAGGGATAGTCATCGGGAGGACAGTAACACGGTCGCCGACGAAACATATCCCAACGCGGCAGTCGATAGTTCGACGCCATCCTGGTGCCACTGAAATCAGAGCACTCTCGACCGGAAGTCGGCGGAGACAAATTGTCTCTGCTGTGAGATCATCAATTTGTCCACATCCTTTGGAAGGATAATGCTCAACCTGTGACAGCGTCAGTGACAGCGTTGCCGATGGTACCATTCGGACAATTTCTTCACACCACGAGGCCGGCCCGGTCGAGCCGCGACTGCGTTGAGGGCAAGCATGCAATTTCCCTTGGGTGCCGCACAGCAAGGTCTTGGTACCTGGTGGACACGTATAGACCTCGTTGAGGGCTGAAATTCACACTTCCTGATACATCCCAGCTGCCAGGTATGGTCGGTCTATCATCATGTATCATCATGTATCCCAAAGATAGCCAAAGTGTGGGGCAATATATTATGATATATCTATAGTTATGATATGATATGACAAAAAATCAAACAACATGGACGTGCATTGAGTTGCATGGAACAAGGCGTCCTCTGTTTTGATGGTTTGCATCTACCAAGAAATGAAGTATAGGGTCCAGCTCAACCGCCGCTGCTGAGCAACCCCTGCGAAGTCGTGTGTGGGCGTCGCCATATCCAGGAAGCCCCCGGTGTGAGCGGACTGTGGGCAGAATAGGGGCTTTCTTAAGTCATGGGGGGATTCCAAAAACACTGGGTTTTCATACTAAAGTGCTCTACTGACTTGGATGATTCGGGGGTACCCGATTTTTGCAAATCTCCATAAGCAGAAAAACTGTATAATAACCTGATTTCACCACTAAGAAGGACTGGGATGAACACCAGTCCTACATTCGTTGCTTCGGATCTGGTGATCCAATGATCCGCACCTGTGATGCCTCGGCACTTCGATAGAGCGCTAAGACCATCAGTCCACGTTCCCTGCAACGCTGGCGTCTTTGGGGATGAGAAGATTTCATGAGACCCAGACCCATCGGTGCTCAAAAAAAATGGACACAAGAGGTGATAGATGGAAGTTCCCTCATCTACTTCGCTTTCTTGTTTGCGTTCGACCCATGCCGTAGCCTTCAGAGATGGACAAAGTTGATTTTCTGGTCCCATTCCGCACGAATTGATGGATGGTTCTCTATTGGTGGTTCTTGATCACAAAACAATACGTGTTGCGCGGGTCTCAACCATTTGCCGGGGAATGTCCCAAAAAAACCGCCCTGGGCTTTCTGTGCCTCAAGAGCCATATGGCGAAGTCCGAATAGCGCGCCTGATAGAAGACCTTGCAGAACTTGTCTCAGAGATAGCAAATATCTGCTGACACTTTCACTGTGCTTTCACCTGGATCCACTTCACTTAGCCTCTGGTTATTTGAGATAGCTACAGACAATCCCATATTTATATAGATCTATGATACAATCTATGATTTACCCATGAAACAACGTTGAACAACGGATATTTTTCCAGGACATGTCCCGTCGGCGTCCCCTGCCTTTGGAACTTCCAGCATCAGCATCGGTGCCTCCATGAGCGCGTCCACCATTGTTACCAAATTTGGATTATACCTTGCTCGGACAGGTCGTCATGACAGGAAGACAGGAAAAAATATGCCTGTGAATATATGTATATATATATATATCACATATATATATATCACATATATATATATATCATATATATATATATATATCATATATATATATCATATATATATATATATATATCATATATATATATCATATATATATCATATATATATATATCATATACATATATATATATCATATACATATATATATATCATATACATATATATATATCATATATATATATATATCACATATATATATATATCATATATATATATCACACATATATATCATTATGTATATAAATCATATATATATATAATCATATCCTGTACATATATATATATAATATAAATTATACATGTAGATAATATATATATATCTAAACAGCTCCTGAGATCTTTCTCCATCTCTGGGCATCTATTCAAAAGGCTTCTAATCAGAGTCTTTCTGCTAAAGTATTTTTTTTACGGTATTGTAAAATTGATGGAATTGGGCCCACACAATTTATGAAAAATAATCTGTGAAAAAAAATCTGCGTTGTGGGGTGTGGGACGAGGTCGTTGAGCAGAAGGGTACCCTGCCCCCTTCTAAAGGTAGTATTGGAAGCAAAAACTCAGCAAAAAAAAAATGTTTGTTTTTTTCTGACCAATATTTTCCATTTTAGGCTACCTCAGTGCATTTTGTTGCTTGTTTGTAGCCAAGCTGCCTCTGACCTTTGCAAAGCTGAATAGCATCCCTTTGAGTAGGGCCAGGGGGCCTTTGAATGATGAGAAAGTACACATAAAAACCCAACTAAATCATGCCCCACTTAAACGATACCACTGGATCATCTTGGATCCATGGGGTAGCAGTGGCATTGCGATCGGCACGAGTGCTGTTTCATGTTCCTTGAAGCGTTACACTTCTTCTACCTGACCTTGGAGCGTCATTGACTCCAATCATCTGCACCACATGTGCCTAAAACATCATGACTCTCTTCCTGACGCTCTAGCTTATCATTTTCCCATGATATCTCCATAAATATCCATAAATATCCCGTGTTTCTTGTATAATTCCTTCGTTAAACACGTCCACCTACACCAGCGCCACCGGGATGCATGGAGGAAGCCACAATAGATGTCACCACTGAAGAGTAAAAAACCTGCCGTGGTTCCTTCGTCCATCCGACTGAATCGGCTGGTGAACATCCCAAACATCCCCCAATGAGGAATGAATATAGTGACTATAGTCATGTTCTATCTGTATATATAAACATTTCTATGTATACATGAAATACATGGTTGTATATATATATATGGGCACGGGTTTAAGTGGCATGGAGGGGGGCCAGAGCCAATTTCAATTATGGACGGGGGGGGTCCTTGATTTCATTTACAGTTTCACTGATAATCTTTGTGGACCATGGTCACACCGATGCTTTGTCAACTAACCAATAGTAGGGATATAACCAACCAGCAATAAGGATATGATAAACTTGAGAAACCAGCGCAGCGCGCTCAGATTCGATTTAGATTGGGAAGTTCAAACATCATAATTATACCATCAAGCAATCGTGAGATGATCCATGGTACAATCCAAAAGGTGATCCATCATATGATCCATCATCGTATAATCCTTCGTTAGTCTTCATTAAATATCAATCAATATATGTAAATAAATAAATAAATATATACATATACATTTTCATGATGGTCATATCCAAGTATCCATTACGTGATTATACTTGATTGCCCTAGTTTTGTGTCCGTGCTGTCAGCCATTACACCAGGCACAGGCATATCCATACCATATTTGAAAAGCAGCCGTCAAAACATGTTGCTCCGTTGCTCCTGAGAATTTCAGGCGGACTGTGAAACCCGGAATCGTTGCATCTAATTCTGCAAGCTGATCTCAAGATATCTCAAGCAAACCCAATTGGGTCAAGGAGGATTCGAAGCCTCACCCTCTACAGCGAAGTATTCCAATGGCTGTCAATGGCTATTAACCTATCCAGCACATCAAGGCATGGACGGTTCGAATGCACTGACTATAAAACAAGAACAATACTCAAACATACTAAAATCACCTAAAAAAATCCTAAAACCCCCAAAAGTCTGAAGATGTCTGAAGTGTAGGCCTTATGCAAGGCATTGCAGGCTGATATCCTGACCAGTTTCACAATCTTTCACATAGAGATGTGGGGTATATGTATGGGTAATAACATGATGCAACATGCACTCAAACCGACTTGACTTGACATTGAACCACAAGTCTTTCACAGCCCTCACTGGCGTGATAGCACTGAGGCTGGTCTAACACCTTGGCTGACGACAAGCCAAGAGCCCCTAGGGAACTGCAGATTTGGTAATTTCTAGTATCATCATGCTTTCATGTATGATAAACTTGAGAAACCAGCGCAGCGCGCTCAGATTCGATTTAGATTGGGAAGTTCAAACATCATAATTATACCATCAAGCAATCGTGAGATGATCCATGGTACAATCCAAAAGGTGATCCATCATATGATCCATCATCGTATAATCCTTCGTTAGTCTTCATTAAATATCAATCAATATATGTAAATAAATAAATAAATAAATATATATATATATACATTTTCATGATGGTCATATCCAAGTATCCATTACGTGATTATACTTGATTGCCCTAGTTTTGTGTCCGTGCTGTCAGCCATTACACCAGGCACAGGCTCATTCTTCCAGAATCCACTTTAAATTTGAACCGCTGTACTCCAAGAGATGCCTAGCAACCCGCCTGTTGGAGGCGCTAATGCGGGCATATGCGGGCTATGAAGCACCTTGCACGAAGTCCAGGGATGATCAGAGGTTAGGTGTGGAAGGTTACGCCCTGGCAAAGGAGGTGATTTGAATGGTTGCGTCATCAAATTGTATCAACAGTCTATGATGCTTGTTGATGCTGTTTTGGTGATGATGGATGGTTGATTCTTGTTCATGGCTGTTGATCTTGATCAATGGTTCTTCGTAATGGATTACCCGTTGATGAACGGTCAAAGTAAAGCCTCCTCACTGGAAACTTGCATGGACCTGAAAATGCATACCTCCAGCTGTGTTTCCTTTAGCTAGCCATTTTGGGATACATGTTGATTTTTCAGCGGCGCAGTCGTAAAAAAAAAAAAACGACCATGGTGGGCCGTTGCAAACTGATTGATTTGGAAGCAGTGGTTCCTGACAGTTGACTCAACCCCATAAGATCTACTCGTGTTGGGTGACTTTTTCTCACCGCAATGTACCATTTATTGTTGGGAAAAAGTCGCCTTATGTCGCCTTAAAAAAGCTGGTATCATATTCATCGGATGCTCGGCATGGACCCATCATTCTATTATATTATATCCCTATTACTGGTTGTAGTAACCATTATTGTTGGTTATATCAACCACTATGGTTGCGGGTGCCCCTATTTATCATCCATGATACCCCTATTATTAGCGGTTATATCCCATTATTGTTGGTAATTCACTATCAGAAACCATTGGTTTGGGGGTGCCCCTATTTATCATCCATGATATCCCTATTATTAATGGTTATATCCCATTATTGTTGGTTATTAGGCGTTGCTGTCACTTTCGCACTCACACTCCACACTTCACACTTCGCACTTCACAGTCCACACTTCACACTTCCACACTTCCCACTGCTTCCTTCACACTCCAAACCTCACACTTCACACTTCACACTTCACACTGCGCGCTTCGCACTCCAAACTTAAACTTCACACTCCACACTTCTACTGCTTCCTTCACACTTCACACTTCACACTGCACTCTTGACGCCCCACACTTCACACTGCTCTAAACCTAAGTGCAACAAAAAAAACACTAGTGCCAAAATGGAGAAAATCTGCTAACAAATCCATTTCGCAGCCTTCATGCAGCCACTCCAAGACGATTTACGAGATCCAGCTGCAAAAGACAATAGTATTACCAATGCAGCCACAGCACGAAGCAACCTTGACGCAGGCATTACAATGCGATCTGCAGAGACTGAGTTGCAAAACGCAATAGAACTACGCGCAACGGCGTCGGAAATTGTAGCTCCAAAACCGGATCTCGACGCCAGAGCGAAAAAAAGACGATTTTGAAGCACTTAAAAAAAGGATTTTTAGGAGGAAAATCACTGGCGCCAAAATGGAGAAAATCTGCTGACAAATCGCTGTGGCAGCCTTCATGCAGCCACTCCAATACGATTTACGAAGTCCAGCTGCAAAAGACACTAGTATTACGAATGCAGCCACAGCACGAAGCAACCTTGACGCAGCCATTTACTCTGCGGGAACGATCCTACAGCTGCAAAGCACAATGGAAAGGTACATAACGATCCTACGAAGCAACCTTGACGCTGCAAAGCACGGCAGATCTGAGCGCGTGCTAGGGTTTGCAAAGAAAACATGAGGCAGAGACAAGTTTGGACTGTTCCAATGATCCTTAGAAGTCAAGACTTGCTTTTGGGCTTGTTTGCTTTTCGTGAAACTCTAACGCGCGCTCGGCGCGCGCTCTGCGCGCGCTCGTGGCAGTTTGAGGTTTGTGGACGAGCGCGCCGAGCGCGCGTTGGAATTTGTGAAAAGCACAAGATCAACAGCAAGTCACATTCTAACCGTCCTTCAAAGGATCCCTGGAACATTTTCTGTATGCAAAAAATGTCACAAGCAAGCTTAAGGGTTTTTTGGGTTTAGGGTTTGTGGTCGAGCGCGCCGAGCGCGCGTTGTTTGTTTTGGCCGAGCGCACTGCGCGCGTGCTAGGGTTTGGAGAAAAAGCATGAGGCAGAGACAAGTTTATAAGAAGATTTTTTTGTATAGGGGGCTTCTGTTAATGCAAAGGTTCCAAAAAAAATGGGATTTCAATTTGGGGATATTTGACTTAGTGGTATGCTATGGTTTTGTTCTATTTGTTTCTTTATCTTTGGTTTACTTGTTTTCAGCATTATTTTGCCCTATCTGTATCTCCTCTTTATTTCTTGGTTTCGAATCTGTTGTATTTTTCATTTCTTCTCTTACCTCATTCTGTTTCATTCTGATTTTTTTCTAGGGTTGAGTGTATATTATGTGTATATATATAATATTAATTATATATATACATAAAAACACACTATATATGTTGTTTGTATTCTGGATTGTTTTCTCTCATCCTTAGGCTTACTGCTATGATAAATTATGTTCTTTGCTCCTGTGTTCTTTGCTATATTTTGTGTTGCTTTCTGGTATTTTTATGTGCAATGTTTTTTTTATTTGTGCATATTTCTCTTATTTTGTTGTTTGGATTTGCATAACTACTAGTCGTTGGGTATCTTCATTTTTCCATGGTTGTAGTTGCTTTTTCTTTTGCACGTTCTAGGTTTGCGTGGCTTGGTTTGTTGTTTTGTTCGTTGATTTCTGGTGGTGTCTCTGTTTTTTAATGTCAAATTTCAATGCAATGCTGTTAAAATGTCGAGACTGTATGTATGTCTATCTGTCTGTCTATCTATCTATCTATCTACCTATCTATCTATCTATCATTTATCTATCTACCTATCTATGCATGTAGGTATGTATGTATGTATGTATGTAGGTATGTAGGTATGTATGTATGTGTAGGTAGGTATGTATGTATGTAGGTATGTATGTATGCATAATGTAATGTCATGTCATGTCATGTCATGCCATGTATGTAATGTATTATGTTTGCATGTATGCATGTATGCATGCATCATGTATCTGTATCTATGATGATGCTGGGGCACATGAGACTGCCATGGGTGTAGGGGAGATGGCAGCCGGAGCCAGCAGGGCGCAAGAGAGCCAAGTGAGGAGAAAGATCCTGGGTGGGTGGCGTAGGGAAGGGCAAAGCATTTGGGTGGAGCTGTAAGAATGATAAGAATGTTCAAGAGTAAGAATGTTCAAGATGTGGTGGGCCCAGACAAGTGCCTGTTTGTTTGCCCTAAACCTTGTTTTCTTTTTTGTAGGGGGTACCCATTGCAGCTATGGCAGGGCCAGGGCTGGGGGGAGGGAGGGCGATTCTCTTGGAGAATGGTGAGTGGGGGCTGTATGTAGGGAGATGGGCACAGTTGCATTGGGCTGGGGTCGCCGGGCCTGTTCACGCAGCAGCTGCTCAAAGCAAGCAGGCAAGCAAGGAGTCAAGAGTGGAGATGTGGAGATGTGGCATTTCCAATTGGGGGGTCGGTTCTGTTTCCACCCTGCACAGCAAAGAGGCTAAAGATAGCAAAGTCTTGTTTTATTTTTGGTTTTTGGACTGGGTTCACCTGGGTTTTTCCAGGGAAAAGTGGTTTTAGGCACACCGGTTCTGTTTCCACCCTTATTTCAGAACCGCATTTCGGAACCGGTCTTGGCCCCATTTTTGCAGGGGTTTCGGGTAAAAGTCTTGTTTCGCGCGGTGAGGCACCACCAAAAGTCTGGTTTCTGGTTTTCTGGTTTTTGGGGCGTTCTTTAGCTAATCATAGGGTATATGTTCAATCTGTTTATGGTTGGACTATGATGTTGCAAGATTCGAACTGAACCATATTCAACACCATGAATCTCACCATCGATGAAATTATGATGTTTGCCCGTGGGGGGGCAGGACGGGCAAAAAAAAAACACACACAGACAGACAACATGTTTGCCTATATTTGCAAAACAGCAACAATAACCACCACCACAACAACAACATCAACAACAGGCATATGGTTCAAAATAACAGAGTAGTTTAGTGACTCCTGTGCTTGTCAACGCCCTTCAGCCAGGCCATGCCGGGCAGGGTCTACCTGGTTCAATTGCGGTGGTTGTCCAATGGACCTCTTTGTGCTCATTGCCTTCGATTGCTGGAAAGAAGGGTTGGAAGAAATGAACGCCAAGAATCAGACACACAGACATGAAGTAGTTTAAATGGCCACCGTAGTTCTGGCACAAGCAAGCAGAAAAAGTGACTCTCACTTTCCGGTCCTGTGAGTCTCAGTGCAGCATGGCAGACAAGGCAGACCAACTTGGAGCCATCTTGACTGTGTTGCTGACCCATGGCGATTCAGAGACTGAGGGGAAGATTGCGACCTTGGAAGCAAACCTCAACAAGTGGTCAGAGGCTTTGGGGCACGATGTTCTGGAATACTTCACTTGGCCCCTTCCACCAGGAGCCATCCAGGAGAATGGGAACGTGAAGGTCCGTGAGGAGGCGTACTTGAACCAACAGCTGAGCATTTTTCCCTTTCTGGCTGGTCAGTTCAGGGTGAAAGCCTTTGACAAGTTGAAGGAGGAGATTCACAAGTCAGAGAAGGGCTTGGCTTGGAAGATCCATGTGATTGACCAGGTGAACCGTACGCTTATGGAGAGCGATTGTGGATTGCTTGCACCTATCGCCAATGAGATTTGGATTGCCACTCCAATGTATCCACATGACGTGGTCCGCAAATGGCGTGGGCCATTCAGCCTCCATGAAGATGGAATGTCCTTCCAGTACAACGTTACCGGGGTCTACTTGCAGCCAGCATTCACAGTTCAATTCGACCGACATCTACCAGGTGTGAGAGAGAGGTTGTGATTGGATGAATTTGCCCAATCAAATTTTGTTTTTCAACCTGCTTGGCTCAGCAAAGCAGAATCTGAACGATTAGCCTGGTGAGGTAAGAGAAAAAATCTTGCTGAAAATTAGAACTTGTTTTTTCTTGGGTACTCGGGGCTTTATTATATCAAGTGAGACTGAAATCTGATTTCGCCTTGGGAGGTGATGGGCGCTACATGACCAGGGCATTGCAAGGTGAAATCCTCAGAGTAGTGGATAGGGGCTGCCTCTTGAATTGAATTCATCCTGAATCCTTGGACCGTTAACTCTTTAAGTTTTGTTCACATTACCTTCACGTATTGTGTGAAATTTCATGTTTTTGTCTTCAGGTTGGACCTACAGATGGTTTTGGTGAGGCCACTTTCGGAATTGTTTCTCCGTTTTTTCATGCTTCAATTCGAAAAGTCAGAAGAACTAGGCAGATTGGATCATATCTGGGGGAAGTCTAGATTCATTTCATGTTTTGTTGTATTTGAAAGATTCCATGCATTGCATACTCAGTCGGATTCACAACACCATGAAGAGACTAAAGCTTCTCATCGATGGAGCAGGGCAGGGTGGTAGAGATTGCTTGCCTCATAGTTATTCAATTGAGGTTGGCTTTTGCTGTGGACAAGATCTTCGCAGTCCACAGCCCTTCGCAAACACTGTTTGGACCTAAGGAGCACACAAGCTGTGTGTGTGTTGGGGTTCAGCATCAGAAACAACACCTTCAAAGAAATAAATTGAAGAGGCATATTTTCTTACAAAACAATCGTCCAGCTAAGAAAAACTGTTGATTTGGAGTTCTTAGCCGATCCACTTCTGATGCTGGCCATAGGTGATTTGTCGCTTGGTTGTGCCAGGGCCTGAGAATGTTTGATTTTGCATACCAACCGTCACCGATAAAATTTCCCATAGATGCTTTAAAAATGAAAAAGTTGGTGTTTTCCTGTTGGCTTCCCAAAAAACACTGAAAAAGGAATCACCACCTCCCCATTAAGATTTCAACAGGACAATTGCTGGGTAAAAGGGAGCTTAAAGATTTCAGGAATTTGGATGAATCCTGCCCAATACATTCCAATTTTTGTTGACCTAAATCCACATGCTGTGGCACAAACCCAACAATGACAAAGGAGTTGTTTGAAATTTGGCACCTACCTATATATATATATATGGTGATATATAGATCTGTAGACATGAATATATAGACAATAGATATATAGATATAGACATATATATATATAGGTACATACATATATATATATAGGTACATACATATATATATATATATATACATATGCTATGCTTCAGCTTGGCCAAGGCGTCTGACCTGTGGGCTTTCTTGCCTGTGATGCCCTGAGTTTCGGGCCGAGGGTTTCTCACACACCACATATTTTATACATGCCTAAAAAATGAGGAAAGGATAAATTGATGTTTCTTGTGTGAAACATGTCGGCGCATACAATGAGGCGTTTTGGCCCACACAGTGAACTGATTACTTACCTGCCATGAGCAGCATGCCTTTTGAAGGGCTAGGTATGCCTGAGTCTCCTGCAGCATTGCCCAGTGATGACGAAGGGATTACTATTGCCAATCTTATGGGGGTGCAGGCCAGGGCCACAGGGCCGAGCGCTACAAAGTGGGAGATTAATGTCCTTTTTGGGATGCCCCAGTTAATACCCAAATGAACATGTGCAAACTTGTCACAGCATTTTCTTCAGAATGCGATTTAAACTTGAAAGCCAACTCCTATGTCTGAAGTTATCGGGTAGCAATACTTAAAAAAAAACCGGAAACTTTCTGTCCCCACACTTGCCAGGATATTGGCGGAAGTCCGGTACAACTGCCTCCAGATGATGACAGCGATGGTCCAGATTTTGAACAGTTGGACTTGTGCGGCCCTCAAATTGAAGGCATCAAGTCAAATGCCATACATACATACATACATACATACAGACAGACAGACAGACAGACATACATTACATACATACATAGATACATAGATACATAGATACATACATACATACATACAGACATACAGACAGACAAACATGCATACAGACATACAGACATACAGACAGACAGACCAACATGCAGGCATGCAGGCATGCACACATACGGACATACGGACATATAGACACACAAAGACACAGACACACAGACTCACAGACAGACAGGACAGGACAGGACAGGACAGGACAGGACAGGACAAGACAAGACAAGACAAGACAAGCAGACAGGCAGACATGCAGACAAGCAGACAGGCAGACAGGCAGACAGACGTACAGGCATACATACAGACATACAGACATACAGACATACAGACATACATTCATACAGACATACATAAAAGCAGACAGCCAGACAGACGTGAAGGCACACAGATATACAGACATACAGACATACATTCATACAGACATACAGACAGGCAGGCAAGCAAACAGACGTGAAGGCATACAGATATACAGACATACATTCACACGAACACACCTACACACATACATGCATAGATACATGCATGCATACAAACATGCATGCATACATACATGCAAGCATGCATACATACACACATACATACATTGCATTAGATTTACACTGGGTCACATGATGTTACGTTACTATAGATTACATACATAAACACCTACCAAAAATACACCAATACATAAATACATATAACACACAGACACATGTATATATATATATACACGTGCATGTGGCTAAGCATGATCAATCCGACCAAGGTTTTCTTCCGACTGCTGTGCTCACAAGTGCACTGCCCGGGTGCTGGAAGATGACGATTTCACACTCAAGCGCCAAGAATGGCACAGTCTATTGAAAGAGAAGTCCACAGAGGATCAAGCGATTTTCATCTTCAACTTCTTGAAACGTCTCCATGATACTCAACAGGAGCTTTCGTTTTTTAATCTATATGGCTCACTATTCTTGGACAGTATGGGATTATCCAATATTTGATTTCACGAACATTTTTGGGAACATGGGGTATCAGTATGTTTAACCCACACCATGTAGAATGCTGTTGCGCTCAGGACTTCTTACAGCAGAAAAATGTGTTTCTCGAAACACCGCCACAGAATTTCGGAAATGGTTGAGATCAGCTACATGCCAGCATAGGCTTAAAAAAAAATAAGCCAATAAATATTATATATATACACTAGTATGCATATAAATATATATGTATATATACATACACATATACTATATATATATATGTTTTATCTTTTTCCTGGTTAGTTGATGACCAAAGGGGCCATATGATTCACAACCATTTCCACGGAGACCGGCCATTCTCTTCAGGAGTGTGGCACTGGGCGAGGGCCTTCGAGGCAATGGATCTTTCTTGGTGAAAATCTATGCGTCAAAGCTTTCAGGTCCATGACTGGGATTTCCAAGAAAGTCATGCTGAGGAACATGCACCTAGCCAAATCAGGAAATATGTTGATTGACATACATTTGTGTTTATCGTTAATCCCTGACAACGGACCTAGGTAGAGGGGTTCTTGTGTCATAGTTCTTCAAAATAACTTATGTACAAGAATGAGATGGTCGACATTCCCCCGACAGAAAGTCAAGGTGAAATATGATAATCATCAATGGGCCCTCTATTGGGTTCGAATTAATTACCACGCTGAGGAATCACATCAAGAACGGGCACACTGAACCACCGGGTGATGGTAGGCGCGAGAGGACCCTTCGTGACAGCCCTTCCCGTGATCATGTGCGAGCGTTTTTCCGTTGGCTTTACGATCATCTTGCGGAACCCCTCGCTGAAGGAGAGAACTTTGCAGAGTTTCTTAACATCAAAAACACCAAACCATCAAAATTTGAAATGCATACCCCCTAGGCATTTATATTTCACTGGCCTGCCTAGGTTGTCTTCAGAGGAGGGCGACAACCCTGCTAAGGATGACTATTTGGATTGGATCCGTAGGAAAAGCAACACAACGGACCCAGAGCCTGGGAGTTTGAAGGATTCCGATGTCACACCTGTCTCCGGGGCATGCATTGGGATCGCAACATCGGAAGTCCGGTTTCTTGTTGTAATATGGAGGACAACCATTTCATATTGCGCTTTTGTTTATGGCACTGATAGTAACCTTCAAAAGATCTATTAAAGCAGCATTTTCTAAGGTGGCTTCATCCTGTTACCATCCCCGAGCTCTATGACATGTACCAGACACATCATCAAGGTCAGAAAGTAGCTTCAGAGTCTGTGTTCCGACAAGAGTTCAAGAATTGGAAGACTGTATTGAAGATCAGGCACAATAGCCAGCATGCTCGCTGCACTACATGTGCCTTGATCAATACAAAACAACTATATACGCACATGCTGGAAGTATCTAGATGCTAGTACATATGTAAATACATTGGGTCCATGTGTATATGTAGAAATACACGTTTGAATCAGTATATGCATTTTCCTTAAACACATTTAAGATCTTATACGTATGTAATGTATGTGGTCTGTGTCTGTATGTACGGAAGGCTGGCCGGATGGATGGATGCATGGAAGGATGGATGAATGTATGGACGGATGGATGGAAGAATGTATGTATGTATGTATGGGTGAATGTATGGACGGATGGATGGAAGAATGTATGTATGGATGGATGCATGGAAGGATGATGGAAGGATGGAAGAATGTATGTATGTATGGATGCATGGATGGTAGATGAATGAATGTAAGTAAGTAAGTAAGCAAGCAAGCAAGCAAGTATGTATGAGTATGTATGCATGCATGCATGCATGCATGCATGCATGCATGTATGGGTCAGTAGATGGATGGACGGATGGATGGACGGATGGATGTAACAAAAATGTATGTGTGTATGCAATGCATGTAATGTATCTGATCTATGTAATCTATGTGTGCATGTAAATATGTATGTAGGGATGGCTGGATGAATGGACTCTTGAATGTTATGTATGTATGTATGTATGTATGTATGTATGTATGTATGTATGGATGGATGCATAGATGGAAGAATGTTTGTAAGTATGAATGGATGCATGGATGGCAGATGAATGTATGTATGTAAAGATGGATGTACCCATGGGTGTATGTATGCATGCATGTTTGTAGTTGCATGGTTTAAATCAGTTACGTTTGTATAAACATGTTTTTTGAAGGAAGAAAACATAATACCCAAATTCCCACGGGCATCCTTCATCGGTATGTATTATTTATCAATGTCTATTTCTACCTTGTGTGCACAATCACCCATGATGGGCAAACGCTTCTACAAACATGTCAACACAGAGACATTCCTTTCAATCTTGATTGAGGTGCTCGCCTCTCTGAATGGAGGAAGAATGCCAAATCAACCGAAGACAGGAAAAAAGTAATGCAAGCCAAGGCTGACCATGTGGCAGGTGTCTTTGCCGATCGAGGATGCGCCAGGCGACTCATGTTGGCCTCAGAGAGTGCCGCCAGGGAGGACTTGCAACTCCCCAGGGACAAGTCCTGTCTATACATTAGTATAGATGGGATGGATCAGGTCTGGGACATACAAATAAAATCTGTTTCGATGTTGAAACTTGAGATTGGTTATAACTTAATAACTGTCATGCCCCCTTGGCAGGCAAAGTACAAGGTCCCACGAAACCTCAGCAGCAGCAAAGAATTTTCTACTGCATACAGACCATCCCTACATTTGGTGGGGGCAGTCTGTCATGGAGTTTGCGAAATATATTTCCTGTGTCATGCAGACTTGCGCAAAGACAGCAACCAGAACATATCTTTGCTATGTCTCTAAGCTCATGGATTCAGCGTTCGAATATTTTCCTCGATGGTCCCACTATGTGTTCCGAAGCAAACGTTCATTCCCAGCCCCAGCTATTCATCTGTTTTGGGCCTTCGTGCTTTCAACCCGCTCCATGGTCAGCTCAGGTCGGACACTGCAGATCACGAAGGAGATCCTGACCAAGAAGGGGCTTGAGCTCCCTCACCATGTGGCTTTCCAAGCCGACAACACATGTAGGGAGATGCGCAATTCCTGGACCTTTTTGTGGTCCAGTTGGCTGATAAGTCATGGGGTCATGCGCACAGTGGATGAGTTTTATTACAAAGTTGGCCATACACATAATGAATGTGATCAACGTTTCTGGGTCCTATCTTCAACGCTCTCTCGGGAGACTACCTTGCAATCACCAGAGGACTAATTGATTGACTAATTTTCCGGATTCAAAACCTAATGGCAACATGTCCATAACCTGTGTTCAAGTCCTTTATTACTTTCACTTATGGTTGAGGACCCCAACATGAATTTCTGAAGCAGCCTGTCGTGTTCTGCAGGAGTTCAGGGACACCATCCTCAAGGTTGCACCTGTCGCAGGCCGTGAGTTGCGGTGTGAGATTGTGGAAGACTTTTGGGATTGGCAAAGCTTCCTTGAACCTGCGAACGTGCACCTGACTGGGGTGACCATCCAGCACCAGATGGAATCTGTCAACCATGGTTTCCGGTTCATGAAGCGGTCAGACCTGAAGTTCTACAAGGGGAATGATCCTCATTTGCGTTTTTTTGGGTCGGGGACATCCAAGGAATCATTATCATGCGGTTTGTAACATTTACCTCTTCATAAGTCAATGTTTATCTAGAGTAATTAACTGGCGCTCTTGTTTCCTTCTTTGGAACTTAACACAGGGGTAAGACAAAGTCCAGCAAAAAAAATCGAGTTGAAGAGTCAGAAAGTTCAAATGTTACCCATTTGTTTCTTGGAACTCCCTCGTGCCAAATCTGTCGTAACATAGGAAGACAACACTTTGAAACATATCTGAAGCTGTCTATGCTCAATCAACGAGACCCTCAAAACCTGTTTTTAGCCTGGCATCATAACTCAAGATGCCTCCTCCTGCAGCTATGGGACCCTTGTTTGATCACCTATGCAAAGTATGCTGGTTGGTCATTAGCCGTTCAAACAATCCTCAACAAATGAGGGAACGTTTCGAGCGCTCAAGAGAAGCAAGTAGGAACATTTGTGATACTCTGGGAATGAAACCCTTGACGAACCAGTTGATCAAGTGGTGGGAAATTGTGACGACCGTAATGTCGACTGAGAACAAAGCGGAATTTACTTATGTACCGTGGCAGAGCCTCAATCCTGCCACTCTTAGTCGCACAAGTCCACTATCAAGCCTTCAGCACCTTCCATTCATTGATGTGCTGACAGCAGATCTGGACGATGGCATCACCTTAATAGCTAGCATCGAGGACGGATTGGGGACTGAGGGCCTCAATGTTGAGGCGAAAACTTGGCTCCAGGATTTGCGCGAGACCATGACTGACATTTTCTCAGTCTGCAATATCTGAGTGAGGCTTCATCCCAAACTCAATTCTGATTGGTCTTTTTGAGCTCGCTTAACGTTAGTTTTTGTACTCAGCATGCAATCTGCAGGTCTGAGTTTCGACAATGGCAGCGCGATCAAAAAAAGCGACGCGACAACTAATCACGCCATTAATAAGAATATTATGTTTCCATAGCGCATCCCCGGCAAATGGATTGTTGAAAGATGTTTGATGGTTTTGTCTCAAACTTCAAGTTTCGGGAGCTGTTATCACTCATGGGCAAAAATGATGGGTCCCCACGCAGTCCCCCTTGATTTGGACGTCCTGAGGAACACTGGGAAGTTCAAGAGCTACCCGATCAGGATGCCTCTGAAGATGATGTGGTGCTACTTGTGAAACAATTCATGAACCACACCCATCTTTCCCAGCAACCTCTTGTCATTTTGAGTCGCAGCACTTTGGACCATATGCCACTGACAGGTCCCACAGGGGTTCTCCCAAGAAACCCCCTGACAGAGAAACTTGTAAAAGAGTATGAGAAAACTGCAAAACTCGTGGAGCAAGAACCCTGGAACTTGCACAAGGCGGCTGAATACCTGAGAACATGGACATCGGACAACCAAAACAATTCAGAAAAGGAACCTCCCAAGTTTCAGTTCGACATGATTTCTCATAGCGTCTTGAAGTCTGCATTGACCCCCGAGCATCAGCTTCTTCAGGAGTTTGCACCCGACCCGCCAAAAGCCGTCACAGTCGAACTTGGACCACCACCTGTCCCAAAGGCTAACAAGGCCAAACCAAAAGCAGCCCCAGCACCAAAACCCAAGGAGAAAGCAAAGGCAAAGGCTAAACCAGCAGGCAAGGCAGCAAGCAAGGCTAAGGCGAAGGTTAATGGCAAAGCAAAGTCTAAAGCGGAAGCGAAAGCCAAAGCAGCTGCCCGCCCAGAAGCTCCTGAAGATGATGCTCCTTTTGAACTTATTAAATATGTTTTTAGTTGCCAATTCTTTTTATCATATGATCTTGAAGGAAATGTAGGAGATATCAAACTTGACCCACAGTGAGCTCCCAGGATCAGGATCCTCCCAGGCCTGCTGCTCATCGAGGCCGCAAGCGCAAACCTCAAACAAAGTTGGGGTGCTCCAAGTGCAGGTGGACATCATGCACGCAATGCCGTGCACGATACGATGAGTACTTGCAACATGGTGGGGCAGCAAGTTGATTCCTGATCCAAAGGGAACCGGGAGTCATGTAGCGCCAACCGTACCATTGACAGAATGGTATTTATGTTAGTCTTCTCAAAGTGTGGCTCGGGGGGGGTCAATGAAACATACTATTTAATGATATTGAATATTTTTTTGTAGCTTGAGATTCCATGTGCACAACCATTGTCAAATCAACCCCGTTAAGATCTTTGACCCAGTGAGCCATGGGAGTGTCACTTTGAAGAAAGGCTTTCAAAGATTTCTGGGAACTTGCGGTGTGGAAACCTGACTCCATCCATTGCAACACCAGCAACAACAGCTATGATTGCACATCGCATCTAGTGCAGTTGCAGTTGCTGACCTATCTTTGTGGTAGATTATACAATATTATACATTGACACATAGTATCTAGTTCAATAGCAACGTCGACTTGTGCCAGTAACATTTGCGGTTCTAAGCTGGGAAACCGGACAGCAGCTGCCACCGTGCAGCAGCAGCTGCCAATCTCCACCTGCCAGCAGCCAGGACTCTAGTGGGTAGAGCAAAAACTCGATGCAATTTTGAATCCCTTTTTTGGCAATTGGGTATACCCTTTTGTTTGCACGATACTTGAAGGTTGAATCTTCAGTACTCAATGGGCCGGGGCAGTGAATGCCCAGTGCATCAACTCCCTTTCGGCAACCCCCACCGGCGACCAGCCAGGACAGTATGTTGTATGACAACTTGGAGGACATGGAGATGGAATCCATCGCGTCTTCCGGGGGACCACCTGCCTTGCCTAGCAGTGATTATTATCATGATGATGAGTCACTGTCAGACTCAGATCTGGAGCCTGCCTCAGATCCTGACCCTCTTGACGTGGCTGGAGACTCTTCTTTGACATATCAGAAATACATCACCAGTGGCACCATCATGAGAGCCCAAGACTTGTGTGAAGTCTTTTCACCTCCCAGAGTGACCTTGACTGCACGCAGGGCAGGGCTCACAGCGGACTTTGCGTTCGACATCACCTACAATGGCTGGGACGCATTGAACCCTCGGATGCGGACCGAACTTTTCCATCTCATTCGTGCCATGGACCCGAAAGTGCTCATTTTATCTCCGCCTTGTACCATGTTCTCGCCATTGACAAGGCATGTATGTTGTTTTCACAGGAACACATAGAATAAGTTTGAATCAAATGGTGTGTTCGAGGCTTTATGATGGTTCCCTATCATACCTGGATGTTTTGATCACTCCCTATGATAATATTCCCGCAGTGTTTGATTCGGCTTCCCTGTAGGATGTGGAACGTTGACAAGTGGACACCTGAGGAGTACGAATCACGTATGGCTGATGCTGAGGCTATGTTTGATTGCTCCCTCGACCTGTGTGAGGACCAGCATGCTCGTGGCCGGGGATGTGTGTTAGAACATCCCACTCCCGCCTCCTCGTGGAAACGGGACAAAGCCAGGCGAGTCATGGCCATTCCTGGCTTCCGACGCACCAACTTTGACCAGTGCGCCACTGGCTTGGTGTCACCCAGCAATGAGCCAATGAAGAAACGAACAAGTCTTTTGTCAAACATGGTTTCAATTCATGGTCTGTTTTCCCAACGTCAATGCACCTGCGCAGTGCCCCATCGCACAATTCAGGGGTCAGATCAGGGGCAACGTTTGTCAACGTTTGCACAACATTACCCTGAAACCATGTGCAATGTTTTGGTGCAGGCAGTACAAATGACTATTTAGAAGTCAACACTGCTTGGGGGCAGTGTGATTTTGGTTGGGGGCCCTTGTGCTCTGACTAGAGATCAGTGTGAACTCGGTGTAGAGAAAAAAACGGAGTCAGTCCTGCAGGCACCGATGTCTTTGATTTCGTCAGAAAGCACAGCCTGCAATCAGTCAGAATGGTCACAGAGAACTGTTTTCGAAAGATGGTCTCAGTTTTCGACATGATATCTGCTTTTGAAATCGTCCTAACTTTTGCGAACTCTTCGATTTGGAGTGGAACCGATACAAAAAAAAATCATTGTTTCATGATATCTTGATAACACAGTTGCCCGAGCAAAACCGTTATAAATTTTGTTTCCCGGAACCTTTGTAAAAACAAAAAAACAAAATTTCACCACAAACTCTAGGTCACCTTGCTGAATCAAAAGTTATGGTGAAAAAAATTTTTCGCTATAAAATTTGGTCACCCCAATGATATCATCCTAACTTGGAGTACCAGAAGTGCATAGTATAGATCCAATGATATCATTGGGGTGACCAAATTTTATAGCGATTTTTTTTTTCACCATAACTTTTGATTCAGCAAGGTGATCTAGAGTTTGTGGTGAAATTTTGTTTTTTGTTTTTACAAAGGTTCCGGGAAACAAAATTTATAACGGTTTTGTGTTGAAACCATTTCTTTTTCGATCAGTGCCAACAAACATTATGGTTTCCTTGTGAGCAACTTTTGGATCTTCTCAAGCTCCGTCTAACAATCAGGGTTGATTTGAACTCATGGCTGACGAGTTCGACCGTGCGTCTACCGTGCCAGAAACCAGTGCCGACAGTGTCATGGATGCCTGGAATCTTCTTCCAGTGTCCGGGGATGTCCACAAAGAGGCCTATGCCAAGGCAATCCGTGAAGGCATGGCGAAGGTTTGCCAGGAACATGGGGGTCCTGAGAACTACCTTCGTGTGCGTTTCCAGAGCCAAGAGCATTTGCAGGAATGGATGAATTACCTCATCAACCTTGTGCCTTTGGATGCGGCAGAGTTCAACTTCTCTGCTGACTTACCTGGTACCAAGGTCGACGCTGTGCAGAAGGCAGCTATCCTAGGTTTCATTCACCTACATTGTTGTTTTTAGCAAGGTCATGTAGTATTTAGCAAATATGATACAGTACCTACATCTTTAAATATGTTTTGAGGAATCAGAAAAATCAAAACACGCCTCTTGTCAAGGTGAAGAGTTGCTGGCGGCAAAGTAGGTTGCACTGGCCTGCCCATGCGAAAAATCGACTTCATAATGGGCTAATCGTTAAAATTAAGAAATCCATGCGAATATCGATTGGTGGTTTCCAAGTGCATATCTTCGTAATTTATGTCAATTTCTTGTCCCAGCAGTATCCCATATTACAATGAGTCCTCCCTGCACTGCAGACCAAAACCTTCATCGTGCACCCAGCATGCTTCTCGTACGTGCCAGAGTCTTCAGTGAAGGGCCCGGCAGAGAATGACGTGGTCAATTTGATGATGGAAGAGATTTTGACTGATGGCTTCATCACTTCTGGTGAACCGTTGATGCTGCTCCAGAGTATTGGTCTAAGCAATGGACCCTACCAGGCAGCTGGTATGAAAATTTGTTCATATGAGAGATTGGCAGTCAGTTCTTGTTTTGAGCACAAGTATTGGTTCGTTGCACTTCAAACAAGAACAGAGTAGAATGAACATTATTTCACCCAAAGTATCCCAGTACAACTAGGTCCCGAAGCGTGACAGCTTAAAGGTCATGCAGAAGCCAAAGTCTCTTACTGTAGGAATCCCATAGTTGATAAAAGCTTTTAACTTTTGAAATATGAAACCAATGAACCGGCACAAACGTTCTGAGCCACTTTCCGGACATCAGGCGGTGGCTGCGCCTTGGAGGCAGAGTCTGGACACGATGATGCCTTTCAGCCTGGGGTACTTCAAGGCCAAGACGAGAGTTACTGTCTTGATGGCTATGCTGGCCCTCGCACGGGACATTGGCTGTGACAACTATGCTGAGGCCATGGTTGTTTACAAACAACTAATTGATCCATCACGGCCCGTTGTTTAAAATCAGACACTGAGACTATGCTTAAACCAGACCATGGGACAATTATTTTAATATCGTATCATCATATATTTGGGGCCCAACAAAGTAAAAGGAATGCAAAGCTTTGCCTGCTACATCTGTTAATGTGTGTGATATTTCGCATGGTTTGAGCTATTATGTATCATTTTCGATACTTGTTTCGTGTTTTGTTTGCCTTCTGAAGCAGGAAAGAATGACTCGTAGCTGACAGGCCACTTGATAAGATAGTTTGAAACAAAACCCAACATCAGATTCAGCCACATCATGACTAGGTACACCCTGATCTTCTCAGCACTGTCCGCTGCATTCATGCAAAGCGAATGCTGGTGGCGTCGAAGAAGGAGGAAATGCTTGGGAATTTCAAGCTTTCTACTCGGGGTTCAATCCGCCGCGCTCCAAACGTCATGCCAGGAGCTTATTGTGAGGAAACAGACTCATAGGATTGACACGCGCAATGTGCATGTTGATTCTAAAGCGAGCTTACCTATTGCGAAGTTTTCATTCTCAAATCAATGATCTTATCCAGCTGCCACTGACGAAAATCAAAGATGGTAAGTCAACATGAGCTCACAAATGACTAAGAACATGGGTCACCACCATCAACAAGCTCATGGTGCACGAGCCGAACTTAGATGTGGCAGCATTGGTGGGCCCCTGAGTTCATCAGCTGGTTGAATATTCCCACTTAAGTCAGGGGATCTGCTCAGACTGCCCCAGCCCTGGCTGACCCTGTTGAGTCCGACCTGAGGTGAACGATCACAACAGCAGGAACTCGAAGAGTGGCCAACTCCTGTCGCAGAAGGCACAGTCCGTCCGAAACATCATGCAACATTTCGACAAGGAGGCACGCGAGGCACTCATTGCCTACACCATTGAGATCGGGCACGAAAACACTGGCTGGACCGATGACAACCTCTCATCAAAGAAGATTTTGCCAGGGTTTCAGTTATTTGGTCGAATACATAGAAACCAAGCTGTTAATTTTGGATACCGGTGAGCAATCCACCCACCATTTTTTCCAATCCTGTTTTGCCTGAAGCCCACCTCGAAATGCATAGATCCAGTACCATGTTCCATGCCATGTTCCATGCCAAACCTTCAAACATGCCCAGGTTCAAGTGCAATGCGGGTCCTGTATGGCAAGCTCGTGGCAAGGTCACCAAGGAGAGCAATCGGCTGATGGCATCTCCTCAGCACAATTCGGGGATTGGACGGTGTGATTTGTTCGAAGTAGGAAAAGGATTACACGTGTATCTAGATATCAGTTTATCGTTCAAGGTATCTATCGATCAAACTATCTACTTGTTTCATTGATGTATCTAACTGTGGATATTTCTTGGTCATGTATCTATATCTATCTACATGTATCTACATCTATCTACATGTATCTACATCTATCTACATCTATCTACATATATCTATCGTATCTTATATTATCTTATTTTATCTTATCTTATCATATCACATAATCACATCATATCATATCATATCAATCTATCTATCTACCTATCTACCTGTCTATCTGCATATCTATATTTCTATCCATCTACCTACATATATATATATATATTACCTTATCTTTCTTATCATATCTATCTATCTATCTATCTACCTGCCTACCTACCTACCTATCTATCTATCTATCTGTCTATCTATCTATCTATCTATCTATCTGCCTATCTATATTTCTATCCATCTACCTACCTATCTATCTATCTGTTGATGTATCTCTTGGTTACCTGTCTTCCTATCCAAGTATCTATTTGTCTATCTACCTACATATCTGTAACTTTCAATATCTGTCTACCATCTATCTATACCTATCTATATGTATCTGCTTCTATTTATATCTATCTACCTGTCTATCTAACTATCTCTCTACCTATCTGTGCATCTATCTACCTATCTACCTATTTATCTATCTACATCTGTCTGTTTATCTTTGGAACGATCCATCTATCCATCTATCCATCTATCTACCTATCTATCTATCTATCTATCTGTCTGTCTATACATCTATCTATCTATCTATCTATCTGTCTGTCTGTCTGTCTATTTACCTATGTATCTATCATTGGGGAATGTCTCAAAATGGGGTGTTATTTTACCCCTTAAAGTTTTCTGCTTGAAACCAAAAAAACACGATCCATATAGGAATCTATTTGGTTTTTGTATGTTTCAAAACTGGGGTGCCTGTGGATGCCCCAAGTCCTTGTGGCAGCGTTAAGAATAGGCCCAAAATAGAGGCACAAACTGGTGTCCGAAATAGGCCTGAAATGCAAGCTCAAAGCGTCAATTTTGGACACCACATACCCGGTATCTCTCAGCCATCTTTCCCTCCTATCAACTATCTCACCTATATCTATGTGATCTACTTATATATCTTTGTTCTATAGGGAGATACCTGTGGTGAAGTAGCAGCAGTACATCATATTAACACATCCGTTAGATACGAAAAACCATTGCTTTTATAGAGCACATGAGAATGATCAAACTAAAATTGCACAAAGAACGTTTATTTTCCTGTCATGCGAGCGTTCCATAGAATGAAAAATAGGCGAACACAGACTCCATGAAGATGTCTGTTTTCTTTTCTGAACATGAGGTCCAACACCAAGTGCATTGCCATCGCAAAATCCTACCATCTATGCGCAGAAAGATCGACAAAGCACAAATGGAGGCCTCGGCTGAGGAGGCAGCCTTCGTGATGTCTGTGAGGGAAGAGGTCCTGGCATTGATGCCGGTTTCCCCTGACTTGCTGGAGGAGAAGTGGGTTGGCATGTTTAGGCATGGGGATCCCAGTGTGCTTCTCGAAGTGCAATCAGCCATCATGAACCGGGACTGTACCAATGTGCGGGATATCCCCTCAATTGCTGCAGTGATGAACACGCACAATCAAAGTGCACCACTTCCGAGTGTGGCAGTGCATGATGTCGAAGTTGGAAGAAGAAACGTTCTCACTACGCATGAAACAACTTCAGTACGATGTGCAGGCATGCCGAGTGGCCAAGGCCAAGATGTCTTCCTATGAACTCCAGGTGCATCACACGAAGCTCCAATACCGAGTCAAAGTGTATGAGGAGTCATTAAAGGCGGCTAGGGTTTTCATCAACGACAATTGCAAGGTGATCACCTACACCCAAAGTGATGACTTGCTCCGGTCAATTCAGAGCTTCATGAGTGACAAAACCGAGCGCTTGAAACTCGATGAGTCTGGCAATGTCCCCTGACTTCAACACATCAAGTAAAAATGAATAGATACAAACCAAATATGTTTTACCTGTTTTTTCCGAGTCTTTGTCGTGCTCTTGAATCTCAGGCATGCCTGGTTTTCCTCAATTGGAGTGCTCCTTCGACACTGAAGGCCAACGCACGGGCCGCCCAATCATCTGGCGCCTCGTTCATCTTGTCCCAATCAGCCCGCAGTGTTGGTTTGCTCCTGGAGCCAGAGTTCACTTACAAGAAAGGGGAGTTGTGGATGTTGGAGGGCAGCACCATGAAACAGTTGGCTCACCATGGAATCTCGCTGGATAAGAGTTTCTCTCTTCAGTTCAAAGAGAAGGCCAGTCAGCATTGATTGAATCTCTTAGGAAACAGTTGCGAAAGATGATTGAATGGTTAATCATCAGTTTCAAGTCTGTAGAAACAGTATGTTACACCCTGTGTATGGGCAGAAGTAACTAACTATCTATTTATCTATCTATCTATCTATCCATCCATCTATCCATCTAGCAATTCATCTATCTATCTATCTATCTATCTATCTATCTATCTATCTATCTATGTATATATATATATGTGTGTGTGTATTTTTACATCTATTATATCTATCTATCGACGAGCGATCGAGCTAGCTAGCGATCTATCTATCTGAATCTATCTATCTTCGAGCGAGCGAGCGAGCAGCGAGCGAAGCGAGCGAGCTAGCGAGCTATGCGAGCTAGCGAGCTAGCTATCTATCTATCTATCTATCTATCTATCTATCTATCTTATCTTATCTTATCTATCTATCTATCTATCTATCTATCTATCTATCTATCTATCTATCTATCTATCTATCTATCTATCTATCTATCTATCTATCTATCTATCTATCTATCTATCTATCTATCTATCTATCTATCTATCTATGTGTGTGTGTATTTTTACATCTATTATATAACAGAACCTACCTTTGCCATACACATAAAGTCCCAAGAATGCATATGGACACCTGGTATCAGCTGAACCATCCAAACAACCTTACCCGTGGCTTCTCTGTCAGGTGGACCAACGTGACAACATGCGACCACTGAACTACCGTGGCCGTTTCATGGAAGGGCTGAGTACCAAATCCAACAAGGAGTTCACTTGGAAAAACGCCCCTCTGTGGCGTGAGGGTCGCACTGAACTTGCCACCCAACTCCACACCAAGGATATGGTAATGATTGAAACCCCCCTTGAAGACCAATCCCGCGGTGTTGCAATCAGTGCTCCTGAAGGCGAAGAGCACCTGTTTGGTGGTGCCCGAAAAGTGGAGCAAATTGGCCAGAACGCATGTGAGAAACTCTTGTTGGGAATGATGACTGATTTGCAGATGACTGGGAGATCAGGGGTGTTCATCGTTGACTTGAACATGTCAGTAGGAAACATGTTCGATGCTTTTGCGAATCTGAAGTCTACATGGAACATGCCCGTCTTCTACATTGGGTGCACTGATGACTTTCAGACCGCGGAGTGGTTTGGCATGCAGAAACCGGTCACTTGTTTGAGATCCATTACATGGTGGGGGCCCTCAAACCTTAACATTGATAACTGTGGCATACAATAACCCCAAAGAAGTTTTTCCCCTTGAGTTTCCCTCTTATCCTTTACGTAGAGAACCATATTGTTCAAAATGCTCCATGGCCAGTTCTTCCAAATCTCGATGAGTATGACCCAACCCACTAGGCCCCAGGGATCCATTCTCTTTGAACCTTAGCTATGTTGCTGTGAAATGGGAAAATGTTCAGATCCATATGATGCTTCATTGCGAATTTGCGGTTTTCCTGAATACTACCCAGTGCCCATTTGGCCCAAAGAAAATCATAGTCCACCCAATTTAATCTCTTCACTATATTGCTTTTGGGGAGGAATTGAAAGCATATTGTTTGGATTTGGATGTCTTAAATGCAGCTTCAGATAAAATATTATGAATGCACATTACTTGGCCCACTTGGTTATTTTTCTCTGGATATCATCCACTTAGATTTTTGGTGATCATCGTCGAAACAGGCCAACGACCTCTAAGGAGATCGTGGATTGATGAGAATAAAAAGACATCATGGCATGAAATCTTGTTTTATTAGGCTTATATATGTAGCATATATATATATATATTGTTCTTTTCCATCAATCGTTATTATGTCAAAATGGTTTCTGATAAAAAATAACACATGTTATGCGTATATACACACGACTCCGGCAACGATGTTTGCCCCTGAAAAGACATTGCCCAGGAATTGCTTGGACGCCTTCACATGGAGGGAAACATAACCATTCCTGGATTCCCAAAGCCAGTGCTGGAATGTCCCTCTGACATTCTGGAGAAGGAACCAGAGCCTCCGCGCCTCAATTTGATGATTCCACGATCGGACTTCTACCCAATGATTCCACAGAACCTGCTGCAGGCGTGAGCAGGGTTGAATAAAAGACCAGTATAGGCTCAAATAGGTATAATATGGTACAATAACAAATTGCATATATCAATCAATGAAAAATGTCACTGTACAACACATAAGACTCTATATGATATGTATCCTGACACCTGCCCGTAGAAACATATATTCGTGGTATCCCTTTTCCAGGAGTATGGCTCACACGAGCAGTTCGGGGACGAGTTCAAGAGTTTCTTGGACCAGCTGGTGGAGGAGTTCGGACCCATCCCCCAAGATTCTGACAAGGAGACTGGGAAGGAGGACAAGGAGAATGGAAAGGACAAGGAGAAAGACGGGCAGAACAACAAGGATGGTGAAAACCGAACTGTGCGCAAACGTAAAAATGCTCAGAATGGAAATGATGCTACGAAGAAACTCAAGGTAGATACCAACAAGATCAAAACCATCGAGTCAGTAGGTGCAGGTGGTGCACTGTTGGAAATGCCTTTGATCAATGCCAAAATCGAAGGTGTCCAACTTCATCTGAAGCCCCAGAATCGTCCCTATTTGTTCAACACCGGAAATCAGGAAGCCTCACTCAAGGCAGGACTGATCCTTTGCGGATATGGAAAGGGCAAATGGAGGCTCGCTGATGCGCAATCACAGGAGGCCAATCCCCGGACAGAAGTGCTCTTCAACTTGACCGGCCCTGATGATTTCGTAGCTGGGATGTTCGGGATTCATCATGTATGGTTTGGGGTTGTAGACTTCAACCCCCAGCAAATGTATAAGAAGAATATTCTATTGTCGATATATGGGACCCTATTATTTGATTTAGGGTTGCAGACTTCAACCCCCAGCAAATATTCTATTGTCGATATATGGGACCCTATTATTCGATTTGGGGTTGTAGACTGCAACCCCCAGCAAAAGTATGGGAAGAATATTCTATTGTCGATATATCGGACCCTATTATTTGGTTTGGGGTTGTAGACTTCAACCCCCAGCAAAAGTATGGGAAGAATATTCTATTGTCGATATATCGGACCCTATTATTTGGTTTGGGGTTGTAGACTTCAACCCCCAGCAATTGTATGGGAAGAATATTCTATTGTTGATATATGGGACCCTATTGTTTGGTTTCGGGTTGTAGACTTCAACCCCAGCAAATTTATGGGACGAATATTATTTCATTGTGGATATGAGGGAACGTATTATTTGGTCTCGGCTTGTAGACTTCAACCCCCAGCACATGTATGGAAAGAATATTCTATTGTCGATATATGGGACCCTATTCTTTCTGTTATTCATTTATCTATGTGTTTATTTATTTCTTATTTATCATGTGTTGGTTTGTCTGTTTGTGGGTTATTGTTTTATACTATTTCATTGTTTTATTCCAACTGGGCTTGGAATCTGCCTTTTTCGCCTAAACTTTATCTATATCAGGTATCTATAAATCCGAAGACCACAATGCCCCATTCATGTTTGCTGCTGCATACCCCCATCAAGCTGTCTCGCCTCGCCAGGTACTCTTCAACGGGCACCTGAAGACCGTGTTCGAGGTTGTTCAAGCCCAGATGCAGAAGGTCCCCAAAGTCAAAGTTGCATACCATGTCATGGCTGAGGACCCAGATCAAAAGCGCCCGGGAAATTTCAATTTGAAGAGATCCCATGATGTGTGGTGGGTACCCGTGAGTGGTGGTGTTGGGGTTGCCCAAGAAGAAGGTGGTGACGACGAAGGCAATGGGTCTAGCAATGGAACCGCTGGGCAGCAGAATGCAGCCAAGTTGATCCCAAACACGGTGTGGAACAGTCATGCCACTAAGATTGTATTCTCAGTGAAATGGGGTGTTTCTGGATTGATGCCCATTCGGCCCCAAGTGGTGCTCATCCGAGAAGTGAACTTGCCCCCAGCTCGGTGCTGTGAGTTGTTTTAGAGATTTTCCGACTCAAACAGTAGAAAATGGAAATGGGATTACATTCATATTTTGAAAAAATGAGTGTACTTTGGGTATCGTGGCAACGAAGGCTCTGACATTGAGCCAAAGGCCGCTCCGCAACATGGGGGACTGGGGGCCTATTCAAGCCATTTGGATACAAAAAAACAATTGTGCTGTTGATCCTGGTCCCCCATGTTCCAGTTCCACGGGATTCGAGCCTCTGAAAGACCGCTCAGGCGGACCATGACCAGGGGAGGGAAAAATGCTGCTTTCACACCCTTGCTGAAGGTGAAATAGATCTTGACAAAGATTGTTTGTCCAAAACTGGATCTATGTCATTCTGATTGTACCAGTATCCTCCCAAAAGATATAATTTGGATTCCACTAGTCAAAACACATGAAACCCAAGTGTAATAAGTGGGGTGCTTATAGGTTTTTAACCGTTTGGCAAGTCCTTGGCAATTATCTCAATATCTTTAGTTGTTGGAATGAAACCCGCTGCCTCAATGAGCCACGGCGTCCTGCTGCCGAGGCCGTGCAACAACCCTCCACGAACAGCTCAGTTGGCAATGAGTGGATGAGCTAGGTGGGCAGGTGATCTAGACAGGGATTGATGAAGTCAACCTTTGTTATATCTGTTGATGGGGAGGGGCCCTCCAACTGTCAAACATATGGTTTGCTCTAATGTATCCACGGTCAATCTAATTTTTGGCTATGGGACCAAAAAAGGTTGCAGAAAGCTTTCCATAAATGTGCCAGTTGAAACGTAATGGCAATTTCAGAATGCTGCTGTACTTCCCATCAAATTACTGGATGCAACAACTCCAACCACTGAGTGCAAGGCATTGTTTGGGTTGATCGCCAGGTCTACTAACCCCCAATGGATTCAGAAATTGTCCTTTATCTGGATGTTACTTCCCAACTAATGGAACCCATGCTAATAGTGAAAAAATATAACTAACCATAAGTATTGCTGGCCCAACAATGCGTTTGGGGAATTGGTCATTATTGTGTAGACTGAGACTGCCCCAGTTTGGTGGTTATTTAGACGGGTTCCTTACTCTGATCTTCAGGGGGCATGATGAAGAACGGTTTCATCACTACTGTAGACGCCAGGTACGTTGACTGACGCAGCAAGCGGGTTCATATGACCATGGCTGCTGCACTTTCCTGTGAGTTTTTTTCTGGGCTTCAGGATTGGGATTTCCCCAACACGTATTTCGACGAACCAATCAAGACATGGGTTTTGTAAACCTCGAAAAATACGAATGGTCGCAATCTATTTCCAGTCACCGTTGCAGCCAATGATTTGCGAATAGATGTTTTGGGAAAGAACAACAAGCCCCTTGAATTGATGATGGCAGCAACCATGGTAGCCTCGCGACGTTGCAAGTGGAATGTTCAGCAAATTCCTATTGACAGCATCTGATTTGGAGCATTACCTATAGATAGATGGATAGATAGATGAAGAGATAGAGAGAGAGAGAGATAGATAGATCGATCGATCGATAGATAGATAGACAAATAGACAGACAGACAGACAGACAGACAGACAGACAGATAGATAGATAGATAGATAGGTGGATGGATAGATGGATAGATAGATAGATAGATAGATAGATAAATAGACAGATAGATAGATAGATAGATGAAGAGATAGATGAAGAGAGAGAGAGAGATAGATAAATACATAGATGAAGAGATAGAGAGAGAGAGAGAGATAGATAGATAGATAGATAGATAGATAGATATAGATATAGATATAGATATTCCCATTTTTTGATTCGGATAATGAATTGCTTCAAATTTCTCATGCTGAATGGTGCAAACGTGAGCCGCAGAAGGCACAATACTGCCAATTGATGTCAACAAGTTTGGAACAAACATAACATGGATTCTGACTTTCTTTGGCAGTGTGCCTACTTGGTTCTGCAGAGCCGCTTGTCTCACCAGCAGGTTCCGTCACCCGCGCCATGACTGGGTACAAAATGGCATCAACAACTTGTCGCTGGCGCTTCTGTGTCGGCACATCATACACATCATCTAAAGTTCTGGCTGATGTCCCTGTCACTGTGGATATGATTGATGTGCTTACATGGCCATCCTTCATGAGGGTAACAGCTGTCTTTTTCCAAGAATGTGTTCCTACTTTTGACAGATCGACATCATCAAAGGTGTGGGTTTTTTCTGCCCGATGGTGCTCCACCCTTTGCTTGCAAAGGATGTCACATGTTTTCCTGATTTGTTTCAGGAAAGAACGTTCGGATATTGGTTTGTCTATAACTGGCTTGTTCTGCCCAGATCCAGTCCGAGCGCAGAAAAGATACCTATCTTCGTTTCTCAACACAGCACCATGTAAATCTTGAGCATCCAAAGGCCATTGTGCTCTTTCGGATTGAAGCGGTTTTTGGGTAATCCATGACCAAAGAAGCCTAGCAAAACTTAGCGGTAGTGGGACACACCGTGGGTGAGTCTTACCATTCACTTGTGGAATGTTTGCCTCAGGCAAACCTTTGCCATGAGGATCTATGTTCTTAAACCAGTTTGTGCTAGCTTGCCTTGCTGCATCTGCCCGATCACCTGAACAGAGTTGTACAAGTAGGAGTGCGCCTGCCCATGGTGCATGGCACTCATGCACAACAGTTGCAAAAAATAGTGAGACTTGTTCTGTACTGAGCGCTTCTCTACCTCCTCGTTTGTTTACAACTTTTTTCCTGCAGAGTTCCAAATGTTGTTGGCTGCAAAATTTCACCAATCGTGCTTGGGGCCTCAAGGACCTACAGCAGGATTCATCCACTTCAGCACGGCTGAGAGCAAATGGTTTATTCTTGCAATCAGTTGTTTTGTTGCGACACTTTGCATTGGCGCAAAATATGCCAATTGATCGTCCCTTTCGCCTCGCTGGACCCCTTTGTGGACCGCTTTTGCTTCTACGTTTCGGTGGCTTTGCCATGGCTTGAATTAAATATCGAGCTAGGCTTTCAACGCTACCCAATGTAAGAAATAAGTTAGTGATTAGCTAAAGAACGCCCCAAAAACCAGAAAACCAGAAACCAGACTTTTGGTGGTGCCTCACCGCGCGAAACAAGACTTTTACCCGAAACCCCTGCAAAAATGGGGCCAAGACCGGTTCCGAAATGCGGTTCTGAAATAAGGGTGGAAACAGAACCGGTGTGCCTAAAACCACTTTTCCCTGGAAAAACCCAGGTGAACCCAGTCCAAAAACCAAAAATAAAACAAGACTTTGCTATCTTTAGCCTCTTTGCTGTGCAGGGTGGAAACAGAACCGACCCCCCAATTGGAAATGCCACATCTCCACATCTCCACTCTTGACTCCTTGCTTGCCTGCTTGCTTTGAGCAGCTGCTGCGTGAACAGGCCCGGCGACCCCAGCCCAATGCAACTGTGCCCATCTCCCTACATACAGCCCCCACTCACCATTCTCCAAGAGAATCGCCCTCCCTCCCCCCAGCCCTGGCCCTGCCATAGCTGCAATGGGTACCCCCTACAAAAAAGAAAACAAGGTTTAGGGCAAACAAACAGGCACTTGTCTGGGCCCACCACATCTTGAACATTCTTACTCTTGAACATTCTTACAGCTCCACCCAAATGCTTTGCCCTTCCCTACGCCACCCACCCAGGATCTTTCTCCTCACTTGGCTCTCTTGCGCCCTGCTGGCTCCGGCTGCCATCTCCCCTACACCCATGGCAGTCTCATGTGCCCCAGCATCATCATAGATACAGATACATGATGCATGCATACATGCATACATGCATACATGCAAACATAATACATTACATACATGGCATGACATGACATGACATGACATTACATTACATTATGCATACATACATACCTACATACATACATACCTACATACATACATACATACATACATACCTACATACCTACATACCTACATACATACATACATACATACCTACATGCATAGATAGGTAGATAGATAAATAGGTAGACAGATAGATAGATAGATAGATAGGTAGATAGATAGATAGATAGACAGACAGATAGACATACATACAGTCTCGACATTTTAACAGCATTGCATTGAAATTTGACATTAAAAAACAGAGACACCACCAGAAATCAACGAACAAAACAACAAACCAAGCCACGCAAACCTAGAACGTGCAAAAGAAAAAGCAACTACAACCATGGAAAAATGAAGATACCCAACGACTAGTAGTTATGCAAATCCAAACAACAAAATAAGAGAAATATGCACAAATAAAAAAAAAACATTGCACATAAAAATACCAGAAAGCAACACAAAATATAGCAAAGAACACAGGAGCAAAGAACATAATTTATCATAGCAGTAAGCCTAAGGATGAGAGAAAACAATCCAGAATACAAACAACATATATAGTGTGTTTTTATGTATATATATATAATTAATATTATATATATACACATAATATACACTCAACCCTAGAAAAAATCAGAATGAAACAGAATGAGGTAAGAGAAGAAATGAAAAATACAACAGATTCGAAACCAAGAAATAAAGAGGAGATACAGATAGGGCAAAATAATGCTGAAAACAAGTAAACCAAAGATAAAGAAACAAATAGAACAAAACCATAGCATACCACTAAGTCAAATATCCCCAAATTGAAATCCCATTTTTTTTGGAACCTTTGCATTAACAGAAGCCCCCTATACAAAAAAATCTTCTTTCAGGGGGAAACCAGCGCACCACCACCCCTGAAAGGATAGTGCTGCCGAGAATTGTGGATGTCACAAGAATGGCAAGAGACATGGCGACGAAGAACGAGGAGGACAATGAGGGACGCTCTGCAGAGTTCGTCATGTATGACTTGCAGGACGCGTTCTGTCACTTCCCGGTCTGCAGGGAAGAGCTGGCCAACTGTCTGGCCCCTGGCAACAAGGAGAATCAGGCCATCCTGTTCAGGGCCCTGCTCTTTGGATTCAAGTCAGCCCCATTGCTGATGGGAAGGTTGAGCGCCGCGGTGGGCCGCTTGTGGCAAGCGTTGATGTCACCCACGGAGGGCCAACTACAGATCTATGTGGATGACGTCTTGACCCTGATCAACGGCACAGAGGACGAGAAGGCGAACCTCATATCCTTGGGCCTCTACACCATGAAGGCGTTCGGGGTACAGATAGCCCTTGGTAAGGGAGAGAGGGGGCAACAGGCCCAGTGGATCGGCGTCAAGATGCTTCTCCGGTGGCCTGCAAAACCGCTGGAAGGCTCAATCACGTATGCGGCCCCAAAGAAGATGGTGGAGGAGATCTTGGACACCTTGAGATCATGGGTGAACAAGGGCATGGTGTCGCACCGCGAGCTGAGAAGCACCACAGGACGTCTGAGCTGGGTGGCAGGCATTTTGCCAAGGCTACGATGGTCGGTGTCAGTCCTGTTTGCTGTCCTTCGAGATGCGGAGGAGGACGAAAAGTCAGGACTGGAAGAGGAGCGGGCGCAGGGCCGTTCTGATCAGAGGCCAAAATATGGCCTGGTGGCAGTGAAGAGGTTTGGGGCGACTCTGAGGTGGCTGATAGCGATTCTGTCGAGAGTGGACCGCTTTGCCCTCAGGAGAGAAGAACTTCAGGAGAAGCCGGTGACCATGGGCATCCTATCTGACGCGTCCCCGCTGGGATTGGGCGCGGTCTTGGTGTCGGTGGACCTCCAAGGGCAGTCCATCTACATGGTGGAAGCTTTCGAGGCAAAGTTCACCAAGGCGGAGGCAGAGCTCCTAGGGGTGGACCACGGGGAGTCGTCCAGCCAGGGAGTCCTGGAAGCCCTGGCCATCTACAGGGCCATCAAGCTATGGCGCACCAGGCTCCAAGGAAGGGCGGTGTTCGTGCGCAGTGACAGCGTGGTGGCGTTGGCCATGGCACGACGGCTAGCGAGCCCCTCACCTGCGATCAACCACCTCAACGGCGAGCTGGCCATCATCTTGGAGCAGCACAACATAGTGCGCCTGGTGCCCCAACACATCCCAGGCGTCATGAACCTGGAGCCGGACTGGCTCTCCAGACCCCATGACCGAGCCACAGAACCGCCGGCCAGCCTACGGAAAATCAAGATCAAGCAGCTGGCGGCAGTGACTTCTGAAGATTTTGCACTACCACCACCCGGCTCCAAACTCCAGCCGTGGGACGGTTTGCCGCCACACAATGTGTCGGTGTTTCACAATCTGTGATACGGGTGGTCATTTTCCGCAAAACAGGGAGTTGTCGGGCGGTGGGGAAGGTCTTTTCTTCACTTTATTGAGGCAGGTCTAGGTATCACTGAATTGGTGAATAAGTTTCATAGCTTGAAAATGTTGATTTCCCGTGTGTGGCAACGCACATGGACCACGAAATCACTTGCAGACGGGCCCAAACAGGTTGAAAGTCGGACGGTGGTCTGTCCGTCGGCCCGAATGTCCATTGTGATCAAGCCCCAATGGGACGTAAGCGCAGTGCAGGCACGGACGGTGGAGACACAGTTCCCCTGGGTGATGTTGTGGATCATCACATGCATAATGTCGTGCCTGGCAGGGTGTCTATCTTACAAGCTATGTGTGCCGCGGCTGTACCACATGAGCATGGAATGGGGCGGCAAGATTTCACGGGGGTGTCAACGTTGGAGAGCATGGCTTTGCAGGTCGAGGAACAGTTCCCCGGGGGCATGCCAAACAACGCACAGAGCCAGAGCGTCTATGCCAATAGCCTACTCAGAACGGGGCATTTTGTCTCGGTCAACAACGAGTTGGCACGACAAAGAAGAGCAAAGGAGGCCTTCAGTCAGCTCACCGGTGACAAGGTCAAGGAAAGATCCCAAGTCACCACCATCCTCGGTGTTGCCCAAAAAGGAGATGGAGGAGTGGCAGCGCCCCCCTCGAGGCAACGGCCAGCCGCCAAGAAGGACGCCATCGAGCCTCCCCCAGAACCAGTCAGTACTGGGGTTGATGACGGAAGTGGCCAAGGGAAGCCCAATAGGAATGACAAGTCCAGGCAGGGCATGAAGCAGGCGCTAAAGCTCGCCAGGGCACCTAACGACTTGAAGAAGGCCAAGGAGTGCTTCCGCAGAAAGTTCCTGGCGGCAGGGACACTTTTAGCCAAGAACGCCAAGAGGAGGAAAATAACTGACCTCTTGAATGCGGCATGCGACGGAGAACACTTCCCGCTTCATCAGGAGTCTATTCTGGCGGTGGCGACGGCTCTGGATGAGGCAAAACTTCAATCAGGAGATCAATATATCCATGAACTCAAGCTGATGCACATCGAAGCAGGCCACGACTGGAGCGCGCCGCTAGAGAGGCAGTTGTTCCTGTGCAAGAAGGCGCTGAAGAGGCACCGGGGGCCGGAAGTCCGTGCAAAAGAACTTCAAATCTCCGACCTGGACGCCAACACGTGGGAGGAGAAGTGCACCAGCAAGGGCGCCTACGTCAGACCGGCATGGATGTACGGCATTGCTGTTGCTTGGATGCTCAGAGCATGCGAGGTCACGGAACTGAGAATGGGTGACCTAGACGTGTCCTTCGACGACAAGAAGGTGGGCCTGAAAATCCGGAAGTCGAAGACGGACCAGGCGGCGAAGGGAGTCTTGAGGACCCTCTCTTGCTGCAAGAGACAAAGCTGCACCAGGGAATGTCCTTGGGCCCTAGCAGTCAGAGTGCTGGCGGACCGCCCAAACGGGAAACCCGGCGACTACCTGTTCGGCACTACGTCAGGGGCAAAACGAGGGCGAGCCCACACAGCCAAATGCTGGGCCAGAGCTCTTCACAAGGACCTGACGGGTCACTCGGCGAGGAGATCGGGGGCCATGTTCTACACCCGGAAGGGCATGGACATTCAAGACATCTCCTTCTTGGGGAGATGGAGAAGTTCTGCGGTGTTCAGGTACATGGAGGAGGCCATGCAAGAGAGGCCGATGAATTCGAGGATCATGGAGATGCCGGAGGAAGAGGTCAAGGCTTCAGTGGTCAACCATGCACAGTCCCTAGAAAGATGGACCGAGAAGTTGGTCGAGACGGAGGAAAAGGCGCCACAGACGCCCGCCCCGAGGACACCAGCGCCAGGAACTCCGATGCCGGGGGTGGGGCCAGCGCCGGGTACTCCGATGCCGGTGGTGGTGCCAAGTGATCCTGAGGATCTGGCTTTGTGGGCGACCTCATGGACCAGGACGAAGAAGAAGGTCACCCACTTCGTGCTGAAGGCCTCGTGGCAAGTGGACCTCAACGAATGGGCCACGGCTTGTGGGTGGCACTTCGCCCAGAGGTCAGTAAAAGTTTCTCTCTCCAAGTCCCCGCCAGCAAAGGCACACCGATGCTTGAAATGCGAGAGGGTTAGGGAGCTGCGCGACAAGGTCCCTGGAGGTGCTGTTCTGGCGCAGCTGGTCGCTAAAGATTTGGAGACTGTTGTTGCCGGAGACAAAGCCTTTGGTGAAGGGATCGAACAGATCCAATAGAGGGTCAACCTGACCCAACTTGCAATGCATAAAAGAAAGCTTGGTGGTGCACTTGGGGGATGGTGGTGGGTTCCCTCTTCATGAAGCGTGCAACACGATTGCTTGAGAACTCATCAGAGTGACAAGCAAGGAGGGGAAGCACACTGATATGAACCGGCTGCCATTTTGGCTGCAAGTTTTGAAAGGTAGGATGCCTCAGTCACCTTTCTTAGTTTTCCACACCCACCCACCCTTGGCACATACTGTGTCGAGGGGAGGTGCTGTTCTGGCGCAGCTGGTCGCTAAAGATTTGGAGACCGTTGTTGCCGGAGACAAAGCCTTTGGTGAAGGGATCGAACAGATCCAATAGAGGGTCAACCTGACCCAACTTGCAATGCATAAAAGAAAGCTTGGTGGTGCACTTGGGGGATGGTGGTGGGTTCCCTCTTCATGAAGCGTGCAACACGATTGCTTATGTATTATGTATGTATTATGTATGTAATGTATGTATGTATGTATGTATGTATGTATGTATGTATGTATGTATGTATGTATGTATGTATGTATGTATGTATGTATGTATGTATGTATAAATGTATGTATGTATAAATGTATGTTTTCTGTATGTGAATGTATGTGGGGGTAATGTATGTGATGTATTTGATGTATGTGATTTAAATGTACTGTAATGTAAAATGTTATGGATGTGATGTGAATTGCATGTGATGTGATGTCTGTAAATGTATGTAATTGTATGTAAATGTTGTAAATGAATGCAAATTGTATGCAAATTTAATTTAAATGTAATGTAAATGTAGTAATTATGTAAATTATGTAAAGTATGTAAAATGTATGTAAATGTATGTAAATGTATGTAAATGTATGTAAATGTATGTAAATGTATGTAAATGTATGTAAATGTATGTAAATGTATGTATGGATGTATGGATGTATGGATGTATGTATGGATGTACGGATGCATGTGTGTATGTATGTATGTATTTATGTATGTATGTATTTGTTTGTATGTATTTGTTTGTATGTATTTGTATGTATGTATGTATGTATGTATGTATGTATGTATGTATGTATGTATGTATGTATGTATGTATGTATGTATGTATGTATGTATGTATGTATGTATGTATGTAGTATGTGTGTATGTATGTGTGTATGTATGTGTGTATGTATGTGTGTATGTATGTGTGTATGTATGTATGTATGTACATGCATGCATGCATGCATGCATGCATGCATGCATGTATGTATGTATGTATTTATATATATGTATATACATATATACGTATACACATATGTGCAGCAGGCATTGTATCCGTAAATAAACCCTAATCCAACCCTTTGCCACCCCTAAACAAATTCGGAAAGAAACTGATGAACATCATCAAGGTGGAAAAATTGATGAACGCCATGGAAAAATCGGTGAAAACCATCGAGAAATCAATGAAAACCATGGAGACACGGACGAATGCCATGGAAACATAGTTAACACTCACACAAACATAGAAACATGGATGAAAACCAAGGAAAACACATATTAAAACCATGCAAAAATGGATGAACACCATGCAGAAACGGATGGAAACCACGAACAAACGGATTTGAGCTCCAAAATGCTACAAAATACAGTCGGATTTTTTAGTCAAAGCGCTGCAAAAACCATCCAAATCAAAGAATTTACTTCCAAAATGCCGCAAATAGCAAAGGAAACCACCCCTAAACCCCCGTAAAAAAACCGTCATAAAACAACAAAAACAATAAACATGGAACATTTGCACCCATTTTTAAGGCCTTGGTTTTTGTTTTCTGCAATTCGTTGACGACCTCAGGGCGTCCAACAATCTCCTTTGAACCATGACATCCAGTTGCCAGCGACGAGGATCATGCTAGGTCTGCCACGTTTTCGCCCAAGTCACAAGAAACCGGTCGAGTGGACCGGAGTTGGCAAGTTATTGAACTAGTCTGGATTTCAGCTGAGCTATAAAAAAAAAAATGCCACGGTCGCTGAGACGTGAGAGTCAAGTGTTGAAAGTCATTGAACAAGGTTGTTGAGCTATCAGCAAAGTTGACCATTCTAGCCAGCCCAATACAATTTGCATTTGTGAGCAGAAATGCGGGAACAGAGTGAAACTTGGCTGAAATTCGACATGCTCGAAGTGGCATCCTTCTGACGCCTCGTGGTTGGACAGCTTCATGGAATGGCCTGTCACAGGGGCACCTCGACTTCCGGCATGGGGAAGCTTCGGATAGAGTGCCAAACGCTGCCAGGGACAAAACAAGCTGAACTGCACTCATCGTCGCTGTGTCTAGAAAACTGAAGAAAAGTGTTTGTGCTTGGAGGGGTGTTCGTTTGACTTTGACGAGCAGGTCGTACCGCACCTAAGCCAAACCAAGTGCCGATCCGGTAATATAGCGACCTCAGAAATGCCTCTTGAAAAACGGGTATCCGGCGCATGTGGCAAAAGCATGCAAAAGTACATTGGCTTGTCCCGGCATCTCGCCATGTCTCCACTTTATAGTCCTTGCGTTCGAGTTTCTTGTTCATGCAGTCTCCCACCCGCATTACTTATCCAGGCTCAGCGGCCCTTGTCACAAGTTTGGCAAGCAACAGAGTGGAACTGTGAAGTAATTCAGCTGAGCGAGAATGCGGACAAAGACATCTTTGGGCGCCGGAAAATCGGCTGTGGACAACAAACAGTCACAATACGTTGAATCTGCGATTTGGTATGCTTGATTTGTAGAGCTGTCACCTTGAAAATCACGACAGCTAGCTTCTGCTAGCTGAAGTCCCTATTGCTTTGGTATTGGCATGGGCTGGAATCGCCAATCACATGAAACTTCACGCTTAACTACCCCCGCTCCCCTACCCCACCCACCTAGCTTTTTCACAAGCAGTTTTGCCGTCGCTCGATCCCGACTGGAGACATCGTCGCCATATCGTCGCCGTCAGCATCATCAGGAGCATCAGCATCAGCAGCATCAGCATCGTCAGACTTAATCCCCGTTTCGTATTTCCCAATTCCTCACACTCCCAATTCCTCACGCACCGCTCTTTCACCACACCTTCCGTTGATGTTTTCTGTGAAACTAAGCCTGAAATTGGGGTGTGGGCTCGCGATGGCAAACCCTGCAAGCATTGAATTGCATCAAACAAACAGCCCAGTGCACGACAGTCCCAGACACCACCAAAGCACCAAGATTCTTTCAATCAAAATTCTTGCGCCGCCAAAAGACAAAACCTTTGCTGCCCTCGCTGAAATCAGATCTAGAGCAAGTACCCGAATGAAATGCTTACTCCAAAGCGCCGCAAGCAACACTGAGCCCGTCCAAAAGGATGCCACATTACACAGCGGAACTCTTTGGTCAAAGGCCCATTGACATGGAGACACTTTTTCAACAACGACCCATTGCGTTTCACGGAACATGCCCAAACCGCCCAAACCCTTTTACCCAAGGCCCTTTTGCTCAAAAACATGCACAAACCGTTTTGCACAAAGACGCATGTTTCCACAGCGGAAACCCTAGACAAAGGAGCATTTTACACAAAGACACCTGGCTGTTATGTAAGACTTTCGCACATCCGCGCAACCACAATCCGAAGGCATGAAGGGCGCAATTTAACTTCAATTCTTGACACTTGGCATGTGCGATCTACCCAAAAGGTTCCGGGAGCTCCGTCAAAATCACACTTTTTGAAATGTGGCGGACGATCCAACTTTGGAATTTGTCGTTGGCAACGACGAGGCCGGGAACCCAAAATGCAGCCCCAAACAATGTTGGCAAACCTGGGAGTGGTAGACAAATCCGCCAAAGGCAAGAACTCCTCAGATCTAGTGAAGCATCAACTAGATTGCTTGCGCATGGGAACCACTCTGTCGCATCAGCAAAACATGCTACCTCCAGCATCCCACATGTTCTACGGAGAGGGGGTTGCAATTCGTGGTGCTGTGGTGCCGGTCCGGGCCCAACCTTCGCCCGAAGAAAGACTTCAACAGACAGGAAGGGAGAGAGAGAGAGAGAGAGAGGGAGAGAGAGAGAGACACACACAGACGGACGGACAGACAGAGAGACAGAGAGAGAGAGAGAGACAGAGAGAGACAGAGAGAGACAGAGAGACAGAGAGACAGAGAGACAGAGAGACAGAGAGAGAGACAGAGAGAGACAGAGAGAGAGAGAGAGATAGAGAGAGAGAAGCTTCCACAACGAATCCTATTTTCGGAAGCGCAGTTGGGTTGGGAACCCTTCAATCTTGGCTAAGTTTTCTGGCTCGAAAAACACCTGAGCCGAATTTGTTTCGATTGTTTTTTTTTGGGGGTGGCCAGCTTTCAACTCAGGTAAAGCCTTTTGGAAGCGATGTTGGGGTTTTGTTGGGCCATTTGGTGGCTTTCTGATTCTTTGGCTTTTTGGGTGATAGTCGTGGCCTATCCGAACTTCGTGGCCCGAAAGAACAATTGTGTCTGGGCCAGCATTAGGGCCAGTTTGGCGGCACACTCGACCATTTGGTGGTTTGATGTAGGTTCGGTGGCGGTTTGGTAGTGGCTTGATGGCCTGATGTTTTGATGGTAGTGTGGTGGTTGTTTGGCTGTGCTTTGTTTCTGGCTTTGTGGTGTGTTGAAGGTCTTTGGGTGGTGGCTGGCGTGTTTTCTTTGATGATCGTTTTGGCTAGTTGCTCGTACGCCAGTTTTCCACCAACCAATTCCCCACAAGCTCCGTACAACTATTTGATGAACGAGATTAAACCCAGAACTATTCAGAGAAAATGCCGGACAAACCCCAAAATGATCGATTCGCCATGTACTTTACTGCTGCACGGCAATGGCTGAAACGCCGCTGCAAAGCAATGTGTTGTTTACTGTAACCTCACTCACTCATTCATTCATTCTTTCTTTCTTCCTTTCTTTCTTTAATATTCTTTCATATTCTTTCATTCATTCATGGTTTCATGGTTTCATTCATTCATGGATTCATCGATTCATTGGTTCATTGACTGGTTGGCTCCGGATTCATTAACTCATTGATTGTTTGGTTTGCTGATTATTGAACATTGATTTCATTCTTTCGGTCAGTCATTGGTTCATTGCTTTGTTTCTTCGTTGATTCATTTCATTGATTCATTGTTTTTCTTTTTTTGCTCCATTGATTCATTGTTTCCTTGATTCATTCGTTGATTGATTTGATTTATTGATTCATTGCTTCGTTCCTTCATCCGCTCACCGATTCATTGATTCATTGGTTCATCGGTTCATTTAAAGCGTTTGACCATCTTCTTCCTAAAGTCACTCCCTATTTTCACACTTCCGCCCCGGCGCGTGACGGGCATTATCTGGTACACCCCATCACCCGTCCATTAACATTGTGTTTCATGCGAGTATCAATCAACTACATAAAAGCATTTTAGGTATAATAATCACACGCGACAACACCCTAGTCTGTGCTCGTACGCCTGGCTCACAAAATGCATTCGTTCCTATCATTCGTGGATTTTAATCATCATTCGGTTTCAATGGTCAAAAAAGGTTAACAAATCATAAGGACCCCGAACGGTTGACAATTGAGGCAGTACCTTAAAACATGTTTATCAAATTAATTTGACAAATTTTAACAATCAGTTTCTTGAAACAATTAAGCTAACTTCACATTTTCATATACGTTCTTTCACAACACCCGTGTCTAGAGCAACAGGCATTACGTGCTTAGCATCTAAAACCAACAGTTGTGAAGGTTTTCCCGACCGCACAGCTACAAACTATATTACTTGGTTCCCCCTGACTCAACGTGCGCAATTACATGCTAAGCGATGAAATTCACATTCTCACCCCGCCGCATCTTGGAAGCAGATGAGCACTTGAGAAGGACGGTTCCTTGCGAAGTACTTAGCCTGCTTAGCCATCTTAGGAGGCACTTAGCTAAACATGAGCTAAGCATCTGCTAAGGGTCAATTTCGTTCAATGGAATCCTTTAATATAGTGTTTTGGTGGGAACATAAGCTTGTTGAAGAAAGAAAATAAAATAACAAATCTCATCAGAATGGTGCATGATTTTCTGCATTTGATGGCTGATTATCCTGGCAAGAATATGGAGCATGATTTTTTGCATTTGATGGCTATAATGATTATCCTGGCAACAACATATAACAAATCCATTGGATTTGGTTGTATGTACAACATGGAAATCTGCTTTGGATTTCCATGCAAAAGCCATTCATTCAGCTCATTGTCCATGGTGTGATTGCATCTCACTGGAAGAAAAGTTGGTGCACAAAAGCAAATTGGAAGCAAATATGTCATGCCAAAAGCAACATGTCCATGAAGCATGCATGGCTTGCATGTATGAAAAGCAATGGGTGCTAAGCCAAAAGCACTGGGTGCTAAAATGGAATCTGTCCAGGTGGCATGCCAAAAGCACTGGGTGCTAAAATTGGTGCTTTCAAAGCAATGCACATGGAGAAGATGCTGTGGTAACTTAGAAACACCACTGGTCAGGAAACTGCTGACTTTTTTCACTTGCCAATACGTTGCACCCTTTGGCAATGGTCACTGTATGATGTGGCCACTCATTCTGGTCCTGCATGGCCCTTGTCCATGGCATGGTCACCAATTCCATTGGTCGTGGTGCCATTGGTCATGGTGCCCTTGGTCTGGTGCTTGGTCATCGCCTCCTTGCTCATGGTGGTCTGCAGGTGGAGGCCATGGCCCAAAAAAATGTGGGCCAATCCCCATGAAGGATCGAACCCATGGTCTGCCACATTTGGTGCATGTGGTTCTTTCATGGGTTTTGTTGCACCATATGCATTGGCACTGCAATGTTGTGCCCATAGATGGCTCCTTGGCTCACACAACTTGGACAAGTCTATGGCTGCTGGTGGCCCTGGCCTCCTTGGTCTGGAGCTCCATGGGCTGGCACCTGGCCTGCTGGCTCTTGGGGTGCTTCCCCTTGCAAAGCATTTCCCATGGCTGTCAGTCCTGGTGGTTGGAATGGTTTTGGAAAGCACACAGCAGTGCTGGCTTGGCACTAAAATTGGATTTTGTGAAACTTCATTTGCAACATGAAAATATGAAAGCACTGTGTGCTACAAGCCCCAAGCAACTCCCCCATGTCACAAACAAAAGACAATGCTGAACACTGTGCACCTGGGAAGCATTGATTTTCCTGCATCAATGGCATCTAGTTTTTGGATGGTCTGTAGGCCCATGGAATGAGAACCCTGGTGGCTCTTTCTTCCTCTGCATAAATGAGAGGGCAAAGGATGGAAGAAGTTTCTATCAGCTGCAGCTGATCCTGAATTTGGACTTGTGCTGAATGGCTGGAATAAAAATATTCTATGCATGTGCAAAAAGTCACAATGGAGTACACAACCCCTTGGACTTCAAAGTGGTGTTCCATTCTGGCAACTTGCCATTTATAGGCATTGGTGCTGCTGACAAGAACAAAATCCTTGTTGTGGATGGAGGCACCATGGTGCAACTTGGCTGAAGTTGCAGTCCAGACCTGGTCCTTTGGAAATTGCTGCTAGAAAATGGCAGCACAAAGAAAATCATGGAATTTTGAACTGGGAGCATGCCTGTTCAACAATTGCACCCCTGCTTCCAAATGGTCTGAATGCTGCAAGTTGTACAAGTCATGGGCCAAGCATTCCTCCAGCAGACTGAGGCTGAATCCAGTCAACTTCTTGGTCTGGTTGGCAAACTTCATGATGGTCTTGTGCTTTCTTTCAAGGCTCCTACAATTGGGCAGAAAACCCCATGATTGCAAATGGGTAGCCAAATGGAGCATCCAATGATGCTTCCTCAGCATCATGGCTTCCCCATTGGCTTCCTTGAAGGGTCCACTGCATTTTCAATGGCTTGCCTCATGTCACATTTGCATGCATGAAAACAAGTCTTGCTTTAAAAGAACATATGCTGGATGCAAACAAAAGCAAACATGCATACACACTTTGCTGCCAAGGTGCTGTAACATGGGTGGCTGCACTTGGCCAAGCTGGGTGGCTTGCAACATCTCCAAGGCTTCCAAATGGGCAGCAGCTGGCACACAAATGGTGTTTACCAGGCATGCCAGCATGGTGGAGAGGCCAATGGCCTCTGATGCTGTGCATTTGAACTTGGAATTTTCCTTGTAAAATTTGTTCCTCTTGGCCTGGAACAAATCATGCAAGTTCCCTGCTTTGGCCATAGCTTTTGGCAAAGTCCACAGCTGGAGAAATTGATCCAGCTGGTCCCACATGTCCAGCTGGGAAAGGAGCAACCAAATGGACCTTTGGATCACCCCTTGGGAAGCCATGGTGTGCATCCAGTCATGGATGTAGCCACTAATTGGCTTCAAGAGATGGCTATCCAACAGGGTCTGGTTAAGCAAAAGGGCATGGTGGCTGAAGGTGATGCCGCATGCTTTCTCCCACAATTCAAACTGCTTCTTGGGTAATGTGGTGGACTTTTCCTTGCAAACCTGGAATGCATCCAAAACTTCTTGATCAGTGGACAGGATGCAATTTGCAAGCTTGCATACATGAGACCCTGGGATGTCTTCCTCTGGTGTATCTGGTGGCAAATCAAAAGAAATGGCCCTGATGTTGCTGCACAACATGCAAAATTTGTCACCAGAAGCCCCCTTGATATTGAAGGTTTGCTTCATGGCAAAGCCATCTTGGACAAAGCCACCCAAATCAAAATATAGCATGGCATCCATGGAGGTTACTGAGTGTGGCACGTACAAGCCATTCCTTGGATCACAAGCTGGCCCCAAGAATATTGCTTCAATGAGCTTGGCAAAGACTTGGCCAATGCTGGCTTCCAGTTCAGCCAATATAGTGGATGGCAATATGGCTAAAATGAGCCAAGCGTCTTCACACTGGAGCTTGGTTTTGTGTTGGGCAAATGATCCATATATGGCATAAACCTTGCGGTTTATCCTGGATGCCAATGGATTACCTGGAACCACTTCATCTGAATAAAGCGGCAAAGACCATGGTTTCTCTGGACTGCTTGGGTTCTCTGTATGGGCTTTGTGGAAAAATTGGCCCATGAGCCTTGGGGCTGGTAGGCTCCAACCAGCAAGCTCAAAAAAAATCACTATCCAAATTGGTACATTGGTCTCCAACAGCAATGGCCCATAGGCATTCATGGAAGAGACCTGGAGCCTGGTGGCTTCTTTCATAGCTTTGGCATGCCTTATATCAGGCAACCCTTCTTGGTGGATCTTTTGCAGCAAGGATGCTAAAACTGCTTGTGTCACAAATGGGCATGACCTTCACAAGTCATTAAGCTTTTGGGGCTTGGCAGGCCTGCTTGAAGAAGAGGAAGCCATTGCTTTGCTGTTTGGCAAATGGAAGCAATTCCTTGAAAAACTTGGTGCTAATTAATGGCAATTGAAATGGTTCATGTTTGGATTTTGGTAAATCACAACATTGTTGATTGGTCTGTGGCTCTGTGATATTTTCTTTTCTATCTGCATATAAAGAAAAAGCAGCATGAGTATATATAGGCGGACCAGCATGCCTGTGCAAAGAAGGGGTGACTGTGGTAAAGCACTGTGTGCTGCTTTGCAAAATGAGCTTGGTAAAGCACTGAGTGCTACTTACATGCTTGCATTGGATGCACAAACAAGAAGCAGCATGCATTCTTTTCCTGCTTGGCCTTGAAGCTGGAAGTTGCATGTGAATTGGCTTCACATGGCAACCCATGTGGCAAACCCAAAGCATTCATTGCTGACTTTTTGCAGCTGGGTCAGCATGAATGAATTACATTGCACCTTGGCATGGTTGGTCCATACGTGTGCATTGCATTGGTCCATGACTACTTGGCATTGGGGCACATACGGTACCAAGCCTCTCTGCCATGGACTTTCAAGCCTTTGAAACCTGGCTTTCTGCAGGTGGCACAACCTTTCAGGTTGCTTCTGCACCTGATACAACCATATGGCCCTTGGCCCTTGGAAGTGGCCTTGGCCTTGGCCTTTGGCTTCTTCTCTTTGTTAGCACCCTTGGCCTTGTCAGTCTTGGCAGTCTTGGCAGCCTTGGCAGCTGCAGGTCTTTTCATCTTCTGGGCTTGCTGCTTTTCTAACATGGCATGGAAAGCTTGCTGGTTCCACTGGTCCAGTGTCTTGGTAGCCTTGCCATTCCATGCCATTTACAGTTTGGTGGAACACTTGACCCAAGCTGTGGCCAACCAGCCAGGTGCTCCATATGGTGTTCCATGCCTCCAGGTTTACCCAGGAGACCCAAAGCCCAACCAAAATCCTGAGGCCAGGTACTTTGACCAGATGGCTTTGATCATGGCCCAACCAGCAGGCTCCTCCAAGGAGCCAATAGGACCACCCTTGTGCAGCCAGCCACACATGGCAATGCACCAACACATGCCTTGCAGCCAAGTGCATTTCCATTGAATTTGCACCAGTGGAATGCCCAGCAAGGCCAGCAGGTGCTAAACAATGGGAGCCAGTCATCCAATAGCCAAGCTTTGCCTTTGCAACGCAATGCCCCAGAATGCCAGCAAGTGCCAAGCCAAGGGGCTCAGAATCCCAATGGCCAAGCTTTGTCTTTGCAGAGCCAAGTATGGTGGCAACTTCTTGCTGTTGGATGCACAGCAAAATGGCAACAGCTGCCCTCTTGGTGGTTTCTTTGATGCTCTTGACCCTAATGGCCTTCAGCCTTTTGGCCAGCACAATGGCTCCCTCCCATGAATTGGTGGACTCCAACTGGGACCAATCATCCTGGGTCAAATATTTGTTGAGGTGGTCACAGGCACTGGCTGTGCTGGTGACCTTGGCAGCAATGTTCCCCTTGGCATTCACCATCAAGGTGTCCAACTCTTGGATGATGGCATCCTTCATGGCTGTTGGGAGCTTGGATGCCTGGAGGTGATCCAGCAACGTGACAGCATCTGGGCTGGTCAGTCCATTCATCTTGGAAAGCTTGTAGGTGGCTTGCTGGGTGAGGCCTGTGGCAAGCTTCTCATCCATATTCCTGGCTTCCAGGAGCTGCTCATTGGGTTTCAATTCTGCCAGCAAAGTTGTGGCACTGAACATGGCTAAGGTGGTGCACACAGCACGCTGCCAGAAAGGTGTTGTTGAAAGCAAATGCTGCAAATTCATTATCTCCATGGTCATGTGCAATGGTGTAAGCACTGTGTGCTGCAACTTTGGCATCAAGACAACCAGGCGACGGATGGCTAGAGAGCGTAGAGGAGCAGAGTCTCCTCTTGTTAGTATGGAGACACCATATTACAAAACCATATATTAAAGATGTGTTATAGGCAGTCGAGAAGAGGAGTATCAAGACAATATAGCACAAGTACAAGACAGTAGTTTGCATCGTCTCTTTTGTAAAGCTTTTCACACACAGACACTTTTACGTACGGAAGCTTTTGCGCACAGACACTTTTACACACAGGCGCTTTTACACACAGACAGTTTTACACACAGACAGTTTTACACAGACACTTTTACACACAGACGCTTTTACACACAGACGCTTTTACACACAGACGCTTTTACACACAGATACTTTTACACAGACACTTTTACACGCAGACGCTTTTACACACAGACGCTTTTACACACAAGAGCGAAACTGCCAGCGCCACTCGCAATGCCGCGGGAGGCTTGCTGGGCACAAAACTCACAGTTGCCTTTGACAGATACCAGATAAAACTAGATAAAATATATTCAAATATGAACCACATGCAGCGATTTGGCTGTTTCCAATGTGAATCTACAATTCCTGAGATGACCTCAACTGACTGCCATGTCTTTTAAAGATGTTTTAAGGCTCATTAAAGCTACCAATGAGGTAATCATCATCCCAGCATCCCTTGGAAGTGTTCCTGAGAATTGGAACTTGGAAGCCATTCTCTGTCTTGGTCATGTGGACCTCCATGTTGCCACCTGGGCTTTTCACTAAATGAAAAAATTGCACCAAGGCACCAGTTTTCTTTCCTAAGTCCACCTTTGGTGGAATGATCTGGGGCTTGGAATCATCTGGGCAATGAATCAAAATCATGTTGGCTTTCACTTCTTTCACATGGGCTACTTGGCCCATAGGGTGTATCTTCAGCTTGCCCTTGGCAAAGGTCTTGTTGGCAAAGGGACCAAAACACCTTTCTGCAACTGCCACTGTTGCCTTCTGGCAACAGGTTCCTCTGTTGAAAGCAACTAAAGGCTACAGATACAAATTTGAAAACACAAAACCATGTCTAGAATTGAAGTCAAACTTCATTCCTTAGCAACCATATTGCAACCCAGCTACTCATGGTACAGCTGGGTCATGGGGTTGCTTCTGCCTTCAACTTCTCTTGGTGGAAAGTGCCCAAGCTTTCTGGCAAAAGGTCCTGCATGGCTTGGCTCAGAAGCAACTGTGGTGGCTCAGTGGCAGCCTTCTTGACATTTTTCAATTCCTCCCCTGAATGTGATTGCAGGTTGACGCGATTTGCCATGTGCTTGGCAAGTGTAGTATCTGATCTTATCACTCGTGAGGCATTTCAATTCGAGACCAAAAAGGCCTGTGCCTTGCCCTGTTGAACTAAGGGTTATGAGCCCAAATTAGCTGGGCGTAGGGATCCGCAATGGCAGCTGAAAGGAGAGCATCTTCATTGCCCCCTGCAAATCCTTTTTGGAGCGATAGAACCCAAGCTGATCATGAGTTGGAACAAATGAGGCCAGTGAATTTAGAAAGCTGGGAGGCTCCTGTACCCCATGATGATGATGACTTAGATCAATCCCCACGTGTTCCCTTGCCAAGCGGTGTGTCGGGACATGATCGGGAACATGGGCTGCAGTTTCAGACTCCTGGTGATGCGAAACCAGCTGCTCTGACTTTGGATAGCGAGAAGCCTTGCGTTGAAGAACCAGAGAAGTTGGAGACGGAGGTGACCTATGAGCCTCTGCAGCATGATCAAGCGACTGGGAAGCGTCCTGAGAGGGTGTGGAATAGAAGGGGACAGTGTGATGAAAAAATGTCTTCAAAAGCTGTACCAAGTTGTGATGAAAATGAAAAGAAAGAGAGTGGACTGGAGAAAGATTTGGGGGATCAAGTTTTGCAGCACTTTCAGCAAGAGACGGTGAGACTTCAGAGCCAGAATGACTCCTTGATCAAGGAAATTCAGAGACTCAAGGAGGAGAAACAGCGTAGTGAACTGAATGTTCCATCGTCCTGGAATGCAAGTGCTAGGCAACCAACACCTCCACCTCGAAAGTCACCACAGACTCGAGAATCTCAACATGTTTGGATGGCACCAGACACTTTCAGATGTACTCCAAATGGTACACGTATCCCTTCTGGACCTCCTCCACCATCGCCACCACCTTTGCCCGCTTGGCCAGTTGACTTGCAGGGCTATGAAACCTGTTTGGAGCCGCCAAGGAAGCTTCGTGGGGTGATGGGTGATGTCCAGTACAAGATTGGAGGAGGCGTCATCACGCCACGGGAGGCCAGAACCATGTGGCTTGAGAGAGAAGTGGAGTCTTTGAAAGAACGTTTGGAAAGAGAAGCCATCAAAAACAAGTCAACGTTTACCTCAGGGTATTGGAATGTTCCTTTTGTGACTGAAGCCACTAGGGACAGAGAAACCAGTGAAGCAGTGGCATACATGAAAAGAAATGCTGGCGTTGTGACACCTGATTTGCCTAGCTCATCACATGCATGTCCACATTCGTCACAACCTGGTCATGTTGATTTCATGCGAGCGTTTGATGACGCTCATCAACCTGGTGGGGGGAGTGCAGTGCTTGGAGAACATGCTCATCTTGATCGGGCTAGCTTTCAGCAAGGGTTTGATGCCAATTCACGTCATGATCGGGCTTCCTTTGCACATGAGCATGGTAAAGTATGTCCTCCCAGTCGGGTTAGCATGTCGCATGAGCATGGTGATGTATATCAACATGATCGGGCTAGCACGTGGCGTGAGCATGGAGATTTATGCCACCAAGGTCGGGCTAGCATTTTGCATGAGCATGGAGATTTATGTCATCAAGGTCGGGCTGGCATCATGCATGGCGGTTTACGTCTTCACGATCGGGCTGGCATAGCGCGAGAATCAGAATGCCATCACGGTCGGGCTGATAGCACTGCATTGCATGAGCTTGGTGAAGTATGTCAACATGGAAGTGCTGGTGGCCGAAGTCACACAGTGGAAGGAGCCTCGAGTCATCAACGAGGTCTGAGATGTGATCGTGACGTGGTAGAAGATGGAGATCTGAAGGCAATACCCATTCAGTTGCCTCAGCTACCCTCTCCTGAGGGACGTGATGCAAGCTTGGAGGGTGGAGATTGGATCATTCAACTTGAACCTCTTGTGGGTGATTTGTCAAAGAATGCCACGGCTTGGTGGAGGCGTGTGATGGCAGCCACCACCGAAAAGTACTCCCTTTGGCTGTACTCTGATCCACTCTCTCGCCTGAAGATCACTGCGCCTGAGACCTCTGCACTTTCAGCTGGGTATGAGCGCTTGGATCAGCGGGTCACAAGCCTTCTTTTGCAAGCAGTTCCCAAGGCCATCAAGGATGAGGTTGTGGCTGCACGGGAGCTGGCTACTGCTGGAATTTTGTTCCGCATCCTACGCACATTTCAACCTGGTGGACTCGCAGAAAAGAGCCGACTGTTGGAGGATCTCACAACGGTGCCAACTACAAAGACTGCTCAGGAGTCAGTGGCTGCACTACGGCTTTGGAAGCGAAAGGCAAGTCGAGCTGCAGAACTTTGTGCGCAGTTGCCGGATCCATTGTTGATGATCCGAACACTGGATGGCATCTCCAAACCAGTCGTTGATGGTTCTGCACAAGCGAGCTTCAGGATTGCAACTTTCCGCATGAAGCACAACCTGGATGTTCAGCCATCACTGCAAAATCTGTGGCTGTTCTACGACTTGCTGCTGGCAGAAGCTGAGGTTGCAGTTCACTCCACGACTTGTGCTAGTACGACCCCTGAACCACGAACTCCAACAAAGCCTGCAGTGAAAGCGATGCAAACTACTCCATCTGCCGGGGGAAAATCCACATCATCTTCCTCAACAAGCTCTTGGCCATGCAAATTTTGGATGTCAGAAGGTGGTTGCCGTCAAGGGCAACGTTGTCGATGGCCGCATCCCTGGGAGTCTGGTGTTGAGAAGACTGGCCGATGTTGGAATTGCAGCTCAACTCAACATCTACAACCAGAGTGCCCTTACAAGACACAGGTGAAGCCACCTGCGGGGGGAGATGGAGGCGGAAATGATGGAGGTGGAAATCAGAAAAATGAAAAAGGAAAAGGCAAAAATGGCAAAGGGAAAGGTAAGTCAAAAGTTGAGACGCAGAAGACTGTCACCAAAGAGAGCCTTCAAGCTGATGTCAAAAAAGAGGAAGGCGTCAACAAGGGTGTGGTGAGTGCGGAGGATGAAGTGAAAGGAAAAGGGGATGGAACATCGGCGTCAAACAGCAATGGCGTCGGAGGTGGCAAGAAACCTGAGACCAATGGCGCTGCAGTTGCAGTTGGATCCAGCGAGCTGCTCAGTGAAGCCACCAAACTTCTCAAATCCCTTCATCTTCCGTCTATGAAGAAGATCACCCTGCAAGAGCTTGGAGATCCTTTGATGAGCCCTTCGAACTTGATGCTGCTCGACAGTGGCGCTACTCACTCCTTGCGAAGGGCAAGAACTTGGGAAGAGTGGGATCAAACTCATCAAACTGTGGTGGCATTGGCCCAGGGCTCAACCTCCAATTTGCGTCTCAAGCATGCTACCTGCACTCTTTTGTCAACACCCACGGATGGCAGTTTTGGGAACGGCATTTTGCCCATGGGTGCACTGGCTAAGATTGGATATGAGATTGTCTGGAGCGGGGGAGACTGCCGGGTACATGGACCAGCTGGAGAAAAGATCAACGTACAGGTTGTCAATGGATGCCCTATGATTGAATGTAAGAAGGGCATGCAACTGATGGAACAGCTGGAGAACGACAGTCAACTCTCTGCCGCCAGAACTGCAATCGTCAGTGCTATCATGAAGCAGCCGGACTTGATGCATCAACTCCAAGAACTAGATGCTGAGACCCTTTTTACAGTCATGATCAAAAAAGAATTTCCTGATTTGCCGGATGCAATTTGCCGGCGTGTGGTGCCAAAGATGTCAGAAATTGACAGTGAAAAGCTCCCATGGAACAGAAGGCTGCGACGAAAAATGATGAAGTCAAAACGAGTAGTACTTCATCTCTTCAGTGGCCCTGATGAGAAGACCTGGAAGGTGTTGGATGATGCCGACACTATGGTGATTTGTGTAGACAAGGTCCTGCACCCACGAAGCGATGTGCTCAATGACCATCTCATGATGTTCCTGCTGAAGCTGGCTATGACAGGATCTGTTCACGCTATTCTTGGTGGCCCACCATGCCGGTCTGTCTCGGCCTGTCGCTATGCTGATGATGGAGGGCCCAAACCAGTGAGAAGTGAACAAGAGCCTTATGGGTTGGCTACTCTGTCGCAACAACAGCGCGATTGGGTTGAGAGATGACATTGCAATGCTCTTCAGGATGAAGTTGATCTACATGGTGGCTGGTCACTATCGACCGTCTTGGTGTGAGCAGGTCATCTTTGCGTTGGAACAGCCACAAGATCCCAAAGAGTATCGGCCTCAACAGGACATTGACAAGCACCACTACATGAGCATTTGGAGAACCACAGCATGGAAACTTTTCCAGGCCAAGTACAATCTGACTTTGACATCTTTTCAACAGGGGGCATTTGGCCACCCAAAACCGAAACCCACCACTTTTGCTCACAATCTACAAGGTTTTGAGGAGTTGGAAGGTGCCAAAGCAGTATATGAAAATCCAGATCCTGGCTGGCGAGATCGTCCTCTTGAAGAACGTATTCAAGAATCTGCGACGTGGGCACAGTGGGCTCCAGGGTTGAAGGCTGCCTTGATTGAAGGCTTGAAGAGGCAGTTCAAGAGAAGGGATGCTGGGCGCTGTCACATCGGGGCACCGGGCAATGCGGAGGAGGCAACCTGGGACTCTGATGATGATAGCTCAAAGCCCATGCATCAGCAGCCCCAACTCTGTCCCCTGTCCGCAGTTGCATTGACAAAATGGAAAGCTCACATCCTGAACGACCACCAGCCCATGAGAAGAGACTGCAGAGTCTGTGTGGAAGCTGCAGGCCAGTCTCGACATCACCGACGAATCCAACATCCAAGTGCCTATTGTTTTTCAATGGACTTGTCCGGCAAGATGAAGCGTGGCAAAGACCAGTTTGGCTCTGCCGGCGCATACATCCTGATTGGCTGCTACACATTCCCAACTACACTGGATGATGTTCCCCTTTGCGGCCCAGATCAACAACGACCACCAGAGGATGCTCCGCTACCAAGCTTGGGTGAGGTAGTGGATGAAGATGGTGTGGATGGTGATGTGGAGGATGGAGAGCTTCCACGTTTTGAAGCTGACGTGGAGGATCAACCATGTGAGGAGGATGATGCCGCAACTAACCGGGCCAAGACGGCTTTTGACAGCTGGATGAAGTTGGTGGAAGAGCATAAGCAGGTCAAGGTCAAGACTTTGACTTTTGCGGAAGTCATCACCTCAAGAGCTACAGGCCATGTCTTGGAAGGTTTGGCAAAGATATACGCCAAAATCAGGAGCCTGGCACTTCCAGTTCTACGGCTGCATGCCGATAGGGCACGAGAGCTGACATCAAAGGCCATCCAGGCGTGGTGCCACAGTCGCGACATTGTAGCGACATACACCTCTGGCTCTGATTGGAAAAGCAATGGGAGGGCAGAAAATGAGATCGGCATTGTCAAGCGACATGCAAAAATTTTGATGCGGGCGCATAACATCAATGAGGAGCGATGGCCCATCCTTGTGAAGCATGCCGCAGAGCGACGTTTGCGATGGCAACTCCAACAAGTTGGCTATCCTGTGCCTGATCTCTTGCCCTTCTACACCAAGGTTCTGGTCAAACGAAAGTCCTGGAATCAAAGATATGCTGCATGGAGGTGGGAACGTGCCCCTGGCCGTATTTGTGGCCCTGATCCATGGTCATCTCTGACATCAGGTGGGTACTGTGTGCAGCTTGAAGATGGGACTTTCTTGGCATCTACAGATGTGGTGGTGGAACAATCAGAACTGGGGGAGGGACTCACATTGGATCTGGTAGTGCAAGAGCGACTTCAAGCTCCTGGTGAACAACAAATTTCTGAAATTCCCAAGCGTCGTTTGCGCTTCAAACAAGGAGTTCCTCAAATGGCTCGCTTGGAGTTGGGTTCCAACTCGGGGGAGAAGGTTGATGTTCAGGCCAAGTGCAACAGCGAGTGTGATCATGTTGAAGTCAAGCGACTTCTCAAAATGCATCAAGAGACTGCAAAGGTCTTGTCTGAGGAATGTGTTCTTGTGGACGACTTGGATCCTGAACAAGCAGCTTGCATCCCAGCGTTGGCAATGTTGGCTAATCAAAAGTTCGATTTGGAACTTCAGCTGCGAGCTCTGGACTTGGAAAAGAAGCACAAGGAGGAGGAAGAGAATTTCTTGGTGACAAAAACCATCACCACTGAGCAGGTCTACAAAGAATGGGATGATTGGAAGTTTGCCATGATGAGCGAATACACATCCATTGTGGAGGAGAAGAAAGCTGTGCGACAAGTGAAAAGATGTGAAGCACAGCGCATGGCAACGGAGAGCAACATCAAGTACGAGGAGCTTCCAAGTAAAGTGGTGTTCACGAGAAAGATGGGTGGAAAAAGGAAGGTGAGAGCATGTATTTGTGGCAACTATGAGAATGAAGTTGCCACTGCCACATATGCTGGAGGTTGTGACGCATCACAGATCCGATGCCTCATTCGTCATGCAGCACTGGAAAAATGGGCCCTGTACGGGACTGACATCAAATGTGCCTTTCTGAATGCGGAGCGCAAAGACCGCACCAAGCTGATTGCCATGTCTATCCCCTACATCTACGTCAAACTTGGACTTGCATCACATCAAGATGTTTGGTTGGTCGATGCTGCTATGTATGGCCTAGTGGCCAGTCCACGTGACTGGTCAGACCATCGAGATGAAACGATTCCGAACATGGTGTGGCAAAGGGAGGAGGATGGCAAGAAATGGAAGGGCACCTTCAAGAGGGCTGCGGATCAACACCTTTGGCATTTACAAGAGGAGTGTCTGGAATCGGGGGAGGTTTGCAAACGTGGTCTCATGGCTATATACGTTGATGATGTTCTCCTTGCTGCAGGAGATCCTGTCGCAACTTGCGCTCTCAAAGCAATAGCTGAAGTTTGGGAGTGTGCTGAACCAGAAAGGGCGACTCTGGAAAAGCCGGTATCTTTTTGCGGCTTTGAAATCCAACAGAACAGCTCTGAGCGTGGCGGAGGTTTTAGACTTCATCAGCATAGCTATGAGGAGGAGCTCATCAAGAAATGGGAGGTTCATCAAAGCTCATCACAGGTGGACTTCAAACTTCCTCTACCTGAAGAAGAAGCAGAATTTGTCAAGTCTGAAAACTTGGACTTGGTGCGCCGTGCGCAAGCTTGCACTGGTGCCTTGCTTTGGCTTGCGACTCGAACCAGACCGGAGCTGTCTGTGGGTGTCGCTGCTATGTCAAGACTCTGCACGAAGGCTCCAGAGATTACCATTAATCTGGGCTTGAAGATGATGAGCTACTTGAAGCGACCATCACATGGAATGATCTATGCTGACCAACCAGGTCCAGTTCATGGAGCACGTGGTCAACTGAGCAAGCCAAGATGTGTGCGTACGGTAGAGGCTTTTTCTGACATCTCCTACGCGTCAACGAAGGGGTACAAATCTCTTCAAGGCCAAGTCTACTACTATGCTGGTGCACCGGTGATGTGGAACACTAGCAGGCAACCATTTCCAACTCAATCAACTGCCGAAAGTGAGCTGGTCAGCCTTTGTGAGGCACTGGTTGGTGGCAGAGCTACAGCAGCTTTGATCGCAGCCATTCGAGATGAACCTCCTGAGAAGTTGGTCAAGCGACTTTGGGGAGACAATGCTGCGGCCATTAGCTTAGCCACAGGTGAAGGCCAAGGGAGTTGGAGAACGAGGCATTTGCGCATCAGAGCGGCGATTTTGAGATCTGCGCTGCGCCACAATGAGTGGGACTTGGGACATCTCCTGGGTCGTGAGCTGGTGGCGGACTCCTTCACCAAGATTGTCACTGGCCCTGCGTTTGAGAAGGCGCTGCAAGATCTTTGCATAGCCTCTGATGAGCTCAAGGCGCATGGCGATGGAGCGGGCATGCGACATGATCAAATGAATGCAAAAATAGCGATGTTGTTGGGAGCAACGCTGTTGTCTGGCGCTGCTGCAACAAGTGATGAGGAGGGTGATGACCAGTTGTCCTGGCTTTGGGTCGTTGGCTTAATCCTGATGTGCGTGGGAGCAGTCTATGTGAGCGACAAGATGGTCCGAAGTGGCATGTGGCTCTATAGAAGACTGATAGGGGCATCGGGCAGCCAAGTTGATGTGATGTCCAAAGGACGGCCACCGTCACCTAGCATCAGTATGTTGCAGTGGAGCAGTAGCAGTGAGGATGAGAGAGAGCGAAGGGCAGAAATGAATGCACAGAGGGCCGCCTATGCGCAACAGGCTGATGTCGATGAACTTCGGGCCATGGTGGCGCAAAGTCGGCGTATCCAAGAAGATCCCCACAACAAAATGCATGGCAGAACTCCCGAGATGTATGAGGACACGTCTCAATTGCCGAGACGACGCAAAAAGAAGGCGGAGAAGAAACAACGGGATCCAGAGGCTGAAGAAGCGGCAGTAGAAAGGGCACATCGTGATTTGATGAATCACCTGGGAAACATTGGTGGAGGACCATTTTCACGGCGGAGGTCATCACGATCGGGCTCTGGCGTTGCTGCAGCATCTTTTGCTCCTGGGTCGATGGAATTTGGCTACGGAGAACCGAGCTATGTTGCAGCTTCATCAAATCAGAGCGCATTACGTTCGGGCTCTGGAGTTGCAGCTTCATCAAATCAGAGCGCATTACGTTCGGGCTCTGGAGTTGCAGCTTCATCAAATCAGAGCGCATTACGTTCGGGCTCTGGAGTTGCAGCTTCATCAAATCAGAGCGCATCACGTTCGGGCTCTGGCTTTGCATCTTCATCAAATCAGAGCGCATCACGTTCGGGCTCTGGCATAGCATCTACTTCAAATCAGAGTGCAATGCCATCGGGCTCTGGTGGTGCTGTGGTGGCGTCTGTGGGAGATGAGCGGCGTAGTGAAGGTTCCACTAACCGGTGGAACGAATTCCAACATGAACACAGCGGGCGTAGCTGGGGCTCTGACAAGTTCAGAGCTGAATACTGGAAGTATAGAGCCACAGGGCAAAAGCCAAAGTAGCTTAGGGATAAATTCGTGAAGATCAATCCGAATGCCTTGGGTCAATTCAGCCTATTTTCTTTTGGCATCATATTTTGATATTTTTCTCAGTACTCCCTGAGAAAAAGGGGGAGTCTGAATGTGATTGCAGGTTGACGCGATTTGCCATGTGCTTGGCAAGTGTAGTATCTGATCTTATCACTCGTGAGGCATTTCAATTCGAGACCAAAAAGGCCTGTGCCTTGCCCTGTTGAACTAAGCCTCCAATTCTACTTCCATCTCCCATGGTTGGCCATCTTTGGGTGGAAACAATGGCATGTGCTCAAATTTGGCAACAGTGTCAGTCATGGACTTGAATTGCCAATGCTTCAAATCACCTTTCTGGTGGTAAAATTGGTTCTCTTCCATGCCCCACTTCCTTTTGGCAATCAACTTGGCATCATGGCTCTCCTGGCAGCAAACATGTTTCAAAAAGAAATTTGACAAGAAGGATGGAAGCACTGTGTGCTGGGTACCATATTTCAATTTATGGAAACACAAGGCACACTCCTGAAAAGACTCTGGCACCTCTTGCTCTGCAGTGGAAGAAGAGGTGGGGGCTCCAGTGTTGCTGCCATTGAGAAGATCATGAAGTCCTTGGGAAAATTTGCTGCTGATCTCACCCAAATTTTCAGATTGGATGTCATCCCTGGACTTGTGTTGCTTCTTGGTGACATAGAGTATGGACCGGGCCAAAAACCTGGCAAAGAGAGTTTTTCCATTTGTGGCGGCATGGAGGCCATGCTTCTGGAGAGTGGTGTATGCATGGGCCAGGTTGGCTTCACAGCTGGTCAAGTTGGCTCTCATGGCTGGTGTCTTGCTTGTCAACGCCACTTTTGTGAAGCAACTTACCTATGCCAACCTTACAAATTGGACTTTGAAGGTTGGCAGCTAAAAGGCCAGCTCTGGTCCATGGAAAAGTGGTGGACCTCTCCTTGAAATCCATGAAGGCAATGGTGGTCATGAAATCTTCCCCAATGGTCAAGGTGTTGGTGAAGGCTTTGCCTGCAAACGCATTTGTGAAACTGGACATGTAAAAATGCACAGTTGGCATGCCTAGCTGAACATTGCAAACAAGCCATGTGCTATATGTAGCCAAGGTGCTCACATGGGCCAACACATGAATGTTGTCAAAGTTGGTAACACCACTATATTTCTGGACATAATGGCCGGCAGCAATATAAGGCATGCACTTGGGTTTGGTGCTCTCTGCAAGCTGCAATGCCTTCTTTAAGTCATTGGTGTGGGCATAGTTGCTGGCCATGGGTGCCATAATCTCAATCTCTGTTTGTTTCTGGGCAATCCCATGGGAGGAATTCAAAGCTGCTTGGACCAGCTGTGGCAAATCTGGGAAGGTTTCTTCCACTTGCGACACAATGATGTCCCATGGCCAGCCTTCTGTGCACATGGTGTGGAATGGGTTCTGGTTCCCTTGGCTTCCACAACAGGCTTGCAGGTTAAGGTTGCCATTGTGGGAAATGGCAGTAAGTTCCTCATTGGAGGTGGTGCAGCCATGGAGCGCAGCCTTGCAAAACTGGCTCAAATGGCTGCTACCCAAACTGAGAAACCTTTCCTGGCCACTTGGTGGGCACAAAGTGCCCTCTGATGCATGCGCAATGGTTTCATTGGCAGCAATCTGGCTTTTCTTCTCGGCCATCTGGTTGGACAGTTCTTGGCTTGGATCTTTCTCAGACCTGGCCCAATGGCCAATATTTTGGCTCCTTTCTGGTGGCAGCCATGGTGGGACAGCATGGCACCACCTCTATTGAGTGGATGGACCAAGAGCTGGGTGGGCTTCAAGGTCTGCTGGTACATCAAACCATTCTCTTGGAGCTTCTTCTGGATCTGTAGGTAATTGGTGTCAATTGGCATCATGGGGTCATCCTTGACCTTGGCGATGAACTTCTGCAGATCTTGGTCCATGGCAGCACAAAAACAAATTGGTCTGGCTACCTAACAAAAGGTGAAACATTTTCAACCATGGCACGAATTTGCAATTGCATCATATTCTGGCATGGGTGTCAAATTAAAAAATTTCTGGCATGCCATGTTGTACACATGTGAGCATTTGGAAGGCATTGGCTGTTTTGGAAGCACCAAGTGCTAGCTGCTGCCATTGGAGCAAGGTACAGCTGAACCACAACTGAAGTTACTGCAGCTTTTGAGAAGCACTGTGTGCTAAGTACACATGTGAGCATTTGGAAAGCATTGGCTGTTTTGGAAGCACCAAGTGCTAGCTGCTGCCATTGGAGCAACGTACAGCTGAACCACAACTGAAGCTTTTGAGAAGCACTGTGTGCTAAGTCTATATGGAAACAACATGTGAAACTGTTTCAATGAAAGCACTATGTGCTGAATGCATGCACATGCCTTTGCACATGAATAAATGATTGGCTTTGCAACATGGAAAACATGTTTCTGCTGCACACAAGAAGCTGTAGCAAGAAACTTTTTTCTTCTGGAATGCTGTGCTGCAAGATGATGTTGCCAGGACAATCACAAGGAAACCAAACAAAAAACACAACGCAACAACCAAAGGCTAAATGAGCTAAGTTGGCTAAGATCTTAGCCCACTTATCAATCTTAGGTTAAATCTTAGCTAAAGTTGTTAAATTGGCTAAGAGCTAACAAGTATTTAACAATAGTTAAGCAATGAGATAACAACATACAAGCTTTGCTTTAACATGCATCTAGCTAAGATGGATAAAGCTCTTAAACCACTAGCAAGGAAGGGTCCTTCTCAAGCAGGGGCTCAATAACCTTCTCCCCGACCTCCTCCCGCCCCGAACCCACGGAACACAAGCCGTCCAACCCACACCAAACCAACTCATTCGACCCAAATCATTCCACTAAATTATATACAACTCCGCCTCTCTGCTTCCACCGCAGAAATCACACGTTCACCTGCTTCTTCCCACCTCCCCCATGTTGTTTTTCTGTTTGCTTTTCGCCTGGCATCAATGGCTGCCATACCTTACAAACCCCCGTGAGTCTTCATGCTGCACTGTGGACCTAGCTGGCACGGCAGGCAAGCAAGGGTGACCAAAAATGTGTCTGATATGGATTGATTTTCCCAACATGTTGAAAGCGAAACCAATAAAAAGCCTGTCCGAAACTAGCCATGAAAACCGTGACCGAATTTCAGTTGGAATTGGCGAAATTTAGCTTACTGGGGGCACCAACAAGCACTGGTCGGCGTGATGCTGGGGATGCTAAGGAAACATCATGATTCATGAACGGCCCGACCTTCCCGTGACTGTATACAGGTTTCTTGTCACCGTTGAGCCAAGGTGGAGCCCCGAGGTGGGGGAACGAGAAGGCAAAGCAAAAAGACATTTGTCTTTATCTTTATGTTAATTGTAATTTCTATTTTTAGGGCTTGGTGCCATATTTGTTTTTAATGGGATGAGAACAGCATGAAAGTAACATAAAATAATTGAATCATTACCAGCGGGCAAATGTCGACAGGCACGCCTCGACTGTCTGTGCCACGACCGATGCGCCGATGCGTAATTCCAGATTAAAACTGGGTCAGGCCGACCAGGAACAAAAACAACATGTGGTTCAAAAAACTAGACGAACTATGCCGCCGTACAAACAGACCTAGGAAACAAATCAACCATGACATCTGAATTGGAGAAAGATTAGGCTTGGTCCCAAAGAATCGCTGCTTTCACTGCGTGCGAGTCGCATGTTGCAATCACGTCAAACCAACTCGCCATGACTACCGCCATGGACGTCATGTGTTTCATATCGACCCTCTTTGTGTTTTTTTTCCCTTCGACCATCCGACTCCTTTCCGTTTTAAAAGGACGTCAGGGGGAACCAGGAGGTCAACGCAGAACTGTAGTAAACGCTGCTTTTGCATAAACCATTCTGCGCGCGGGGTGTCAACAACAGGGTGGTATTGGGCTCACTTTTTAAACAGAACCTGAAAGGCTGCAGCGTAGCACGTGTTGAGCTACAAACGTTCGACTAGGTGAAAAACAAGTTGTGAAACTGAAGCACACAACTATACTGACTAGAAGTTGCAGCCTTTACCTGTGCTAACCTGGAAACCTTTCCTACAAACGCTCGCACGCCCCTTAAAGGTTGGGACTTGGAGTACACACGCGCCGCGCTCAAAGGCGTGTGCCTGATGTCTTTACGCGTGCCTGAACTGCCTCACCCCAAGGCAATGCCTGAGGAAGGCGTTGTAAGGGTTTGAGCTGTGACCCCTGACAAAGATTGTAGGATACACACTTCTAGCGCATCAGCGGCGATTGCAAAATTTGGTTTCCATGGCGTTTCGGATTTTGGTTTCGGACGCTGGGCCAACAAGGCAGCCACGAGTTCAATTTGTTCGGCAGTTTCCAGTAAGGGTTGCAAATCTGACCTACTGAAATCAACCATGCCTAAGTCCTGAACGCACTGCTCTTTGAATTTGGCATCCAAATGCGTTGTGAGGCAGTTCGACGGATTTGGATTTGACGTGCCAAGGACCTTGCCTACCTTCAGCTGCTTTTGGTACACCAAATCTTGGACATAGAGGGCCGCCACGTCGATGTGTCGCATGCGGGCACCTGCGCCCAACCGTTTTGATGTTTGCAACGCGGTACTTGCATCTGTCCAAGCGTGAGGGGTGGCCATTTTCAAACCAAAATCGCCTTCACCAAGCTGTTTGATGAACATGACATCCCTAGCACCTCTGCCAAAGGCGCGCGCTTCGGCTTCTCCGGACGATGTTGCGGGGAGTCCGGGCTGAGTTTGCGGGTGCACGAAGACTACATATAGCCATGCGAAACTGGAACGCCGTGTGTCCAAGCATCCTGCCCAATCCGAATCTGTAAAACCATCGACGGTCATCACACCGGAGGCCTTACTTTCGGGGTTCAGGGCCACTACTCTAGCCAAGTTGGGTTTGTACAACAAGTAGCGTCCTAGTGTGAGAAGGTTTTCCTAATCCACTTCGCGGGGTTCCTTCATATGTCGTGCTAGTTCCTTTACTTTGAACTTGATGTCCTTACGATCTATGCTCAAATAGATTGCGCTTCCAATACATTTGCGGTATTTGATTGCCCGTTCTTGATCTACTACATTGGGTGTTGGACTCTGTGCGGGGGATTTTCCGTCCTGCGACTCTCGACGGCTTGGCATGCCAGAGGTCGAGGAGTGTGAGGATGTTGTCGCGGTGTTTGGCTTCAGGTAGCGTGAAGAAAGCATCATGCGTCTGCACCTTCGTGCGCCCTAACACGTTGACTTTCGTTCCTGGCGTTTCAACCTTCCCAACCTTCATTGTGGATAGTGGGTAGGTTAGGTTGGCACAGAGCTCATTAGGAAGCATGCCAGGTTTTCCGTGATGTCCTGGGTTGAGTGCCCTGTGAGGAATGTTGTGCCCGGTTCGTTTTGGCTAAGATTCAGGAGGGATTTGAATTTCTTGGACAACAGAAAATCTAGATCGGCGGCGGCGGCTCCTACACGCAGGTCTACACTGTGGGGTCACGCTTGCCTCGTTGGAAACTGTATCCTTTTGTGGCCATCTTTTCCGTGACAAGCTGCTCGAACTCTTTCCTGTAGTTGCTACCGGCTGGGCGTCTACCGTATAGATTCCCGACCAATTCCAACACCACATCCTTGAATAGGCCAATCAAACCTCCTTTGCACATCAGGGGGCTGAGTGCGGAGCCATGCTTGAAAATGCTGCTGGTACTCTGGGGGGACGCAAATGTGCACTGGGTTCCCTGCTGAATCTCCGGAATCCCGACCCAACAAGTACGCGCACCTGACGTCACCGGCCTGACCCTGTGTTCCAACCTCGCTGCAACCTGGTTCTTGACCATCTGGGCCTGGTGCACTGGAGGTGGTGTCGGAACCTGCATCGTCATCGGAAGTTTCCTCAGGTTGCAGTTGTGGCGGCAAGACTGACACTTTCGGTTCGGACTTTTGTACGGGTACCGTTGCTCATGGCCCATGGTAAACCACACGCTGAATCCAAAAGCGCGACATCATGTTGGTCAGGGGAGGGCAGCCTATACGGATTGATCGCACTGTAACAGCACCTGCGTCAGTAAGAGCAACCACTGCATCGTCAATGTCTGTTCTACCAACGAAAATGCCTTTGAACCACCGGGGTTTGCCTTTACTGATGGACTTTACATTTGGCAACTTGCCCATGACTACTTCACCAAACTGCACTATAGAGGACGTGTACTCTCTATACCGGCCACTATCTTGAAGGCTGTCATGTTGTCGTTCGTCACATGATACCTTGCCCAAACGAAGGCTACCCAATGACACAACCAAGGCACAACATTGTGGTTGATGTCCAATGGCGGGTTCGGCTTTGGGTATTTGGCGCGAAGTACGCTCAACCATGTCCGCAACATGCCTGCTATAAGCCTATTGGCATTTTCTGCTCCACCCTGGCTTTGGTGGCTGTATCCGGGGCTGGCCCGTGTTTGTCCCCTGTTAACCCCCAATTTTGTTTGCACTTGTTCAAAGCTGTAGAGGTTCCTCGGGATCATGTTGTAGGGTCACCTTTTGATACCCTAGGCGATTGATCCGAACCATCGGCGACTTCACCGCATACGCATCGACGCCTTTGTGCGGGATGAATACCATAGGTGGCCAGCCGGACGAGGTGTCAACACCGGTGAGGACGGTGGCTGCGCGGCTTTCTTCCTCCACAAGCCCACCATCCCGGCTGAAAACTGGTAATCCAACTGGATCACGGGGATTTCTGGATCGTCGTGTTTGTTTCGACGGGTGTTGGTCTTCCGGCGCTTTGCTTGCTATGCAGTGTGGACACCATGGCGCAAAGTCAGCATGAGTGAGCTCATGCAGCAGGCGACGTTCGTCGGACGGGGAATCTGGTGCACGCAAGGGTCTTGGCGCAACACTGGGTTCTGCAGGTGTTTGTTCTACATCGCCAGCATGCGCGTCTGCGTGCACAACATCACCTAAGCATCTTCCACTGCAGCTATCAATTCTGATATTTCTGATTGTGTTGTGGGGTCGCGCCGGTCTTCATACGGGAGGTAAAACCGTGCTCCAAACCTTGGCAACCCGATCACGTTCCCGTCAGGGGTGTGTATACAAGCGGTTTTGCCCGATGACGATCGGTAGAAATGCATATCGCAATCTGCTTCATCCAAAATTCGGCAAAATGGCATGACAGTTTCGGTAGTGTCGGTGATGTCCATCCGGAACGTTGCTGGGATGATTTTCGTGGCACCACATGCGGCTGTTGCGGTGAGCTGGGTGGCCGCTTTCATTTCACCTTGGTGTTGTATGGGTGTGCCGTTGATCGCCCATAGTTCCTTAACTTTGGTTGGGTCAACGGTTGCTTGGGGAAACGCCGTTTCATTTGCGCAACTCGTCGTGGCTCCGGAATTGACCATGACGTACTTGGTGGCAACCTTCATTGCGGCTATATGGTTGCTAGGCGAACGGCGCTGGGATGCATCAAGCTCAACGGCTTTTGCCGGAGATTCTTTCAAAGCGAAACAAATGTTGGGGTTTCCTGGGGCTACTCCTCCTTGATGAATTTTCTTGCCTGAGGCTGCTGCGATTGCCGGATTGGATGCTTGCGACTGGCTGTTTGCGAGTTTTTGGCTCAATGCACTTACTTGTTGCTGCAACGCGGACACGTTTTCTTCCATCGTTGTTTCTACTGCATTGACGCTCGCTTTGTTGGATCCTTTAATTATTCCCTTTACCTTCGCCTTTGGGGTGCGCACGCGCATTGAAGTAGCACTCTTCTGTCGTATGGTTTTTCCCCTTTTCTGGGCCACAAATTGCGCAATGTTCTCGCTTCGCGCCTGGTTTGTCGGCGTTTTGTTTGCCTTTGCCTTTTTCCTTTGTTTTGGCATCACCCTTTGTGTTTGTTTTGGTTCCACCTCTGGCACTTTGATTCCCTTTGTGTCCTCCTGCCTTACCTTTTTGTTTTGGACCTTGCTCTGCTTCAACTTGTCGTGCTCAACATTGACCTGCATGCACCGAATTTCAGGTCTTCTCTTTTAGGCAATGCCGCAGGTGTAAAATAACGTGAGCATTTTCCGCTTTTTTTTGATGAACATTTTCAACTGGAAAGAGTTGTGTCCACATGAGCAATGTTCAGCCTCACACAGTGCTTCGACTTGTCGTGCTCAACATTGACCTGCATGCACCTAATTTCAGGTCTTCTCTTCTAGGCAAAGCCGCAGGTGTAAAACACCGCTGAGCAGTTGCCGCTAAACAATTTGGTATTTTTGATGAACATTTTCAACTAGAAAGAGTTGTGTCCACATGAGCGTAAAATAACGTGAGCATTTTCCGCTAATTTTTGATGAACATTTTCTACTAGAAAACGCTGTGTCCACATGAGCAATGCCCAGCCTCACAAAGTGCTTCAACTTGTCGTGCTCAACATTGACCTGCATGCACCTAATTTCAGGCCTTCTCTTCTAGGCAACGCCGCGGGTGTAAAATAACGCTGAGCATTTGCTGCTAAACAATTTGGTATTTTTGAAGAACATTTTCAACTAGAAAGAGTTGTGTCCACATGAGCAATGTTCAGCCTCACACAGTGCTTCAACTTGTCGTGCTCAACATTGACCTGCATGCACCGAATTTCAGGTCTTCTCTTCTAGGCAATGCCGCAGGTGTAAAATAACGCAACACCAGGACAAAAGTGTTTCCTCTTGACTAGCTGCTGCAACCCTCTCGCTTTGGACTCCTGAGAGGTTCCATATGAATCACATGGCGGATCACGGATCAGCTGGTTTGCTTTAAAAGAGTTTTAATTTATTCCGACTTGCACGCGAAATGAGGATTATTGATCCGCGGCTGAGGATCATGGTGCGTATAAGACGCTAAACCTGAAAAACTTTTTTCCTGATGAACATTTTCCGCTAAACAATTTGGTATTTTTGATGAACATTTTCAACTAGAAAGAGTTGTGTCCACATGAGCAATGCTCAGCCTCACACAGTGCTTCAGCTTGTCGTGCTCAACATTGACCTGCATGCACCGAATTTCAGGTCTTCTCTTTTAGGCAATGCCGCAGGTGTAAAATAACGTGACCATTTTCCGCTTTTTTTGATGAACATTTCCAACTAGAAAACGTTGTGTCCACATGAGCTATGTTGAGCCTCACACAGTGCTTCAACTTGTCGTGCGCAACATTGACCTGCATGCACCTAATTTCAGCTCTTCTCTTCTGGGCAATGCCGCAGGTGAAAAATACCGCTGAGCATTTGCCGCTAAACAATTTGGTATTTTTGATGAACATTTTCAACTAGAAAGAGTTGTGTCCACATGAGCGTAAAATAACGTGAGTGTCCACATGAGCAATGTTCAGCCTCACACAGTGCTTCAACTTGTCGTGCTCAACATTGACCTGCATGCACCGAATTTCAGGTCTTCTCTTCTAGGCAACGCCACAGGTGTAAAATACCGCTGAGCATTTGCCGCTCAACAATTTGGTATTTTTGATGAACATTTTCAACTAGAAAGAGTTGTGTCCACATGAGCAATGTTCAGCCTCACACAGTGCTTCAACTTGTCGTGCTCAACATTGACCTGCGTGCACCGAATTTCAGGTCTTCTCTTCTAGGCAATGCCGCAGGTGTAAAATAACGCAACCCCAGGGCAAAAGTTTTTCCTCTTGACTAGCTGCTGCCACCCTCTCCCTTTGGACTCCTGACAGGTTTCATATGAATGACATGGCGGATCGCGGATCAGCTAGTTTGCTTTAAATGAGTTTTAATTTATTCCGACTTGAAATACGATCCGCCACGCAGGCCACGCGAAATGATTCTTCCTGATGAACATATTCCGCAAACCAATTTGGTATTTTTGATGGAAAGAGTTGTGTCCACATGGGCGTAAAATAACGTGCGCATTTGCCGCTTATTTTTTGATGAACACTTTCAACTAGAAAGAGTTGTGTCCACATGAGCAATGTTCAGCCTCACACAGTGCTTCAACTTGTCGTGCTCAACATTGACCTGCATGCACCGAATTTCAGGTCTTCTCTTTTAGGCAATGCCGCAGGTGTGAAATAACGTGAGCATTTTCCGCTCATTTTTTTGATGAACATTTTCAACTAGAAAACGTTGTGTCCACATGAGCAATGTTCAGCCTCACACAGTGCTTCAACTTGTCGTGCTCAACATTGACTTGCATGCACCGAATTTCAGGTCTTCTCTTCTAGGCAACGCAGCAGGTGTAAAATACCGCTGAGCATGTGCCGCTCAACAATTTGTTTTTTTGACGAACATTTTCAACTAGAAAGGGTTGTCTCCACATGAGCAATGTTCAGCCTCACACAGTGCTTCAACTTGTCGTGCTCAACATTGACCTGCATGCACCGAATTTCAGGTCTTCTCTTCTAGGCAATGCCGCAGGTGTGAAATAACGCAACCCCAGGACAAAAGTTTTTCCTCTTGACTAGCTGCTGCAACCTTCTCCCTTTGGACTCCTGACAGGTTTCATATGAATCACATGGCGGATCGCGGATCAGCTGGTTTGCTTTAAAAGGGTTTTAATTTATTCCGACTTGAAATACGATCCGCCACGCAGGCCACGCGAAATGAGGATTATTGATCTGCGGCTGAGGATCATGATGCGTATAAGACGCTAAACCTGAAGAAACATGTTCTTCCTGATGAACATTTTCCGCTAACCAATTTGGTATTTTTGATGAACACTTTCAACTAGAAAGGGTTGTGTCCACATGAGCAATGTTCAGCCTCACACTGTGCTTCAACTTGTCGTGCTCAACATTGACCTGCATGCACCGAATTTCAGGTCTTCTCTTTTAGGCAATGCCGCAGGTGTGAAATAACGTGAGCATTTGCCGCTAAACAATTTGGTATTGTTGATGAGCATGTTCAACTAGAAAGAGTTGTGTCCACATGAGCAATGCTCAGCCTCACACAGTGCTTCGACTTGTCGTGCTCAACATTGACCTGCATGCACCGAGGTGTAAAATACCGCTGAGCATTTGCCGCTAATTTTTTTGATGAACATTTTCAACTAGAAAGAGTTGTGTCCACATGAGCAATGTTCAGCCTCACACAGTGCTTCAACTTGTCGTGCTCAACATTGACCTGCATGCACCTAATTTCAGGTCTTCTCTTTTAGGCAACGCCGCAGATGTAAAATTCCGCTGAGCATTTGCCGCTAAACAATTTGGTATTTTTGATGAACATTTTCAACTAGAAAGAGTTGTGTCCACATGAGCAATGTTCAGCCTCACACAGTGCCTCAACTTGTCATGCTCAACGTTGACCTGCATGCACCGAATTTCAGGTCTTCTCTTCTAGGCAATGCCGCAGGTGTAAAATAACGCAACACCAGGACAAAAGTTTTTCCTCTTGACTAGCTGCTGCCACCCTCTCCCTTTGGACTCCTGACAGGTTTCATATGAATCACATGGCGGATCGCGGATCAGCTGGTTTGCTTTAAAAGGGTTTTAATTTCTTCCGACTTGAAATGCGATCCGCCACGCAGGCCACGCGAAATGAGGATTATTGATCTGCGGCTGAGGATCATGATGCGTATAAGACGCTAAACCTGAAGAAACATGTTCTTCCTGATGAACATTTTCCGCTAAACATAACCAATTTGGTATTTTTGATGAACACTTTCAACTAGAAAGAGTTGTGTCCACATGAGCAATGTTCAGCCTCACACAGTGCTTCAACTTGTCGTGCTCAACATTGACCTGCATGCACCGAATTTCAGGTCTTCTCTTTTAGGCAATGCCGCAGGTGTGAAATAACGTGAGCATTTGCCGCTAAACAATATTTTTGAGGAACATTTTCAACTAGAAAGAGTTGTGTCCACATGAGCAATGTTCAGCCTCACACAGTGCTTCAACTTGTCGTGCTCAACATTGACCTGCATGCACCGAATTTCAGGTCTTCTCTTCTAGGCAATGCCGCAGGTGTAAAATAACGCAACATCACTAGGACAAAAGTTTTTCCTCTTGACTAGCTGCTGCCACCCTCTCCCTTTGGACTCCTGACAGGTTTCATATGAATCACATGGCGGATCGCGGATCAGCTGGTTTGCTTTAAAGGGTTTTAATTTCTTCCGACTTGAAATGCGATCCGCCACGCAGGCCACGCGAAATGAGGATTATTGATCCGCGGCTGAGGATCATGATGCGTATAAGACGCTAAATCCTGAAAAAAAAAATTCTTCCTGATGAACATTTTCCGCTAAACAATTTGGATTTTTGGAGGAACATGTTCAACTAGAAAGAGTTGTGTCCACATGAGCAATGTTCAGCCTCACACTGTGCTTCGACTTGTCGTGCTCAACATTGACCTGCATGCACCGAATTTCAGGTCTTCTCTTCTAGGCAACGCCGCAGGTGTAAAATACCGCTGAGCATTTGCCGCCAAAAATTTGAAGAACATTTTCAACTAGCAAAAAGTTGTGTCCACATGAGCAATGTTCAGCCTCACACAGTGCTTCAACTTGTCGTGCTCAACATTGACCTGCATGCACCGATTTTCAGGTCTTCTCTTTTAGGCAATGCCGCAGGTGTAAAATAACGTGAGCATTTGCCGCTAAACAATTTGTTTTTTTGATGAACATTTTCAACTAGAAAGAGTTGTGTCCACATGAGCAATGTTCAGCCTCACACAGTGCTTCAACTTGTCGTGCTCAACATTGACCTGCATGCACCGAATTTCAGGTCTTCTCTTCTAGGCAATGCCGCAGGTGTAATATAGGGCAACACCAGGACAAAAGTTTTTCCTCTTGACTAGCTGCTGCCACCCTCTCCCTTTGGCCTGACAGGTTTCATATGAAGCACGTGGCGGATCGCGGATCAGCTGGTTTGCGTTAAAAGAGTTTTAATTTATTCCGACTTGATATACGATCCGCGACGCAGGCCACGCGAAATGAGGATTATTGATCCGCGGCTGAGGATCATGATGCGTATAAGACGCTAAACCTGAAAAAACTTTTTCTTCCTGATGAACATTTTCCGCTAACCAATTTGGTATTTTTGATGAACACTTTCAACTAGAAAGGGTTGTGTCCACATGAGCAATGTTCAGCCTCACACTGTGCTTCAACTTGTCGTGCTCAACATTGACCTGCATGCACCGAATTTCAGGTCTTCTCTTCTAGGCAACGCCGCAGGTGTAAAATACCGCTGAACATTTGCCGCTAATTTTTTCGATGAACATTTTCAACTAGAAAAAGTTGTGTCCACATGAGCAATGTTCAGCCTCACACAGTGCTTCAACTTGTCGTGCTCAACATTGACCTGCATGCACCTAATTTCAGGTCTTCTCTTTTAGGCACCGCCGCAGATGTAAAATTCCGCCGGGCATTTGTCGCTAAACAATTTGGTATTCTTGATGAACACTTTCAACTAGAAAGAGTTGTGTCCACATGAGCAATGTTCAGCCTCACACAGTGCTTCAACTTGTCGTGCTCAACATTGACCTGCATGCACCGAATTTCAGGTCTTCTCTTTTAGGCAATGCCGCAGGTGTGAAATAACGTGAGCATTTGCCGCTAAACAATTTGGCATTTTTGATGAACATTTTCAACTAGAAAGAGTTGTGTCCACATGAGCAATGTTCAGCCTCACACAGTGCTTCAACTTGTCGTGCTCAACATTGACCTGCATGCACCGAATTTCAGGTCTTCTCTTTTAGGCAATGCCGCGGGTGTAATATAGCGCAACACCAGGACAAAAGTTTTTCCTCTTGACTAGCTGCGGCCACCCTCTCCCTTTGGCCTGACAGGTTTCATATGAAGCACGTGGCGGATCGCGGATCAGCTGGTTTGCGTTAAAAGAGTTTTAATTTATTCCGACTTGATATACGATCCGCGACGCAGGCCACGCGAAATGAGGATTATTGATCCGCGGCTGAGGATCATGATGCGTATAAGACGCTAATCCTGAAACAACTTTTTCTTCCTGATGAACATTTTCCGCTAGACAATTTGGAATTTTGGAGGAACATTTTCAACTAGAAAGAGTTTTGTCCACATGAGCAATGCTCAGCCTCACACTGTGCTTCGACTTGTCGTGCTCAACATTGACCTGCATGCACCGAATTTCAGGTCTTCTCTTTTAGGCATTGCCGCAGGTGTAAAATACCGCTGAGCATTTGCCGCTAAACAATTTGGTATTTTTGATGAACATTTTCAACTAGAAAAAGTTGTGTCCACATGAGCAATGTTCAGCCTCACACAGTGCTTCAACTTGTCGTGCTCAACATTGACCTGCATGCACCGAATTGCAGGTCTTCTCTTCTAGGCAATGCCACAGGTGTAAAATAACGCAACACCAGGACAAAAGTTTTTCCTCTTGACTAGCTGCTGCAACCCTCTCCCTTTGGACTCCTGACAGGTTTCATATGAATCACATGGCGGATCGCGGATCAGCTGGTTTGCGTTAAAAGGGTTTTAATTTAATCCGACTTGAAATGCGATCCGCCACCTAGGCCACGCGAAATGAGGATTATTGATCCGCGGCTGAGGATCATGATGCGTATAAGACGCTAAACCTGAAGAAACATTTTCTTCCTGATGAACATTTTCCGCTAAACAATTTGGAATTTTGGAGGAACATGTTCAACTAGAAAGAGTTGTGTCCACATGAGCAATGTTCAGCCCCACACAGTGCTTCAACTTGTCGTGCTCAACATTGACCTGCATGCACCGAATTTCAGGTCTTCTCTTTTAGGCAATGCCGCAGGTGTGAAATAACGTGAGCATTTTCCGCTCATTTTTTTGATGAACATTTTCAACTAGAAAACGTTGTGTCCACATGAGCAATGTTCAGCCTCACACAGTGCTTCAACTTGTCGTGTTCAACATTGACCTGCATGCACCTAATTTCAGGTCTTCTCTTCTAGGCAGCAACGCCGCAGGTGTAAAATTCCGCTGGGCATTTGCCGCTAAACAATTTGGTATTTTTGATGAACATTTTCAACTAGAAAGAGTTGTGTCCACATGAGCAATGTTCAGCCTCACACAGTGCTTCAACTTGCCGTGCTCAACGTTGACCTGTATGCACCGAATTTCAGGTCTTCTCTTCTAGGCAATGCCGCAGGTGTTAAATATCGCAACACCAGGACAAAAGTTTTTCCTCTTGACTAGCTGCTGCCACCCTCTCCCTTTGGACTCCTGACAGGTTTCATATGAATCACATGGCGGATCGCGGATCAGCTGGTTTGCGTTAAAAGGGTTTTAATTTCTTCCGACTTGAAATGCGATCCGCCACGCAGGCCACGCGAAATGAGGATTATTGATCCGCGGCTGAGGATCGTGATGCGTATAAGACGCTAAACCTGAAGAAACATTTTCTTCCTGATGAACATTTTCCGCTAAACAATTTGGTATTTTTGATGAACACTTTCAACTAGAAAGAGTTGTGTCCACATGAGCAATGTTCAGCCTCACACAGTGCTTCAACTTGTCGTGCTCAACATTGACCTGCATGCACCGAATTTCAGGTCTTCTCTTTTAGGCAATGCCGCAGGTGTGAAATAACGTGAGCATTTGCCGCTAAACAATATTTTTGAGGAACATTTTCAACTAGAAAGAGTTGTGTCCACATGAGCAATGTTCAGCCTCACACAGTGCTTCAACTTGTCGTGCTCAACATTGACCTGCATGCACCGAATTTCAGGTCTTCTCTTCTAGGCAATGCCGCAGGTGTAAAATAACGCAACACCAGGACAAAAGTTTTTCCTCTTGACTAGCTGCTGCCACCCTCTCCCTTTGGCCTGACAGGTTTCATATGAAGCACGTGGCGGATCGCGGATCAGCTGGTTTGCGTTAAAAGGGTTTTAATTTCTTCCGACTTGAAATGCGATCAGCCACGCAGGCCACGCGAAATGAGGATTATTGATCCGCGGCTGAGGATCATGATGCGTATAAGACGCTAAACCTGAAGAAACATTTTCTTCCTGATAACATTTTCCGCTAAACAATTTGGTATTTTTGATGAACACTTTCAACTAGAAAAATTGTGTCCACATGAGCAATGTTCAGCCCCACACAGTGCTTCAACTTGTCGTGCTCAACATTGACCTGCGTGCACCGAATTTCAGGTCTTCTCTTCTAGGCAATGCCGCAGGTGTGAAATAACGTGAGCATTTGTCGCTAAACAATTTGGTATTTTTGATGAACATTTTCAACTAGAAAGAGTTGTGTCCACATGAGCAATGTTCAGCCTCACACAGTGCTTCAACTTGTCGCGCTCAACATTGGCCTGCATGCACCGAATTGCAGGTCTTCTCTTCTAGGCAATGCCGCGGGTGTAAAATAACGCAACACCAGGACAAAAGTTTTTCCTCTTGACTAGCTGCTGCCACCCTCTCCCTTTGGACTCCTGACAGGTTTCATATGAAGCACGTGGCGGATCGCGGATCAGCTGGTTTGCGTTAAAAGAGTTTTACTTTATTCCGACTTGATATACGATCCGCGACGCAGGCCACGCGAAATGAGGATTATTGATCCGCGGCTGAGGATCATGATGCGTATAAGACGCTAAACCTGAAAAAACTTTTCTTCCTGATGAACATTTTCCGCTAGACAATTTGGAATTTTGGAGGAACATTTTCAACTAGAAAGAGTTGTGTCCACATGAGCTCACACAGTGCTTCAACTGGTCGTGCTCAACATTGACCTGCATGCACCGAATTTCAGGTCTTTATCTTCTAGGCAATGCCGCAGGTGTGAAAGAACGTGAGCATTTGCCGCTAAACAATTTGGTATTTTTGATGAACATTTTCAACTAGAAAAATTGTGTCCACATGAGCAATGTTCAGCCTCACACAGTGCTTCAACTTGTCGTGCTCAACATTGGCCTGCATGCACCGAATTGCAGGTCTTCTCTTCTAGGCGATGCCCCAGGTGTAAAATAACGCAACACCAGGACAAAAAGTTTTTCCTCTTGACTAGCTGCTGGCACCCTCTCTCTTTGGACTCCTGACAGGTTTCATATGAATCACATGGCGGATCGCGGATCAGCTGGTTTGCTTTAAAAGAGTTTTACTTTATTCCGACTTGAAGTACGACCCGCCACGCAGGCCACGCGAAATGAGGATTATTGATCCGCGGCTGAGAAACATGATGCGTATAAGACGCTAAACCTGAAGAACCATTTTCTTCCTGATGAACATTTTCTGCTAAACAATTTGGAATTTTGGAGGAACATTTTCAACTAGAAAGAGTTGTGTCCACATGAGCAATGTTCAGCTTCACACAGTGCTTCAACTTGTCGTGCTCAACATTGACCTGCATGCACCGAATTTCAGGTCTTATCTTCCAGGCAACGCCGCAGGTGTAAAATACCGCTGAGCATTTGCCGCTAAACAATTTGGTATTTCCCCACCTGCCAGGTGAGGGTTGTTAGATTTTATCAGAGCGCTCTTCCTCCGCCTCATCCTCCTCCTCCTCCTCGACTAGCTGTCCTCTTCCTCCTCGCCCTCCTCCTGGCCTCCTCCTCCAGTTTCTCCTCGACCATGTCTGCATCAACTTCCACCTGCACTTCCGCCTTGCCAACTCTTCGCCAAGCTCTTTGCCAACTCTCTTCGCCGAGTCTCTGCGCCAAGCTCTTTGCCAACTTCCCAGCTCAGTGCCCAGCTCAGTGTGCACCGCTGGACCTCAACCTGGGACCTGCCCAGCTCAGTGTGCACCGCCGGACCTCAACGGCCAGATAGAATGCCAGAAGATATGCCAGATAGAATGCCAGAAGATATGCCACAAGATATGCCAGAACATATGCCAGAAAATATGCCAGATAGAATGCCAGATAGAATGCCAGAAAATATGTCAGATAGAATGCCAGAACATATGCCAGAAGATATGCCAGATAGAATGCCAGATAGAATGCCAGAAAATATGTCAGAATATTTGCCAGAGGATATGCCAGATAGAATGCCGGAAGATATGTCAGATAGAATGCCAGAAGATTTGCCAGTAAGAAAATCGATAAATGTCATGGTGGGGATCGCACGAAGTAAAGTAATTTTGATGAACATTTTCAACTAGAAAGAGTTGTGTCCACATGAGCAATGTTCAGCTTCACACAGTGCTTCAACTTGTCGTGCCCAACATTGACCTGCATGCACCGAATTTCAGGTCTTCTCTTTTAGGCAATGCCGCAGGTGTAAAAAAACGTGAGCATTTTCCGCTAAATTTTTTGATGGACATTTTCAACTAGAAAGAATTGTGTCCACATGAGCAATGTTCAGCCCCACACAGTGCTTCAACCTGTCGTGCTCAACATTGGCCTAGCATGCACCTAATTTCAGATCTTCTCTTCTAAGCAACGCCGCAGGTGTAAAATACCGCTGAGCATTTGCCGCTAAACAAGTTGGTGTTTTTCATGAACATTTTCAACTAGAAAACGTCGTGTCCACATGAGCAATGTTCAGCCGCTTTTGCACGCAAACACTTTTACATACAGACGCTTTTACACATAGAAATTTTTACACACAGCGGCTTTTACATACAGACATTTTTACACACAGACGCTTTGACACACAGACGCTTTTACACACAGAGGCTTTTTACATACAGACGCACAGGCACAGACACACACGCACACAGAGAGACAGACACGGGACGCACAAACAAAAACACAGACAGGCACCAGGGCACACACACACACAGACACACACAGCGAAGTCATCGTTGTCGTGGCCACCTCAGCAATCATTGTATGGGTTGACTTGTGTTCATTAATTGTATCAACAGCGCCGAAGCCAGCGAGACACAGCTGAGATGGACAGCTGTCATGTCCAACGATGTGGGCGCCGCCGCCGAGTCGAGCTGCCTCCAGAGTGGTTTAACCAACAGAAGAAGGTCTAATGATGTCCAAAGTGGACTGTTTTAGGGGTCGTGGTTTGGTACCCCTGAACTAGGGCAATAGGCTGTTTTGGTGCCCTAGTGGCATTGCAAATATAGCCTGAGAGGGAAGATCACCATGTACATGCGCTTGGTGGCATTTGCAGGTGCGAGCAAACATTTTTTTCTGAACACAACTATTTTCATCCTTAAATATTTAAAAAATATATATATATTTTTTTGGTTAAAGCAACTATCTGTCAAGCCTTCAGTACCAAGAGAAACAACATGTGTTATCTCTCACTGCCAAGAGAATCAACCGGTTTTTTGTTAAAACAGCTACTTGCCAAAAACCCTTCAATACCAAGAGAAACAATATTTTTTTATTTGGTTAAAACAACTATTTGTCAAGCCTCCAATACCAAGAGAAACAACATGTGCCATCCTTCAATATCAAGAGAATCGGCAGATTTTTTTTTGAGAAAACAACTAAGTGCCAACCGTTCAATAGCAAGAGAAACAACATGTTTTTTGTTAAAACAACTGTTTGCCAAGCCTTCAGTGCCAAGATAAACAACATGTGCTATCCTTCAACACCGAGAGAATCAACAGGTTTTTTGTTAAACCAACCACTTGTCAATCCTAGAATGCCAAGAACATCAACAGATTATTTTGTCAAAACAACTACTTGCCAACCTTTCAATACCAACAAAAACAACGTGTTTTTTGTTAAAACAAATGCCTGCCAAGCCTTCAGTACCAAGAGACACAACATTTGTTATCCTTCCATATCAAGAGAATCAATGCGTTTGTTTCTGAAAACAACACCATACGAAATTTTCAACATCAAGGACACCAACACGTTTTTTGTTAAAACAACTGCCTGTCTATTTTTCAACATCAAGATGCACAACATGTTTGTTCAAGAAAAACATACTTATCCATCTTTCAATTTCAAGAGTACCAACTTGTTTTCCAAAAAAAACTAATTTTACAATATCATGAAAACTAACATGTGTTTGTTAAAACAGCTACTTATACATCCCCCAATATGAAGAAAAACAACACGTTTTGTGTCAAAAAATGTACTTATCCATTAATGATGTCCAAAGTGGACCGTTTTAGGGGTCCTGGTTTAGTGCCCTAGTGGCATTGCCTGGCATTGCACATATAGCCTGAGAGGAAAGATCACCATGTACATGCGATTTACGCTTCAACATCAAAACACCCACCAGGTAATTGTTAAAACAACTCACTTGTGTGTATACTCTGTGGGGGCCCAGTGCCACAGCAACCGCACCATATATGACATTAACCATTAGTGTTTTAAATTTGCAGTCTACATGATATCCTTTCAGCATATATTTAACATGTCTTTAAGGTTCCAAATGCATAAAAATGAGCATGTGTTGAACAGGTGTGGAGGAAGAGCAGGTTGTTCTAAACACACAGCATGTGATGAAAATATTCTGCCCCGCTTTGGCAAAAGAGTTACAAAAAATTGTTCTGCTGAAAAAAACGTTTGTTCTTTCCTAAAAGTACCAACGGCCTCTCTTACTGCATGAATTGTTTTTGATGGCCTAAACGAGCATGATAGTGTGGTTACCTACTCCAACAAATACCTTTTCGTAGATGACTCATTGATTTCGATCTGCAAAAATGATCTTTGAACGCGTTTTTCCTGGAGAGAAAACTATTACGTCACACAGTGTGCTCATAACAACATTTTTTCTCGCTGCGACGGTTGAAAACATTCATTCATGCAAAAAAAGGTTGCAGATGCTTTTGAAACCATTGGTTTTGCTTTGCAGAACCCATTTTTGGCAACCTGTTTGCTAAAGAGAGGCATGTGTATTTTCATCACACGGATTTACATTTTGATTGCCCAGCGTCCGACTGAAAGCTTAATGGTTTGTGAAAAGAGACCTTCATGGATACCTGTTGCGCGAATAGAATAAAAATATTTGTGCGGTTTGCGACTACCATCTTTGTACAAACGCTTTTTTACCTCATGAGAGCAGATGCTTTCGCTTGTGTGCCCACTCTGTGGTGGGTAAAGGTTGAAAGCATGGACACCTTGCATGGTATTTTGACCATGAGGTTTAGTGGGTGAAGGTTTGGGTTTGCAACGGTCTGGCATCCCATTCCGTTGTTCATGTGGGGCAAGGGGCGCATAAAACCTATTTTACGCTGTGGCAGTGGTAAGAAACCATAATAACGTATTAGAAGGTAGACCGTTGGGCATTTTATTTGGCAGGAAATCCACCAGTTCAAATGTCCCGAGCCTTCCCCTAGTATAAGTAAATACTTTGTTTTGGGGCAGCAGTGCCCAAGTTCCATCGTCCCGATGTCAGCATGTAGATGTATGCATTGATAGTTACATTTCCGCAAATGTGTGCGTGTATGAAATTATAGCCAGCGATAGGTACCTACAAACATGGTGCAGTGCAAATTATGTACTTTGGTAGCAACTCTTCCTAAGGCGGGCCCGCCCTGATGCATACGATTTGTGTGAACATCTCTTCCTGGCGTACCAGATCTTTGTGGGGCACCAGTGGCCCAGCTGACACCGTATTTTAACTTTAACAATGTTTCCTGGGGCGGACCTCCCTTAGTGTACAAGGTCCAGCTGGGGCGCCGGTGCCGCAGAGAAATTCTGTACACTAGGGCAGCGCCACCCTCAGAAGAGTTGTTTGAACATATGATTGTTGGGGCGCCAGTGCCCAGAGAGATTCCTGTACACTAGAGCAGGCCCGCCCCAGGGAGAGTTGTTGACGTATGGTTTCAACATGTTTCAACTGGGGCGCCAGCGCCCCAGAGAAAATTTGTACACTAGGGCAGCGCCGCCCCAGGAAGAGCTGTTTGCATACTATGATTGCTGCCTTTTTAGGAATTATTTTTGTTAATACGGAGGAAAATCATCTCAAACGCAAAATAAGCCCAAACCAGCATGTTCGATCCCAAAGTGTTTTTTTTTTGTGATTTTTTTCCTGAGACACAATAATCATATTCAACAGTTTTTTTAGGAATTATTTTTGCTAATGCGGAAGAAAAATCATCTCAAACGCAAAATAAGCCCAAAACAGCATGTTCGATCCCAAAGTGCCTTTTTGGGCTTATGTTTCCCGACACGCAATAATCATATTCAAAAACGAATCTCTCCAAGCGGCATGCCTATATACAAAAAAATAACATGTTCGATCCCAAGGTGCCTTTTTGGTCTTATTTTAACTGCCACGCATTGTCCATCACTAACGAGAACTAACTCCCAATTAACATGTTCACACTCCAAAGTGCCTTGTTAAGGAATTATTTTTTGCTAATACGGAGGAAAGAAAAATCATCTCAAACGAAAAATAAGCACAAAACAGCATGTTCGATCCCAAAGTGCCTTTTTGGGCGTATTTTTCCTGAGGCACAACAATCATACTCAACAGCCTTTTTAGAAATTATTTTTGCTAATACAGAGGACAAATCATCTCAAACGAAAAATAAGCCCAAAACAGCATGTTCGATCCCAAAGTGTTTTTTTGGGTTTTTTTTCTTGAGGCACAATAATCATATTCAACAACCTTTTTAGGAATTATTTTTGCTAATACGGGGGAAAAATCATCTCAAACGCAAAATAAGCCCAAAACAGCATGTTCGATCCCAAAGTGCCTTTTTGGGCTTATGTTTCCTGACACGCAATAATCATATTCAAAAACGAATCTCTCCAAGCGGCATGCCTATATACAAAAAAATAACATGTTCGATCCCAAGGTGCCTTTTTGGTCTTATTTTAACTGCCACGCATTGTCCATCACTAACGAGAACTAACTCCCAATTAACATGTTCACACTCCAAAGCGCCTTGTTAAGGAATTATTTTTTGCTAATACGGAGGAAAGAAAAATCATCTCAAACGAAAAATAAGCACAAAACAGCATGTTCGATCCCAAAGTGCCTTTTTGGGCTTATTTTTCCTGAGGCACAATAATCATATTCAACAGCCTTTTTAGGAATTATTTTTGCTAATACGGAGGACAAATCATCTCAAACGAAAAATAAGCCCAAAACAGCATGTTCGATCCCAAAGTGCCTTTTTGGGCGTATTTTTCTTGAGACACAGTAGTCATATTCAACAGCCTTTTTAGAAATTATTTTTGCTAATACGGAGGAAAAATCATGTCAAAGGAAAAATAAGCCCAAAACAACATGTTCGATCCCAAAGTGCCTTTTTGGGCTTTTGTTTCCTGACACGCAATAATCATATTCAAGAACGAATCTCTCCAAGCGGCATGCCTATATACAAAAAAAACCCAAAACAGCATGTTCGATCCCAAGGTGCCTTTTTGGACTTATTTTAACTGCCACGCATGGTCCATCACTAACGAGAACTACCTCCCAAAATCCCCCCCCCTTTAACCCTGGAATATTTGGGGGGGGTAAGGCAAGAAATTTCTGAGAAATATTTCGCCTGACCACATGAAATATACCCCTCCCCCACATGTTTTTTGGGCTTCCAAAAGATGTGGGGGGGGGTCCTCCGGATGCAACATTTTTAGCCCAGAGATGGTATGGCACACCCTTTCATAACGTACATACATACATTCATACTTTCATACTATAGATAGATAGATAGATAGATATATATATATTATATACACATAATTACACATAGAAAAATGCAACGGTGAAATTTTTGAGGGGGGGTAGTTGCAAAACCATTGTATTTTACAGTTCTAGCAGGGTCCCCCCCTAAAAAAATCCATTGCCAATGCTCGAGGAGCACCTTTATGTTTCCTACCCCGAAATACAAGGGTGAAATTTTTGAGGGGGGGTAGTTGCAAAACCATTGTATTTTACAGTTCTAGCAGGGTCCCCCCCTAAAAAAATCACCTTTTTAGTCCTTACGCGGGTAGGGCCGACGCGCAAGCCACACAATTAGGTAAATGGATGTAAATGGTAACTGCCAGTTTCCAAGAAAATAAATAAGAGAGTGAACTTGCCAAACATGTTTCAGAGCTTGACGTTCAGCCTTGAATTCAACCAGGCCCTGGAGAGACCATTATAAATCAGAAATTTTTAGCTGAAATATTTCTAGGTGTGTGGGGGGGAACCCCCCCCGAAAGTGAAATATTTCAGTTTTCAACCCCCCCCCAACCCCCTCCCCTTAAAGGGGGGGGGATCTCCCAAATTCCTGGTGGTTATTTCCTCTATAAAATGGTCGCGCTCGGGTACCCTGCTAAACAATTTTTTTAGGCACTATAAAATGGAAAGCAGAATGTTTGGAGTGGTTCTTAAATGGTTTGTCAGGATATGTTTTCTATTTTTTTTGGGCAAGTACTACTTTATAGAGGCCACTTGGGGTCTTACTGCAGGAAAGCTGTTCATTTAGTAGGTGTGGCACAGGCCTCCACTTTATAGCGCAATATTGGTTGTGCAATGTTGTGGTGCTATTTTATAGATAGGGTGTTTCCATGTGTGGTGTGGCTGAACTTCCACTTTATAGAGTGCCCGTTTGCATTGTTTTTTTTTCAAGGTTTTGTATCAACATGTATCATCACAATTTGAGTGCAGCGGTATAAAGCGGTATGCCGTCCGTTGCAGCAATGCCAGCAAGCTCAAAACTGCACTATGTGTTTTTAGAAAATGGTAGAAGAACCTCTCTTTTCAACCAGGACCACTATAGAATAGAAAATTGCACTATATGTCTTTATAAAATGGTAGAACAACCTCTCTTTTCAACCAGGACCACTATAGAATAGAAAATTGGATCTGAAGGGAATGGTTCTTGGGCAGGTAGCCTTAGACGGGGAGAGATCAGGGAAATGCCAGGGTAGACAGCCAAATCCAGTTGAAAAGAATCCAACAGAATAAAGGATGATCCAAAAAGTAAATCCATTATGTAGAGATATGTAGGGTACTGGGAGCAGTCCAGCCAACAAACTTCCATTTTATAGACAGAGAAGTGGGATATATGCAGCCTGAGAACACGGGACGAAAAAATTGGCTGGAGCCTGCTGCAGACTTGTGATTTGCCACTTTCACCTCTATAAAATAGAATCCAACCAGAGACAGAAATGCAATGAAATGCAATGAAATGCATAAGTTCCATCAAACTGGAAAATGGTTTTTGCGACTGCCTTGGGCAAGGAGCATTTTATAGAGATGATTTTGGAAGCCTTGCTGAGAAGTGTGGTTTGCAAACATGAAACCTGGGTATGTGATTCTACAAGTGTACCCCAAGGAGTACTTTATAGAGGGAGTACCCCCCTGACAAACTATTTTAGCATTATAAAATGGCAGCTACCCAGGTTCCACCCCTAATTTACACATGGATCTCCCAATTAACATGTTCATACTCCAAAGTGCCTTGTTAAGGAATTATTTTTGCTAATACGGGGGACAAATCATCTCAAGCGAAAAATAAGCCCAAAACAGCATGTTCGATCCCAAAGTGCCTTTTTGGGTTTTTTTTCTTGAGGCACAATAATCATATTCAACAGCCTTTTAGGAATTATTTTTGCTAATACGGAGGAAAAATCATCTCAAACGAAAAATAAGCCCAAAACAGCACGTTCGATCCCAAAGTGCCTTTTTGGGCTTATTTTTCCTGAGACACAATAATCACATTCAACAGCCTTTTTAGGAATTATTTTTGCTAATACGGAGGAAAAATCATGTCAAAGGAAAAATAAGCCCAAAACAACATGTTCGATCCCAAAGTGCCTTTTTGGGCTTATTTTTCCTGAGACACAATAATCATATTCAAGAACGAATCTCTCCAAGCGGTATGCCTATATACAAAAAAATAACCCCAAAACAGCATGTTCGATCCCAAGGCGCCTTTTTGGACTTATTTTAACTGCCACGCATGGTCCATCACTAACGAAAACTAATTCCCAATTAAGATGTTCATTCTCCAAAGTACCTTGTTTAGGAATTATTTCGATTATTTTTGCTAATACGGAGGAAAAATCATCTCAAACGAAAAATAAGCCCAAAACAACATGTTCGATCCCAAAGTGCCTTTTTGGGCTTATTTCTCCTGACGCACAATAATCATATTCAACAGCATTTTTAGGAATTATTTTTGCTAATACGGAGGAAAAATCATCTCAAAGGAAAAATAAGCCCAAAACAACATGTTCGATCCCAAAGTTCCTTTTTGGGCTTATTTTTCCTGAGACACAATAATCATATTCAACAGCCTTTTTAGGAAAATTTTGCTAATACGGAGGAAAAATCATCTCAAACGAAAAATAAGCCCAAAACAACATGTTCGATCCCAAAGTTCCTTTTTGGGCTTATTTTCCCTGAGACACAATAATCATATTCAACAGCCTTTTTAGGAATTATTTTTGCTAATACGGAGGAAAAATCATCTCAAAGGAAAAATAAGCCCAAAAACAACACGTTCGATCCCAAAGTGCCTTTTTGGGCTTATTTTTCCTGAGACACAATAATCATATTCAACAGCCTTTTTAGAAATTATTTTTGCTAATACGGAGGAAAAATCATCTCAAACGAAAACTAAGCCCAAAACAACATGTTCGATCCCAAAGTGCCTTTTTGGGCTTTTTTTTCCTGAGGCACAACAATCATATTCAACAGCCTTTTTAGGAATTATTTTTGCTAATACGGAGGAAAAATCATGTCAAAGGAAAAATAAGCCCAAAACAGCATGTTCGATCCCAAAGTGCCTTTTTGGGCGTATTTTTCCTGAGACACAATAATCATATTCAACAGCCTTTTTAGGAATTATTTTTGCTAATACGGGGGACAAATCATCTCAAACGAAAAATAAGCCCAAACCAGCATGTTCGATCCCAAAGTGCCTTTTTGGGCGTATTTTTCCTGAGACACAATAATCATATTCAACAGCTTTTTTAGGAATTATTTTTGCTAATGCGGAGGAAAAATCATCTCAAACGAAAAATAAGCCCAAAACAGCATGTTCGATCCCAAAGTGCCTTTTTGGACTTATTTTTCCTGAGACACAAGAATCATATTCAACAGCCTTTTTAGAAATTATTTTTGCTAATACGGAGGAAAAATCATCTCAAACGAAAAATAAGCCCAAAACAGCATGTTCGATCCCAAAGTGCCTTTTTGGGCTTATTTTTCTTGAGACACAGTAATCATATTCAACAGCCTTTTTAGGAATTATTTTTGCTAATACGGAGGAAAAATATGGAAAAATCATCTCAAATGAAAAATAAGCCCAAAACAGCATGTTCGATCCCAAAGTGCCTTTTTGGACTTATTTTTCCTGAGACACAAGAATCATATTCAACAGCCTTTTTAGAAATTATTTTTGCTAATACGGAGGAAAAATCATCTCAAACGAAAAATAAGCCCAAAACAGCATGTTCGATCCCAAAGTGCCTTTTTGGGCTTATTTTTCTTGAGACACAGTAATCATATTCAACAGCCTTTTTAGGAATTATTTTTGCTAATACGGAGGAAAAATATGGAAAAATCATCTCAAATGAAAAATAAGCCCAAAACAACATGTTCGATCCCAAAGTTCCTTTTTGGGCTTATTTTTCCTGAGACGCAATAATCATATTCAACAGCCTTTTTAGGAAAATTTTGCTAATACGGAGGAAAAATCATCTCAAACGAAAAATAAGCCCAAAACAACATGTTCGATCCCAAAGTTCCTTTTTGGGCTTATTTTCCCTGAGACACAATAATCATATTCAACAGCCTTTTTAGGAATTATTTTTGCTAATACGGAGGAAAAATCATCTCAAAGGAAAAATAAGCCCAAAAACAACACGTTCGATCCCAAAGTGCCTTTTTGGGCTTATTTTTCCTGAGACACAATAATCATATTCAACAGCCTTTTTAGAAATTATTTTTGCTAATACGGAGGAAAAATCATCTCAAACGAAAACTAAGCCCAAAACAACATGTTCGATCCCAAAGTGCCTTTTTGGGCTTTTTTTTCCTGAGGCACAACAATCATATTCAACAGCCTTTTTAGGAATTATTTTTGCTAATACGGAGGAAAAATCATGTCAAAGGAAAAATAAGCCCAAAACAGCATGTTCGATCCCAAAGTGCCTTTTTGGGCGTATTTTTCCTGAGACACAATAATCATATTCAACAGCCTTTTTAGGAATTATTTTTGCTAATACGGGGGACAAATCATCTCAAACGAAAAATAAGCCCAAACCAGCATGTTCGATCCCAAAGTGCCTTTTTGGGCGTATTTTTCCTGAGACACAATAATCATATTCAACAGCTTTTTTAGGAATTATTTTTGCTAATGCGGAGGAAAAATCATCTCAAACGAAAAATAAGCCCAAAACAGCATGTTCGATCCCAAAGTGCCTTTTTGGACTTATTTTTCCTGAGACACAAGAATCATATTCAACAGCCTTTTTAGAAATTATTTTTGCTAATACGGAGGAAAAATCATCTCAAACGAAAAATAAGCCCAAAACAGCATGTTCGATCCCAAAGTGCCTTTTTGGGCTTATTTTTCTTGAGACACAGTAATCATATTCAACAGCCTTTTTAGGAATTATTTTTGCTAATACGGAGGAAAAATATGGAAAAATCATCTCAAATGAAAAATAAGCCCAAAACAGCATGTTCGATCCCAAAGTGCCTTTTTGGGCTTATTTTTCTTCGCATGGAACCAACCACCGAAGTAGCATTTTCAGATTCCAGACCGCATTTGGATAATTCTTGTCGTCCCCACATGTGAATCATAATAAAAGCGCCAAAGACTTTGAGCTCAATAACCTGGCGCGTAACATTCCACCAATTTTACGGGATTGCGGATTGAACGGATTACCGTGGCAAACGCGGATTGGACGGATTAGGGATTGGGATTAGGCCGACTGCAACTTCGAACACCACAGTGTAAGACACTTGACGTGACCGCAGCCCCTTTTAGCACATCCGTGCTACTCGAGGAAAAAGTGAGGTGACCGAGTCAACAGTGCTGTGTTGTCACCAATTGTGTTTCTGAGCCCAATACGCACCCACCGTGTAACTTCGCTGTTTGCATGGTAGCGGAGCTGTGAGGGTAGACCCTCCGCTCCAAGGATGTGTGCGGGTCGATCCGCCGGCTAAGGCCGAGATCGACATCGCCAATCTCAGCGGGTAGCCCCGCGTGCTAAGGCACGTGGTAAACCCCAACAACACGACGTCCTCAGGACAGGATCACTCAGATCCGAGGAATAGATCCTCCAGTTGGTGGGATCGAAGCTGGCAAAGCCAAGGCCAGTGGTACGATCGCTCTTGGCAAGACAACAGGGATTGGGACAACCGAACCCGATCTGCGCAGCCGACGTCATCTACGGAGACAAGCGGCAGGAGACGCTCGGGACCGACCCGAACGAGTCGATTCACTCAGGACAGGAATCGCCGTGGACATGGATCCGTTGCAGCGACACAGCGCCGGATCGATCGAGGACAAGACCGCCGAAGACAGGCTGAGCAAGCAGCCCAACAGGCGCAAGCAGCGACTCAGACAGAGCCGCAACAAGGAGACACCGCTCCTCCCGAGCCAAGTAGACCCCCACGCGTGTCCACTAGCGAAAGGAGAGCGCGGTCAGCCCCGCCCCCAGGCCAAGCAGCCTTAGAGGCGAACGAAGAGGCTGAAATAAGCCTGGTCCCTCGGAAGGATCGCAGGCGAAGAGACAAGGCCGAGACAAAGGCCGAGCCACAAGAGCCGATTCCAGAAGAAGAGCTGGAAGAGGTTCTGGAGGAGGAGCTACCCGCTTCTTCCTCCGTTCGCGTGCCCACTCCTCCAAGGGCACCGGACGAGCACTATACATCAGCGAAGCCCGGCGTATTCTGGACCAGCCGCAGCCAGAGGTTCCAGAAGAGATCGCAGCCGCGGCAGCTGACGCGCCAGAAGAAGAGTCTGGCAACGAGACAGAAGTTGAGTGGGGAGGTTCGCTCGCGAGCTACTATAGCAGCCACGAGGTGTGCGAGATCCCTGACCTGGAAACCGCCAGGCAAGAAGCAGAAGCTGTAGCAGCCCAGACCAAGTGGCTGGAGCAGCGTCGTCTCCAAGCACCCCCACTGTACGCAGCGGGAGTTGCGGGGAGCACCGCGCGGTCATCCGCCGACAGCAAAGGCCCAGCAGTTGAGGCCGAGCTGAACAAGGCATTGGACTTGTGCGACCAAATCCAAGGGGCTTTGAGCCAATCAAGCCAACAACCAAAGCCACCATCGCCCACGGAGGTGGTGGACGAAAGGCTTGAAGAAGAACGCGATGACAGACCCACAACACATCATCGGCGAGATGCAGCTGAGGATGGATGCTCTAGCGAGTCAGATGCAAGCGTTGAATATCGCCCATCAGAGCCAGGTGCAGCAGAACGCCCAGCTGCAGCAGGAAAAGCAAGATCTGGACCAGCGCCTGACAGGCGTCATGGCACTATTGCAGCAATCCTTGCAGCAGACCGCGAACGTAGGCGGCGCCCAAGGGCAAGTTCCCCCGCTCCAGAGCGCGGGAACACCCGCCGGAAGCAGTAAGCCTGTCAATCATATTGACGTGCTCAAGTCTGTGAAACAGCCTCAATCCTTAAAGGATCGAGACGGATGGGAACGGTTCAGTTTCCAAGTAGAAACATGCTTGGCTTTGCTGGACGAAAATTTTCCAACAGACTTGGACAATGCACACAAGCTCACCAATTTTGTGGATCCAGTCGATATGACTGACGAAGCCAAATCCCGAGGGAGGCAATTGTTTGCAATGCTGAACTCGTGGACCCAAGAATGAGCAGTGGCAAGTAAGATTGCCCGTGGCATTCGAGACCAAAATGGTTTTGAGATGTTTTGAGTTTTGGAGACTGCTGTGGCGTGAAATGGCCCCAGACAACCACTCCAAGAGTTTGATCTGGCGGCGCTCGTTGCTTAGTCCCAAGTTTCCTGCAAAGGAAGCCGAGTTTTCAGCGGCCCTCCAAGAGTGGGAAGCTGACCTTGACAAGTATGAGGCCGAATATGGTCCCAGTAAGGCCATCAGTGATGAAGACAAAAGGGCTGTGGTCCTTACTGAGGCGCCCTAGCCCTGAAACAACACCTTTCCATGCACATTGGAACCCTTTCCACATATCAGTCTGCGCGTGAAGTGGTGGTGTCCTATCTGCAAGCAAAGCAGGTTTGGAGGCCATCAGCCGCGTATGCGGGAGCCACCGCACGCACTGATGCCATGGACATCAGCCTTGTTGGTGATGGCAAAGGAAAGGGGAAAGGAAAAGATGGCAAAGGAAAGAACAATAAGAAGGGCAAAGGAAAAGAGGCCAAAGGAAAAGGAAAGGACAGCCATAGCAACAAAGGTGGCAAAGGTCAACAGGAGAAGGATTTTTGCGCCATATGCTGGAAAACCGGCCATACCACTGAGAAGTGTTGGTTCAACTCAAAAGGCCAACCAAAGGGGAAGGGCAAGAAAGGAGTTGCAGGTATCACTGAAGACAATACGTCAGTGGTCTCTGCAGGGCCATCTGCATCTCAAGTTGGTGGTCAAAGTATAATCACCCTTCCATCCACGACCACGTCCAACAAAGGGAAGAACGTTGGGATGATCGGGGAACACCGGCTTCTCATGGTTAAGGCCACCAGCAGCGGGCAACACCGCCATGTTTCACCAAGGCCATTTTGGCCATACCAGAAGCTTCCACCTTTACTGGCAATGCCATTTTGGCAAAGGAATCTCTTGTAGCCAAGTTGGAAGCAATTTTTGCCTACCAAGACCAACCTGGATGGCACGACCCTGATCCCAACACCAAGGTGTTTGTGGTGAAAGGCAAGAAGGGTGCCACACGAAAGTATGCAACACCAGGGTCACAGTATCCTGGCTATCCGTTTAGGTCAACGTGGCAGTGGGATGAAGAGTCCAACGCCTGGGATTGCAAGGAGTTCAGAAAGAAATGGAAGCTCCTGCATGAGCCACACGAGACGTTTCAAGGCACCAGGGTATGGGCACTTCAAGTCTTCCAAAGAAGTGACACTGCACGAGTGGCCAAGGTTGCCAGCAGAGGCACGCTGCTGGTAGACACAGGAGCCTGTTCTTCGGTCTGCAGACCTGAGGCTTTTCCAAGTGCTCTCTTGAACCCCAACGCCGTTGAGGAACTGTACACGGTAGATGACACTCCACTGAAGGCGTGCGGGGAAATCCGCCCTCAGCTCAGGCTTGGAGACAGGCTCAAAGAAGAAGCTCAAGTCACCTTTCAGGTGGTTGAGGGTGTGAACGAAAACATCCTGTCAGTCAACAGGGCATTGGACATGGGAGCCAGTGTCCACTTTGAAAATGACAACTGCTACATCCAATGGGCAGATGGCAGAAAAGCCACGTTTGCCGGGCAGGGCAAACAATTTCTCCTTCCTTTTGAAGAGTTGGAGCAACCTACCACCAGATATGGCAAGGTGGCAGCCATCGACGGAGCAGATGAAGATGCAATGGCAGTTCAAGCCTATGCCATGCAAGAGGATGAGGAAGCCGAGGCAGTGCAAGAATATGCCAGGCGTGAAGAAGAAGAAGAAGAAGAAGAAGAAGAAGTGAGAAAGGCCAAGGAGCTTCTGGAACAAGACCCCGGTCTCTTGGCAGACCTAGAGGAGGAAGCGGAAGCCCCGCCACCTGTGGAGCCAGAGGGGTTGTCACAACCTATAAGCCCCACTGAGGTGCAGGTGGAATCCCACCGCCTTACACACCTACCGTTTCAACCATGGTGTGAAGAGTGCGTGTCGGGTAAGGCCAAGCAAGATTGGCATAGGAGGGATCAATCCTCAGCACGTGAGGGAACAGGGTTGATCCAAATGGATTACTTCTTTCTCTCTCCTGAGAAGGAGGAAGAGGTTGAAGATGAGTCAAGACTGGTCACAATCCTGTGTCTGACTGACACGGTGACAGGTTGGCCGCTGGCACTTCAACTTCCCAACAAGTCAACCGAAGTAGCCCAGTCCAGGTACTGTCTACAGAATGTGGACCTCTACCTGAAGAACCTTGGGTACAACAAAGTCATTCTACAGCATGATGGCGAGCCCTCAATATCCTTCAATCAGAGCCCTGGCTGAGTCAATCCAAAGACATGTTGGATCAAGCCGAGCCTCTGTGCGGGAGTCTCCGCCCAAGCAGCACCAGTCACAAGGAGCTGTGGAATCCATGAATGGGTTTGTAGCAAGCCAAATCCGAGCTTTGTGGCTCGACGTCAGGAAGCGGTATCCTTCCTTGGACGTGTCCAGCAACTTGACACCGCGGCTTGTGCGCCACGCAGCATGGCTGATAGCACGTTTCCATGTGAAAGGAAAAGATGGGCTTACGCCCTACCGCCTGACAACTGGCAACGACTACTCACACCCAGTCGCCATGCTAAGCGATGTTTAACTGTTACCTGGTTACCCTGACATGCTTAGGCTTATGCCTTGGAACTGGGGTTATCAGGTGTTGACGCTGCCTAAGTACGAGCAGATTCTCAGTCAAGACCTGTGGACCAGAGGCTATGTCCTAGACGTGGCAGCTTCTAAAAGGTTTCAGAGTGTCTTGCACAACGCATGTCCATGCCTGACAAAGATTCGTTGCAAGCAGGACGGATATTACTGTCCAAAGCTTCGCCGACGACTCACTTCTATGGAAATCGGGAGGCTACAGGGCCTACCCAAGACTATCATCACGGCAATGCTTCGGGAAAGCAACAACTTGTCGCTTCCGAAGCGCTCATTCGAAGAGGCCGTCAGGGACGCCATGAACGTCAATGTGCCGCAAACAATGCTGAGACGGCTACTCCACTCGGCAGGGTTAGCAACACTAACGTCGTCACAGAACTGGTGGCTGCTTTGTCCATCAGACAGATGCTACCAGCTGAGTGACAACTTGTGGGCGAAGCACATTGAGAAGATTGATTTAAAATTAGCTGAGCCGCTTCAAGTGTGATGACCACTGCCGCAATGTGAATGAGAAAAATGCTCAGGGTCCCAGGGCTTAAACGTCGGTAACGGTTAAACGTCGCGGGGCCTTACCCGGGTCTGCCCCTGTACTGATTGACCCTGGGTAGTGGGAGTCCAGGTTTCGTACTCTCTTAATCCGAGGCTGCCCTTGGGCAGGGTCGAGTAGGGATAGTGTCTTTTGTCATAGCTGGAGTCCGAACGCTGCGTTCGCACTGCGGCTAAATCAAATGACGCTCGTCTTCCCCGAGGCTGCCCTTGGGCAGGGTTGGGTAGTGGGAGAGTAGGTTTCGTACTGTCACTACCCGGGGTCCGCTGTTGTTTCAGAAGCGAGTAAGTCAAGTCAGTATCCCATACCAATCCTTCAAACAACCAAGTCAGGGTCAGAATGATACAATGATTTACGCAGTACCTGGGTGTAGAAAAGCCATTTGAACTGCACATATGTACGTGATTGTACGTGTATATGATGCACGAAACGTGTATATATATTTATATATATACTGTAAATATAACTCTGGATTATACGGATTATGTTGGATTATACTATACATGTTGTATATCATATATATATATATACAAACTTGGCTTGTGTACATGTTGCACTTCTACACATCCACATCCGTTTGAACAACCATGTGTGACCTACTGAAACTGTGCTGGCTAGGCGCTGTCTTTACGAGTCTTGACGCTTACTGGCACAATGGATGGTATCACGATGGGCCCATTTAACTGGTAGATCCTCGGAACATATCTAGAGAGCTCCAACCCCAAGTACAACTCTTGGGAGGAAACCCCTTTAATTCCCGGTGATTCTGCGATACCGGTATATATATATATATATTATTAGTATATAGATGATACTATGGCCTGAGAGCCTGGTTCGTGAATTTGCTTCAAGAATTCGCTTCAAAACAAGTTAGAAAAAATCGCCACAATAATTTAATAAGACGCTGGAGGGTAACCAGGTAACAGTTAAACATCGGCAAGAGTAGTTCTGGGAAAAGTACCGGCCCCGAGGGGCAAGATGCAGCGAAGGTGGATCAAAGGCATATGGCTAGGTAAGCTGGACAGAGACGACAGCAATGTGCTCGGCACGTCGTCTGGGGCAATCGCCGTGAGATCGGTGAGAAGACTGCCAAAGGAGTCGCAGACCAGTCAAGAGCTGATGAACGACATGAAAGGAATTCCTTGGCAACCCCGCGACGGGATGAGGCACAAGATCAACCGAGAGTTGTCACAGCCAGTGGCACTCCCAGCGCCAGCCGCAGCGGGTCCCACCGCGCTGGCATCAGAGCCCCCGGAGAAAGAACATCCGACACTGGCAGAAGATGGTCAAAACGTTAACCAGGATGGGTTAGTCGTGCAAGCCGCAGCCCAGCTGGAAGACCTACTTGGCGACCAAGCCGAGGACTTCCCAGCGGGTATCCCCACGGACGACGACGACGCGCTAAGCTGGGCACCACGCCAGCAAAATCTGAAGCTGCAGATCCTACGCCGGCAGCAAGGCCGAGCGGGCAGCCTCCGCCCTTCCGAGGTGCGGGATGGTCATCGTCGCTTCAAAGCCTTCCGGACGAACCGATGAGTCCGAGCGGACTTGGTCAAGGAGGGAAGCGAGTGAGAGATGATCAGGCAGCGCTTGCACCGGGACAAGCTGAAGCCAAGCAGTCCAGGCAAGCAGGTGTCTTGCAGCATTTAACAAATCACGAGATCTGGTCCCACATCCAAGAATGGACCAACTCCGAGGACAAGAGCAATCCAATGGCTTTGCAAAGGATAGCCAACGTGACGGATTTCGTCGACCAATTGCTCGACCCAGAGGAGGTTACCAAAGCGCGAAAAGTCCAACTTCAAAAGCTTTGGGAGCGAGGTGCTTTCACCCGTGCACCGCCAAGAAATTTTTGAAAGGTTCACAAATCTTCTCACACAAATGGGTTGACAAGTGTTCCAAAGGAGCATACAAGTCGCGCTTCACATGCGCTGACGTCAAGGCTCGCTACACAGCAGCCGAGGAGGAGGGATTGGACGTGTTCGTCCCAACTCCGACCCCAGAAGCGCACAATCTTCTAGAGGTCTATGCTCTGACAAAGGGTTACTACGCCCGAAGTCTGGACATCGTCGCAGCCTTCTTGATTGGAGCTGACCGAGGAGCCAGCGAAGGGAAGCATGTCTACATGCGTGCGCCAGTTGAATGGCACGACACCTTCCTTGAGTGGCTAGAAACTCTCAGCCCCGAATTGAAGGATTGGTATAAGGAGCCGGATCCGTCTACAGAAATGAGCTGGAGGAAATCCTCTGCTCAAAGGTTGACCCACAGCGGTATGCTTTCTCTCGTGGTGAGAAAGATCCATGTGTCTTCCGCCGTGACAAGTCAGGGATCATCCTGATTCACCACATAAACGACATCTGTATGGCTGGACCAAAAGAGGCTGTCAATCACCTGGTTGAAGTCGAAATGCCGAAACACTGCGAGGTCCAAGCAGGAGAGCTCGAAAGCGAGGGAACAGCTGTTGAGTACCTGGGTCGCACCAAGGTACGAACCAAAGATGCTATCATCACGATACCAGATGAGAAGCACATCAAGGCTGTCATCGCTGCTGCGGGAATCTCCAGTGAGGTTCCTTCCAAACAACTGAATCTCTTAGAAACGGAGCCTCTTGGCGAGGCAGATGCCAAGCTTTATCGCTCGGCAGTAGGATCAGCGATCTACCTGTCGCTGGACAGGAGGGAGATCCAGTACGCGGTGAAAGAAGCAGCGCGACACATGTCGCAACCGCGAAAATGTGACATGCAAGCCGTCAAGACTCTCGCGGCCTACTTGCAATCCCATCCACATGTTGGCCGAATCACAACCTGTGATCCCGACTGTAGCTCAGAGTGGCCATGCGAATTGTTTAGCGATTCGGATTGGGCCGGATGCCGGGAGACACGGCGAAGCACCGACTGTTACATAGCAGTTGTGTGTGGTGCAATCGTCGCATGTGGCACACAGACCCAACCGGGCCTACCAGCGACAAGTTCGCCGGACGCTGAGCTCAGGGGAGTTTCAAGGGCAGCTCGGGAAGCTATCTTCCTCAAGGAGTTGATCACCCGAGATTTTGGCCAGCAGCGGAAAGCCCCGCCTATAGACGGACAGTTCATCGGCATGCAAGCTTCCAAGCGCATTGGACCAGGTTCCAAACTCAGACACCTTGAAGTCTGTGAGTTCTATGTGCAAGGAGCTTTGCAGTCCAAGCAGATAGCCTTGGGCAAAGTCAAGGGCACCGTGAATTGTGCCAACTTCCTCACCAAACACCCAAAGAGTGGAACGGAAGTAAGGGTTTAGGCATGTATGAAGCTCGTGACGGAGAAGATGTGCTTTCTTCGAGCAAGAAGATCTCTGTCAAGGTCTCAACCGTGACCAAGCAACATGCGTGGAAGACTCCTACGCCAGCTTGTGTTGGTTGGATCAAAGACCAAGATCGAGCGGGAAGAACCGCCACGGCCTATCGTCAAGATGGACAACTGGTCGGGTGCATCAAGGCACTTGTTGTCCTGAGCCAAATTCAGGCTGTGGCAGGGCAGCCAACGTACTGCCTGTCCCAATACGAATGGGTATGCATTGTTCTTCTTGGCCGGAATCGGCATTGGTGTGCTGATATGGGCAATCTGGCAACTGGCAAAACAGTTCATCATTTTTGTTTTGGACTGTGGTACGGCCAATCGAGCCAGAAGCTCAAGAAACGGGCCATGAGGTGGAAATGCACATCCAAGATCAGCAGATCACCGTACAACTGGGTGACTGCACAATCAGCAGCTAACGCTGATCAATCCAGCGCCAGCGGCAGCCCCGCGGCCAGAGCCAGCGGCAGACCCGCGGACACCAGCGGAAGCCCCGCAGTCTCCTGAGGAACTCATCGAGGGATCGAGAGGTGGCATGAAGAACGTTGGGTCCAAGAAGCCGCAGAGGCCAGAATGACCATGCAGGAGTTGATCGATTGGCGCAACCAAGAAGAGTCTCTCCTACGAGGAGAACACCCCGACGGCATGTCGGACCTCCAGGACTCCGAGTCAACTGAGTCCGAGGCGGCACCAGCCAGTGCGGGCAGCACCGCTGAACAGCGGGCAGCTCCGCCTGAGCGGGCAGATCCGCCAACCCGGGAACCGGAAAGCGAAGCCGATGCAGCCAGCATCGAGCGGAGCGACCCGTTTGCCCACATGTCTCCAGCAGAACTTGAACAGTGGAGACGGGCTGAAGACAGGTTCCTGGGAATGTAGAGACGTTTCACCAGTAGCGTCTCACAGACAAGTCCACTCTAAGGAGGGCGGCAACTTTCTATGGGTAAAACACCTAGTTCAGGGCTAAGTAGCTAGCTAGGACGGAGTAGAGATGGCATGTCATGTAAGACACTTGACGTGACTGCTTCCTGCCATGTGTTGGGGTTGAAACTTCTGCCTAGCAGCGGGCTCTTGAACTTGACAGTTGATTGGCTCTTGGTTCTGCTCGGGTGAGGTCGCGCGATCTTCACATTTGGAAGGCGGTGCTATTGGGAGTTTCCCACGCTACACCTGTTTATCCGTTGAAAACCGGAACTTTGGGCGAAACCTTGTGGAACTTCATTTTATGGTTATTACCCCCCAGTAGTTTTTGGGCAAATTTTGTTTTTTGTGCGCGCTACACGCGCACATACACACATGCATGCGTTTTTTTACAGCAATACGCGGAAATATTGATGTTTATTTTTTTGTTCATCGTTAGATTGATTGATCGATAGGCAGATGGATGGATGGATAGATAGATATTTATTTTTCTTATCCATGCATGAGAGAAATATATATATATAAATACAAAAGATATATTTGCTTGTTGCCGGCTCTTGGTGACTGCCGCCGTTTCCCACCATGACATGGGTGCCGCCACCTTATCATAGCCAATTGAAGGGGCGGTTGCAATCACCACCAGGGCCGACGTCGGTGTTGAAGATGCTCTTCCAACAAATTTCCAATTCGGTAGTTGATGTAGTTGGTGGTTGAATCATTTTTTTTCATCCATGTCCATGCAGGCTTCAAAGAGGCAGTACGGTTCCCTGTCTACTAGGGGAAGGCCGCAGTAAGTCCCAAGTCTCGTGTTATTAGTATCCATTTTGGTTGGCAAGAGTGAACGATTTTCAGCTGAAATTCATCACCCTGAGCGCTTGGGAAGTGGGGCCACAATGGACCACAAAACGCCACTTGGATTTCGAGACTTGTTTACAAAGGATGTCAATGGCGCCTTGGATGATTAGTCATTGCATGCCGGGGGCCCAGACGTTGGCCAGAAAGGGGTGTTGTCTTGGAAAGACCACTTGGATGTGCCTCAAAATTGAAACCCAATAAGAAGATACAGTTAAACCTTTTCAATGCCACATTCTTTGCTGTTGAAAACATCCATCAACATCCATCAACATCCATCAACATCCACCAGTTCATTTAGTTTCATTAAACCGTTGTACGCTTGCCGCAGGCAACAAATCCTCCGCTGTCTCGGTGATTGTGCATGGAAATGCCTCATGATTGTGCATGGAGATGCCTCACATTTTTGATGAACCCCAGCCAAACCCGAAACCATTTGGATTGGGTTTGATGTTGTTTTACATGTTGAACTTCAGCATGAACGAAGATCAGATTCTCATTATTCAATTGTGTATCTATAATTATCTATATAGTTATCTTGATTTTTAACTTTTGGTTTCAACAGTTGCTGATCCTGAGGCCCTTCCCACCGTCAAGCGGCGCCATGCTGGTCGACAGTCGGCGGCATCCTCTTGGTGAGCGCGGGGCACTAACCGCCAAAAACGTGGAAGATTCGGGGTACCCAACAAACACGGCCTTGGGGGTTCAATCATGTTTGGGATCCGGATCTCAGTGACAGCTGGTGGCATTATGCGATTGCCTACACAAGAAACACCAACTTTGCAGTGGGTGGAGGCGTGAGCTATCCGACAGGACCTGCGAATTCAGGGCTGGGCAGCTAGGCGATGTTGGGCAGCTGTTTTATGCTGTCTTCATGTCGCTGTCAGGGCCATTCCAGGTTGAGAAGTTGTTGATTCCTCTTTGGGGCACCGTGTAGCACTAGCACATTGGCCCGACGGAGATATAGTTATTCGATTCAGCTGCCGTCTACGGCACTCTTCTCCAGCAAGAGGCAAAGGTTTTGAAACCATCAGAGTCCAACTTTGTTTGGCCATGTTTGGTCAAGATTTGGTCAGACTTTGTATCAATTGGTCACCAGATCAGTTTGCACTGCATTATGGTAATTTACAGTATCTCACAACATTTGACTCATACATGTAGATATATAGAGTTAGATAGATAGATAGATAGATAGGTAGATAGATAGAATAGAATAGAATAGAATAGATTAGATCTGATAAGATAAGATGAGATGAGATGAGATGAGATTGGAATGAGATAGGTAGATAGATAGATAGATAGATTAGATAGATTAGATAGATAGATAGATAGATAGATAGATAGATAGATAGATAAGATAAGATAAGATAAGATAAGATAAGATGGATGGATGGATGGATGGATGGATGGATGGATGGATGGATGGATGGATGGATGGATGGATGGATAGATAGATAGGTAGGTAGATAGATAGATAGATAGATAAGATGATATGATATGATATGAGATGAGATGAGATGAGATGAGCTTGGATTAGATTATATTAGATAGATAGATGGATAGATAGAAAGAAAGATAGATAGATAGATAAGATGATATGATATGATATGATATGAGATGAGATTGGATTAGATAGATAGATAGATAGATAAGATGATATGATATGAGATGAGATGAGATGAGATTGGATTAGATTAGATTAGATTAGATAGATCATGATAGATCCAACGATTGGGGACGGGTCCTGAATGGCCAAGCCAGGAGGTTGGCGATTACAGTTCTGGCGGTCGAGTTGTCAGGTTCACCTTTGGACAGGCGGCAAATCAGGGTTTCTATCACTTGGTTTTTCTATCAAATGAATGTTGCCAACTGTGGTGTTTTTGTGGCCTCATGCAGAGATTGCGGAGTTTGTCTGTGTCGGATACATCCTGTTGGATCCTTTTCGATCCTTGCGATGCTTTTGAAATTTCAACAACAAGTTGGAGTCACGTGCAGGTGCGACTTGCAACTTTGACGGGCCAGAAGCACAGCCAATTCACCTGAGGTTCCGGGTACTTCCGTCACAGCAGATGAGCAACCTTCTACTCTTCAACTGGCTTACGGAATGGTTGTTGCAAACATATCGTGCTTTTGCATCGCCAGCTGCCCCGCTGGCCAAGGTAGTGTGATAATGACGACCCAGATTTGGAGTCCACTGACGGCAAAGGCCCACATGGAAACACATGGAAAACCTCACCCATGCTCATCCGTACTCACTTTTATTTATCCACTTTTTGGGTGGACATTTTGCTGGCACATGTCATCGCTGTGTCATGGGACAATTCTTTGACTCCTGTTGTGGTTGTAAGTGGCCCGCCGGCCCCTGACTATCTCAAGAGTTTATGGCGTCACTTGATGGGACGTGTATAGTGTATAGGTTTGAAGATGTTTGGCAAATACTTATCAATGAACATCGATCAAATTCATGGTAACTTGTATTTTTCCCGGTCCGTCCCCACAGCACCTCTTCCTCCAATGTCTCTACCTACGCAAGTGGGAACTGGGTGGTCATCCCCGAGAAGTTGGTGAACTTTCTGTGCGGCACAGGGCTGAGATTGTTTTTTGAGGCCATTATTTTTCAATATCTTTCCTAGCGCCCAGCACTTCGCAGAAAGTTTTTTCAATAGAAATCATGTTGGAAAGAATCTGTATGGTTTGCAGGTATCCATGGACGGGGCTTATTTCTACCAATTTCCTGAGCCGCTAGCCAACATGCTGGCAAACATTTGATGATATACAAGGGATGTATTTTTAATGTTTTTTTTTTCTAGGTTTGGTTTTTGTTTCTAGCCTTGGGCTTCACCTTGCCTTTGGTTTTTCGGCTTTTGGCTTTTAGGCTTTTAGATTTTGGCTTTTGGATTTGGTTTCACTTTTCTTTTGGCTTTTGGTCTGGCTTTTGCGCTTTGGCTTCAGTTGGCTTTTGCTTTTTTGGCTTCACTCCGGGCTTTGTACCTTATACGCCCTGGCCCTTCTGTTGACACTAATATGTACTTTTGTAGTTTGCACATAGCTACAACCTTGCATATGCGCTGCATGTAGACTACATGTAAGCTGCACAGAAACTATATACATTAAACTGACATATGGAACATGAGTTAACATGCATGCTTGTGAGAGGAATTAAACTCGTTTTCAACAAGTGTCCTAACTATCCCCTTTCTATATCAAAAAAAACTTTATTTCAGGACACTTGTTAAACCTGGTCTCCAAGTATATCTAAGGGATTGGCGTGTGCCTAAGTGATTGTCATTCTGCTTTGGGGGAAGGGCGCAGAATCCCCCCTCCTGTTTTTTTTTTCATTGGTTTTTGGCTTTAGGCTTCTCGCTTTGGCTTCACTTGTTTTTGGCTTTGGGCTTTGGCTGGTGTCCGAACTAGCCCTTTTCTATGTCTGAAAAGCCGTATTTCAGGACACTTGTTGAATGAGATCTATATGTCTACTGCCTGAGTGAATGGCCCCTAAACAGACCCTAAACCAACCCTAAAGAACCCTTAAACCAACCCTAAATAGACCTTAAACTTAAACCAACCCTGAATAAACCCTAAACCAACTCCGAATAACCCCTAAACCAAACCCAAAATATATCTTAAGCGAGCACTATGACAACATAAAATGAAACTTTTTGGGTCCAGCACAGTTCTGCCTTACCTACGGCATATACACCCTGAGTACAATCTTCAACCTACAGCATTGAACCGGACAGGTATAGTCATTCTGCTTTGGGGGAGGGCGTCCCCCCCCTTCCCGCTTTTTTTTCAATCCACGTTTGCGGGCCGGGATAGGACCAATCAAGGCCCAAAGGACGCACGGACCTCACAGGGACCCCACGGCCACGGACTCACGGAGGCCACGCGGGCCCAGCACGGACCCAATGCAGGGCCTGAATGGGGAGGTCTCTCATCTTTTTCCTCACTTGCCAGGTAGCTTTCAACAAAAGGTGCCGCTGTTCCTCCTCCTCCCAACATACAGGGCTACGAGTGCTGTACGTTGCCAACATACAGGGCCACGAGGGCTGTGGGTTGCCAACATACAGGGCCATGAGGGCTGTAGGTTGCCAACATACAGGGCCACGAGGGCTGTAGGTTGCCGACATACAGGGCCACGAGGGCTGTAGGTTGCCAACAGCATACAGGAACATTGGGGCTGTAGGTTGCCAACAACATACAGGAACATTGGGGGTGTAGGTTGCCAATATACAGGGCCACGAGAGCTGTAGGTTGCCAACATACAGGAATACGAGGGCTGTAGGTTGCCAACATACGGGGCTATGAGGGCTGTAGGTTGCCAACATACAGGGCTACGAGGGCTGTAGGTTGCCAACATACAGGGCCACGAGGGCTGTAGGTTGCCAACATACAGGGCTGCAAGGGCTGTAGGTTGCCAACATACAGGGCCATGAGGGCTGTAGGTTGCCAACAGCATACAGGAACATTGGGGGTGTAGGTTGCCAACATACGGGGCTATGAGGGCTGTAGGTTGCCAACATACAGGGCTACGAGGGCTGTAGGTTGCCAACATACAGGGCCACGAGGGCTGTGGGTTGCCAACAACATACAGGAACATTGGGGCTGTAGGTTGCCAACAACATACAGGAACATTGGGGGTGTAGGTTGCCAATATACAGGGCCACGAGAGCTGTAGGTTGCCAACATACAGGAATACGAGGGCTGTAGGTTGCCAACATACGGGGCTATGAGGGCTGTAGGTTGCCAACATACAGGGCTACGAGGGCTGTAGGTTGCCAACATACAGGGCTACAAGGGCTGTAGGTTGCCAACATACAGGGCCACGAGAGCTGTAGATTGCCATCATACAGGGCTACAAGGGCTGTATGTTGCCAACAGCATACAGGAACATTGGGGCTGTAGGTTGCCAACATACAGGGCTACGAGGGCTGTAGGTTGCCAACATACGGGAATACGAGGGCTGTAGGTTGCCAACATACGGGAATACGAGGGCTGTAGGTTGCCAACATACAGGGCTACGAGGGCTGTATGTTGCCAACATACAGGGCCAGGAGGGCTGTATGAGAAAACTCCGAATCAGAGACCAGACCTCCGAATCAGTCACCAAGAATCAGCGACCACGAATCAGCGACCACATAATCAGAATCAGCGACCACATTTCACAGATCAGCGACCACATAGGCGAATCAGCGACCATGAGTCAACGACCACGACTCAACGACTACATGCTAGCCATTAAGTTTGGGCGCTGTTTCTTTTTCTAATGTCCCCATCATACCAGTAAAACCGCGCGCGGCGGTGGCGGAAGTTTCAGAATAGGAAAACTATAGGAGAGGCTGGTTGTTGTGAATCACGGATGGCAGAGGGAATTCACTGATTGACCGAAAGATGGTTGGATTTGTGTTTGTTGGAGTGGTTGTAATGGTTGCAGTGATCACCTCACCCACAACTGCTGGATTGAGTGTGGTGTAGTGCAGCTGTAGTTGCAACGTAGTGGAGTTGTAGTTGCGGTGTAGTGTAGTTAGCGTAGTGCATTTGCAGTTAAATTGTGGCGGTGTAATGGAGCTGGTGTAATGTAATGTACGGAGGTGCTATGTAGTGTAGTCTAGTGTAGTGTAGTGTAGTGTAAAGTAGCGTAGTTGTAGTTGTGGTTGTAGTTGTAGGTGCAGTGTAGCATAGTGCAGTTGAGGGTAGTGTAATGTAGTGTAATGTAGTGTAGAGCAATGTAGTGTAGTGGAGTGTAATGTGGTGGAGTGTAGTGTAGTGGGGTGGACTGGAGTGGAGTGGAATGGAGTGGAGTGTTGTGTAGTGTGGTGGAGTGTGGTGTAGTGTAGTGTAGTGTAGTGTGGTGGAGTGTTGTGTAGTGTAGTGTAGTGGAGTGTAATGTGGTGGAGTGTAGTGTAGTGTAGGGTGGACTGGAGTGGAGTGGAATGGAGTGGAGTGTTGTGTAGTGTAGTATACGGTAGGTAGTGTAGTGTAATGTAGTGTAGTGGAGTGAAGTGTAGTGTGTAGTGTAGTATACGGTAGTGTAGTGTAATGTAGTGTAGTGGAGTGAAGTGTAGTGTAGTGGGGTGTTGTGTAGTGTAGTATACAGTAGTGTAGTGGGGTGTTGTGTAGTGTAGTATACAGTAGTGTAGCGTAATGTAGTGTAATGCAGTGCGGTGTCGTGTAGTGGGGTGTAGTGTAGTGTAATGTATAGTGTAATCTATCTAGTGTAGTGGAGTGTTGTGTAGTGTAGTCTACTGTAGTGTAGTGTATTGTAGTTGTAGTTGTAGTTGAAACTGCTACAAGACCTTCACCTTTTGCTCACTTTTGACAAGGTGCAAAATCCCTTGCGCCTGCCACGCAAAACCACACCTCAACCGTCAAAAGTGGTCCGTACATCTGGCGCTTTGTACATTCTGAATTGGAAATGTGCTTCGCGCCACAACAGCGTGCAACTTTTTTCGACATCTGCACGTCAAAAAGTGGTTCGAGCATGTGGTGTTTTTAACATTTTGACTTGGAAAGCCACAGCAGCGTGCAATTTTTCGACATCTCAACTTTCAAAAGTGGTCTGGGACCGTCAGTTCTTGACACTTTTGACTTGGAGATGTGCTTCGCGCCACACCGGCGTGCACTTTTTCGACATCTCAAGTTCCAAAAGTGCTCCGACGCGTTGGTGTGTTTTGTGCATGACTTGGAAATGTGCTTCGTTGCGCCGTCTCAACTACCAAAAGTGGTCCGAACATGGTGTCTTATGTCTTTTTTTACTTGGAAATGTGCTTCGCGCCACAACGGCGTGCACTTTTTCGACATCGCGACTTCTAGAACTGCTCCGAAGCTGAGGTGCTTTGCGCATTTTGACTTGGAAATGTGCTTCGCGCTACAACGGCGTGCAACTTTTCATTTCTCATCTGGCCAGATGGCTCCGCATCCCGCCGCTTTAGCGAGGTTACTTTTCGACCCTCTGGAGCCACAAATCATTGGAAAAACACAGTGAATCGCGGCTTTCCTATTTTTTCGCGCACCTGCACCTTCTTCCTTCTCACTCTTTCTCCTCTCTGATCTTCTCTCTTCTTTTCTTCTCCTCTCTGACTCTTCCCGCCTCTGCTATTCCATCTGTCCATATTGTCGGACGTTTGATTTCTAAACTTCCTTCGATAAATAATTACACCCCTTCAAACAGTGTGGGGCAACAGATAAAGCTAAACAAACAGGTAAATGTTTTGCATCATTATGCATCATTGAGAAAAAAGCAACAGGTTGGCGTATTTTATTTCTTGGGGGTACACGAATCTGTCAGGGTTTTGTCATATTTTATCAAGTGGCGGGGGGTATGAACATGGATGTCTGCAGGAGACCTGGATAGTTCCTGACAGTTGGTAGGCTTGAAATTTTCTCAAACCACCCGCGGGCATCCCACCTTGCGCATATACGACCTAGTCTTTGAATCCATGTGATGTTGCAATATCATCTCAATATCACCGAATGCTGCCGCCAAACGATTTTCAGATGCAGACACAAGATCATGCACTCATGAGCCACGAGCAATCTATAAGAAAGGTGCGATTTGCACCATAGCAAATCTAGCAGTGACTAGCCATGATGTTTCTATCTGAGAGAACAGATTTCTAGTAGTCGCATTACAGTAAGTCTCTGCTCAACCGTACTTTTTGCTGGTTGTACATTTCCGCAATTAAATGCCGACTCGCAGTCGCAGCTGGTTCGTATAGCAAGACTGGATGGCCGGAGTTTAACATGTTCGACCCAGATTAACCCTGAACAAATAACCAGTGTGCTGTTTGCAGATCCCTTCACTCCCATGGTTCGAAGAGTTTCGCGCGACATACGCCACGGCTGCATGCCGATCGCCTTCCGTTGCATTGCTCTGGGCTTGTTGGTACCGGTGCTGAGCACACGGATGGACTCTTGGCGTATCAGTATCCGTGTATCGCAGTTTCAGACATGGATAATGTAAAACTATAGTGCAAAACCCACCTATGTACTCCTGAGTAGCAAATTGCATTCCTTTTGGTTCGTAACTGATTCTCACATCTTTTCCTCTGGTGTCATCAAATATGGCTAGGAAAATGCAACTTGGTTACCGGCAAAGGAATTTCCAATAATTTCCCATGAAACCGCCATTGAGAGTTGATTTTCGATTGCCATGTTTGTTTATATCACAATCTATGACTCTGTATGAATGTCAATATCAATATCAACCAATCAACATCCTCTCTATCAACGTAATTTCGAAAGCTTGCTTCTGCTAGCTGAAGTCCCTCTTGCTTTAGCAAGGTATTGGGGTGGATGGAATCTCCAATCACGTGAAACTTCTCAGTTACCTACCCCCCTCCTTTCACAAGCGTTTGGACGTGGGCTCAACCCCCCTAAGACACCGTCGGCAATAGCACCGGCATGATCCTTTTGGCAGCATGGTCCTCTGCATCTTTACACGTCACGCTTTACACGTTGCACTTCACACTCTAAACATTGCGCTTTACACTCCGCACTCTGCACTTTACACTCCGCACCCTAAACTTTTACAGTCCGCGCTGCTTTACGATCCACACCACTTTACGCTTCACATTTTACACCCCACACTCTACACTCTACACTTTACACTCCACATTCTACACTTGGCACTCCACACTCTACACTTTAAACTCCACACTTTAGACGTGACGTTCCACACTCCACGCTTTACACCTTACGCTCCGCACTCTGCACTCTATACTTCACACTTTGCATCTTACTCTTCGCACTTTACGCTTGACACTCCGCACTCTACACTTTACTCTTTGCACTTTACGCCCCATCCTCTACACTTTACCCTCCAAACTCTACACTCTTACGCATTTGCACTCTGCACCTGACACTCCTTACTTTACATTCTAAACTTTATACTCCACACTGTTCACTGCACACTTTACACATGACACTCCACACTCTACACTTTGCACTTGACACTTGACACTCCACAGCATACACTTCGCACTCCACACCCTGAACTTTACACTGGACACTCTACACTCTACATGGTACACTTCACTCTCTACACTCTATACTGTATACTTTACACTCCACTCTCTACACTTGACACCCCATACCCCGCACTCTCAACTGCACACTTTAAACTCCACAGCTTACACCTTACACTTTACACTTCACACTGTACACTGTACGCTCCACACTCTACACTTTTCACTTCACACTCTACGTGTCAAATTTTACACTTTCACACTTTACACCTTACACTTCGTTTTAGACCCTCACAACTTTCACTTTTGCCAGATAGAATGTCAGAAGATATGCCAGATAGAATGTCAGAAGATTTGCCAGATAGCATGTCAGAAGATCTGCCAGATAGATATGCCAGATATAATGTCAGAAGATATTCCAGATAGAATGTCAGAAGATATGACAGACAAAATGTCAGAAGATATGCCAGATAGAATGTCAGAAGATTTGCCAGATAGCATGTCAGAAGATCTGCCAGATAGATATGCCAGATAGAATGTCAGAAGATATTCCAGATAGAATGTCAGAAGATATGAAAGACAAAATGTCAGAAGATATGCCAGATAAAATGTCAGAAGATATGCCACATAGAATGCCAGAAAGAATGCCAGATAGAATGTCAGAAGATATGCCAGATAGAATGTCAGAAGATATGCCAGATAGCATGTCAGCAGATCTGCCAGATAGAATGTCAGAAGATATTCCAGATAGAATGTCAGAAGGTATGACAGACAAAATGTCAGAAGATATGCCAGATAGAATGTCAGAAGAGATTTCAGATAGAATGCCAGATATAATGTCGGAAGATATGCCAGATAGATTTTCAGAAGATATTCCAGATAGAATGTCAGAAGATATGACAGATAAAATGTCAGAAGATATGCCACATAGAATGCCAGAAAGAATGCCAGATAGAATGTCAGAAGATATGCCAGATAGAATGTCAGAAGATATGACAGACAAAATGTCAGAAGATATGCCAGATAGAATGTCAGAAGATATTCCAGATAGAATGTCAGAAAAATATAAAACAGACAAAATGTCAAAAGATATGCCAGATAGAATGTCAGAAGATATTCCAGATAGAATGCCAGAAAGAATGTCGGAAGATATGCCAGATAGAATGTCAGAAGATATTCCAGATAGAATGTCAGAAGATATGCCAGATAGAATGGCAGAAGATATGACAGATAGAATGCCAGAAGATATGCCAGATAGAATCTCAAACAGAATGCCAAAGAGAATGCCAGAAGATTTGCCAGATAGAATGTCAGATGGGATGAATTGAATGCCATGGTGGGGATCACTCAAAGCAAAGCATTTTTTTGCAGAATGGATTGAATGGTTTGATTGAAAAAGTTTGACATGCTGTTGAGCAGGGCATGACTAGCGTTGCATGAAAACGAAATAGTCTTGTTGAGGTCAGACGAATCCATCAACATTAGAGGCCCTTACTGTTGATAAATTTCTTGCCGCGCATCGCCCACTATCATTTCCCCTTTCCGAGACGCGTTTTTCGCTTGGCCCTGTTGGACGGCTAGATGCTCAGAGTGGAAGATGTCGATTGGAAGCTGTTGTTTCTTGTGCTGAATGGTTTGATTGAAAATGCTTGAAGTGTTGTTGAGCAGGGTCTGACTAGTTTCGCATGACAACGAACAGTCTTATTGATGTCAGATGAATTCATCAACATTAGAGGCCCTTACTGTTGATATATTTCTTTCTGCGTATCGCCCACTATGACCCACTATCATTTTCCCTTTCCAAGGCGCATTTTTTTCGTTTGTGTTCACGGCCCTGTTGGACGGCTAGATGCTCAGAGTGGAAGATGTCGATTGGAAGCTGTTGTTTCTTTTGCTGAACGGTTTGATTGAAAATGCTTGAAGTGTTGTTGAGCAGGGCATGACTAATTTCGCATGACAATGAAACAGTCTTATTGATGTGAGACGAATTCATCAACATTAGAGGCCCTTACTGTTGATAAATTTCTTGCCGCGCATCACCCACTATCATTTCCCCTTTCCGAGGCGCGTTTTTCGCCTGGCCCTGTTGGGAGGCTAGATGCTCAGAGTGGGAGATGTCCAATAGACATTGGTTTTTTTAGCAGAAGGGTTTGATTGAAAATGTTTGAAGTGTTGTTGAGCAGGGCATGACTAGTCTCGCATGAAAACGAAATGGTCTTATTGATGTCAGACGAATTCATCAACATTAGAGGCCCTTACTGTTGATAAATTTCTTGCCGCGCATCACCCACTATCATTTCCTGTTTCCGAGACGCGTTTTTCGTCTGGCCCTGTTGGGAGGCTAGATGCTCAGAGTGGGAGATGTCCAATAGACATTACTTTATCTTTAAGCAGAAGGGTTTGATTGAAAATGTTTGAAGTGTTGTTGAGCAGGGCTCTTGAACTACTTTGATTGCCTGGATCGCTACCGTATACTCGGAACATTGGCTAGCATTCAGACCCGAACATATCTGTATGTGTGTGAGGGCGTCACAAGATCTCAGCCCGTATCCTTTCACCCATAGTTACTAAAGCTATGTGGCCACATTTTCATCCGAGGCAAGATGCGCAATGATGCAGATAGAATTCATTGATCGCACTGATTCTATTTATTGTTTGGAAATGCAGAGTTTCGCATTCAACCCAAAGTAGCCTACTTTCTGCTTGGCTTGGGTTGAGGAAACAACTCCACACAAATCCCATTGAAGCCTGGGCCAAGGGCACGAACTCGCTGCTTTACCTACTGTGGACCTCCACTGATCATTGAGAGTGAGCGCTGGGTTGAACGCAAACATACATAACGTGGTGTGATCTCATCTCAAGATGTTGCATTACAAGTTCATCATGTTGATCCGCCTCTTGAATTTTCTTTTAACCGTATGAAATGTACGGAACTGTTAAATGATCATCCTTTGATGTAGAGTGCTGTTTGCAGACGACCAAGTCGCTGCAACTGCTTTTTGTAGGCCTAGGGACGTCTAGGGATACCAAGATGGACTTGAAGCTTCCTGCGCACGAGCATTGCCGAGCGCCTAGCAATGGTATCTCCGTGGAGGGATCCCGGGCAGCAACTGCCAGAGGCATGTTGCGCACGAAGAGCAAGGTTGGTTTGGTATAGTTGCTATACCCTAACCTTTCTTGATCTGCTTGGTGACCGATTCGGGTTGGTTTGGTATAGTTGGTATACTCGAACATTTCTTGATCTGCTTGGTGACCGATTCGGGTTGGTTTGGTATAGTTGCTATACTCTAACATTTCTTGATCTGCTTGGTGACCGATTCGGGTTGGTTTGGTTTAGTTGCTATACCCTAACATTTCTTGATCTGCTTGGTGACCGATTCGGGTTGGTTTGGTATAGTTGCTATACCCTAACCTTTCTTGATCTGCTTGGTGACCGATTCTCGGTGTCCGATTCTGGGGTCCGATTCTGGTGTCCGATTCTATTATCCTGGTGTCCGATCCTGGCAATCCGGCTGTATGTTGCCAACATACAGGGCCACGAGAGCTGTAGGTTGCCATCATACAGGGCTACGAGGGGCTGTATGTTGCCAACATACAGGAACATTGGGGGTTGTAGGTTGCCAACATACAGGGCCATGAGGGTCTTAGGTTGCCAACATACAGGGATACGAGGGCTGTAGGTTGCCAACATACAGGGCTATAGGAGTACAGGGCTACGAGGGCTGTAGGTTGCCAACATTCAGGGCTAGGAGGGCTGTAGGTTGCCAACATACTGGGCTACGAGGGCTGTAGGTTGCCCACATACAGGGCTACGAGGGCTGTAGGTTGCCAACATACTGGGCCATGAGGGGTGTAGGTTGCCAACATACTGGGCCATGATGGCTGTAGGTTGCCAACATACAGGGCCATCGGGGCTGTACGTTGCCAATATACAGGGCTATGTCAGCTGTAGATTGCCAAGATAGAGGGCTACGAGCTGCCAACATACAGGGCTGTGAGGGTTGTAGGTTGCCAACATACAGGGCTGTGTGGGCTGTAGGTTGCCAACATACAGGGCTGTGTGGGCTGTAGGTTGCCAACACACAAGGCTATGAGGGCGGTAAAACTATGAGAGCTGTGGGTTGCCAACGTACAGGGCCATGATGGCTCTAATCCTCCTCGTCCTCGTCTCCTCCTCCTCCTCCTTCTCCTTCTGTCTTGCTGTGCTCGCTGCCACACGGCCAGCTCCGGATGCTGTGGGGCACACCTGGACCCGAACACCATATCGCCAGCTCCGGATGCCCAGATAGAATGCCATATATACTTCCAGATGGTGTGTCAGAAACTATGCCAGAATAGTGTGTCAGGGTGGGGATCACGACGAAAGTAATTGAACTGCATATATATTTTCTATAAATACATCCTATGTACACACCTCCAGCTACTGCTGTGACAGCATGCACGACGAGATAGACTCATAATATATATATATATATGAATATATATGATATATGTATAAATAATGTGTGTGTGATTGTGTGTGTGTGTATGTATATGTGTATATATTCTACGGTTCCCATTGCATTGACATATATCTTTACATACAAGTATGCGCATATCTACTACTACTAATGATTTGCAGCAACAACATGCTGCAACAACATACTGCACACCCTTCAGCGCAGGTGGTGTAGGAGATTCCTTTCGCCCAGGGCCAACCACAGCCAAACGGACCCACGGACCCCATGAATCCGCACAGACCCCCCGGACTCACCCCACGGACCCCGCACCGGACCGGCAACGGACCCCACGGACCCACGGACGCCACAGACCCGTAACGGACCTGGGCCGGAATTGGACCATAGCCACGTTTGCACACTTGTAAATACACTACTCTACATATATTGAGATGGCGATGGAGAGAGAGAGAGAGAGAGACACACACACACACATATATATATATATAAATATGTATATGCATATTTCTTGTCACATTTAGTCATGCATCATATACACTTAATTATATTCAACTACATATTAGAGTTACTTTCATGCAGATCCTGTATCCCTGAACAAACCCTAATCCAGCCCTAAAGAAACCTTAAGCAAACCCAAAACAGACTGTATATCAAGCTTGATTAACTGCAATGACACCCTGTATCCTAGTAAAAATCAGTGATTTCTATTAACAAATCAGTGAAAACCATGCCCATGGAAAAATCAATGAACACCACGTTAAAACCATGAAAAAAAGGACGGAGGAGCAAACTGATGTAAAATAAACGGATCTTTCCTGGCAGGTAGGGAAAACATGTTCAAAACAATGCAGCCACTTCCAAAATTCTTTTCAAGGCAAATTTCTCAAAATTGAAGCGTTGTTTCTTCTGAAAACTGACGCTCCCCCAAATGCATGCCATTTATGAAGAAAACTTCCAGCATCGAAACCTTGTTTTTGCGGAACACTGATACCCCCAATTTGGATGTTTTTTGTGACAAATATATATAATTTAATATTGAAACATTTTTTGGTAAACAACAAGTGATGTTCAATGTTTTTCGTTAATAACAAACTGTCACCATTGAAACCTGGTTTTGCAGAACACTGACGACCCAAAAATGCATGTTTCTTAACGAAGAGGACATGTTCATAAGTTTTCAACCTTAACACTTGACACCCTTTTTTGCAGAAAAAAAATGCCCAAAAAAGGCCTTTTAACATTTGTTGTAACAAGTAAATTAGATTGTCAGCACTATTTTTTTGTGCGAAATTATTGGCTTCCGAAATGCATGTTTTTTTAAGGAACCACAATGCTGAAACTGTTTTTTCGTAGGTGAATTCTTGATGCATTTTTTTGTTGCAAAACCGAATGCATTTGAAAATGCAAACAGTTTGTTTTTGGAATATGTAAATTTCAGATTTAGTGATGTGCTCCTCCCTCCTCTTTGCGCCCCGGCCGTGAGAAAACAATCTGTATGCGCAATCTGAATGTACGGAGATTCTCTTGGATTGCGGATTGCGCATTAGGTCTTATGATAAGATCACACAAGTAAAACATTAAGACATATATGATTTTGGACCAGCGACGGGACGAGTGAAATCAATCAGCCAAGGCAGGGGACACAGGACCACGGTATCCAGCTAAGGCAGGGACATATGACCAATGTATCCTTTCAAAGCAACGATTTCAACATTTAATTTTTCAATGAGTCCTTTTCTCATAGTGAGCGAGGTGTTTTGGGTTTTGTTTTAATTGTGATGTGAAGTATCTTTGATCTCAGTATATAATATACATGCCATCTATTGTAGTATTCTTGACTCATTTGTCCGCTTCCTAGCTCATCTCATCCGTACCGGGTTCACCTTTCTTTTCATCTCAATTGCAAAAACAACCACCAGTTTGAACCCCAAATCAAATAGACCCGAATCAAATGAAGTGTTACTATGCTGGTTCATTCGCAGCCTGATTAAAACACGACATGAGACAACCATTAAAAACGTTCCAAAAGGATCCAAAAGGTTCAATCTTGAACGTAAGTAGAGTTTCGATTACATTATACACATATATACATATAAACGTGTAAACCGATTTGCGCTTATAGGTCTTAAGTGTACATGTGAAATGTGGAAAATAGTTTTGGCTAGTAAGATTAAAGAAATACGTAACTCCTGCCCGCAGTCTAGTAGTTTTACCAATTTACAGGACTCAAGTTTCCAGGCTAAAAGCGCCACACTCAGAACCATTGCATACCGACGAACAAAAATACACAGGCAATAGAGCGCACAGACAAAGGCTGAGAGCATGTCGCGCAAGCGTGTGGGGCAAAGCTGTCGGGGAGGTTGTTGTGTATTCAGCCACAGATGCCTTGTCGAGTTGTGGATCTTATGGACCAGAGTTGCCACAGAAACAGTTGGCTTGCAAAAGTAGCAGAGCATTCAAAATGTAACCACACACATCGTATAACAGAACGACTTTACTACGGTTTTTCGGTCGAGATCGGTCGGATAGCCTAGGCCCCTCATGCGTTGAAACGGTTCGGTCAGCAAGCTTTCTTTGAGCACGGCGCTGAGTGGGGTTGGCGGCGTTTTGGCAGGTAGGTAGGTATTGGACATGTGAGCCAAGCTGGATGCAAAAGTCTTGTGCGTCATGCGGTTTCTTTCTTGTGGTGCGTGTTGCTGGAGAAACTTGACCGGACACATGCACGCAGCTCTTTTCTGATCAACGCTTTCGCCGCTTCGCAAAACCTCCGCCCTTCAATTCAACACACAATGGGAGGTGGCCGCAACCCCCATCGTGAAGAGCAAGTGAAGGGTCTGAACGTTGTCGCTTTGGCCCATGGTAAAGCAGCTATCCGTGAAAACGCGGGCCGCCCTCTGGTTAGGGACTTGGTCGCGGAGCTCTTGCGCCTGGAACTGACTGCCGCGCAGCGGGACAAAGTTTCCCAGCTCTCAGCCTCATACGAGGCAAGCTTCGGGGAAGCGGGCGAGGGCCCCCAACCCGAAGCCAACGAGGACGCCGGCAGGCAGGGTTTTAGCCTGGTTGGTGGCATCCATATATACCATATATATTGTGAAAGCCTTGTTTTCTTCGTTTTGGCTGTTTTGTGGGGTTGATTGGTATGGTGCCTCTTTCGGACCCTTGGCAGGGCATGGAAGTTTTCGGCCGTGCAGCTGACCTACAACTCCTCTTCCGAGGAGTTTGGTGCACAGGACCTTGACGTCCTTCGCCGGCTGTTTGACCGCTTTGTGGTCTTCCTTGGCGGCCTTTCCGAAACGCTTGGCGCACAAGGTGTGTCGGCGACCATGGAACGCGCCTCCCCCTTGCAGGCAAGGGCTGAAGGTAAACATTCCTGCTAGGCTGTTTTGTGGCTTGTTTCGTTGGTTCTTTGGCGCCCCTGAGGTGCATTTGCACGCCTACTTGCACCTCAAGAAGCCCTTCCAACGGCGTGGCGCCGACGCCCTGCGCCCCTTTGCCTTTGAAGGCATCCGGCCCCACCTGGAACCTAACCGGGCTTCAGGCAAAGCCTTTGCAGGAGCCATCCGCCTCGGCCATTTCTACGTGGTGGCGGACAAGGTCGGCTCCTTGTTTCTTAGGCTGCACAAGTATGGGCCCATTTTTTTCCCTCAACGCCACTTTGCCGAGTGTGTGCGGCTGTGGCCTCCGAGGTTTAACTACACCACGTACCCCCCCTTCCAAGCTTATGCTGTGGAAGGGTGGTGGCTGGACAACCTCCTCAAAGGCGGGAAATTGACCCGACAAACTTACCTGACCTTGGCTGCCCAGGTCACGGTAGGGTTCCAGAAGAGGTTGGGGGACTGCAAGGCAGCGGAAAGGTACTTGCGAGAAGAGGCGGTGCGCGAGGCTGTCCGTGCGGCGGGACAAGCCCTGGCGCCGACCAAGCTGCCAATGAAAGTTTTCCCCGAAGTGGAGGCCCGGGTCAGTTTGTCTTGGTGAAGTTTGGAGCATCCGCCCAACTTTGGAAAAACTTTTTTTTTGAGTGGCCATACCATGTCTCAGGACTTTATTGGACGTCACGATGGGTCGCCTCAGTTTCGCCGCCCAGTGCTGGCCATTGTGGGTGGGACGCGGCTTGGCAAATCAATGCTTGCCGCCAACATCCTAGACCGCATTGCCTGCCGGCTCGGGCTGCCTGGGTTTTTGGAGGTGGGCACGGCCAAACAGAGATGGGTTCACAAACCCAGAATTTAACCATTGACTTGGAATTTTGAAATATTTTGAGCTGATGCCAGGTGACAGTCGAGGAGAGTGAGCAGATGGACTTAGCCGAGTTTGACCGCCGCGAACATGCGGGCGTCATTCTTGACGGAGTTTCTGATGCTTACTTTTTGAAAAGACACCGTGAGGCTTTGCAGGGGCGGCCGAAGGCGCTAAAGAGCGCAAAATCAGCCACGAATGTGTACGCATACACGTACTCCTTTTGTGGCCGGGCTGTTGTTGCCACTTTGGACCTCTCTGCCGAGAATTTAGAGGCTTTTGATGAGGACCACTGGCTGCGCAACCGTGACAATGTCATTTATCTGAAGCTGCAAGAGCCTGCTTATATCCTTGATAATGCTGTTGCCGCTGCTGCTCCGGCTGTCTCTTCTCCTGTCCCAGCGCGCGAGAACAAGCGACGGTGGATTGCATCGCCGGGCAATGACGAAAACATTTTTCATTGATGCAGATCAAAAGAAAGCTTGCTGCCTCCTGCCATGTGTTGGGGTGCAAACTTCTGGCTAGCAGCGGGCTCTTGAACTTGACAGTTGATTGGCTCTTGGTTCTGCTCGGATGAGGTCATGCGATCTTCACATTTGGAAGGCGGTGCTATTGGGAGTTTCACTACACTCCACCTGTTTATCCATTGAAAACAGGAACTTGGGGCGAAACCTTGTGGAATTTCATTTTCTGGTCATCACCCCCCCAGTAGTTTTTGGGCAAATTTTGTTTTTTGTGCGCGCTACACGCGCACATACACATGCATGCGTTTTTACAGCAACAAATGGAAATATTGATGTTTATTTTTGGGTTCATCAATACATTGATTGATCGATAGGCAGATGGATGGATGGATAGATAGATAGATAAATATATTTTTTTTAATCCATGCATGAGAGAGAGAGATATATATAAATACAAGAGGTATATTTGTTTGTTGCTCTTGGTGACTGCCGCCATTTCCCACCATGACATGGGTGCCGCCACCTTATCATAGCCAATTGAAGGGGCGGTTGCAATCACCACCAGGGCCGACGTCGGTGTTGAAGATGCTCTTCCAACAAATTTCCAATTCGGTAGTTGATGTAGTTGGTGGTTGAATCATTTTTTTCATCCATGTCCATGCAGGCTTCAAAGAGGCAGTACGGTTCCCTGTCTACTAGGGGAAGGCCGCAGTAAGTCCCAAGTCTCGTGTTATTAGTATCCATTTTGGTTGGTAAGAGTGAACGATTTTCAGCTGAAATTCATCACCCTGAGCGCTTGGGAAGTGGGGCCACAATGGACCACAAAACGCCACTTGGATTTCGAGACTTGTTTACAAAGGATGTCAATGGCGCCTTGGATGATTAGTCATTGCATGCCGGGGGCCCAGACCTTGGCCAGAAAGAGGTGTTGTCTTGGAAAGACCACTTGGATGTGCCTCAAAATTGAAACCCAAAAAGAAGATACAGTTAAACCTTTTCAATGCCACATTCTTTGCTGTTGAAAACATCCATCAACATCCATCAACATCCATCAACATCCATCAACATCCATCAACATCCACCACTTCATTTAGTTTCATTAAACCGTTGTACGTATGCCTCAGGCAACAAATCCTCCGCTGTCTCGGTGATTGTGCATGGAAATGCCTCGTGATTGTGCATGGAGATGCCTCACATTTTTGATGAACCCCAGCCAAACCCGAAACCATTTGGATTTGGTTTGATGTTGTTTTACATGTTGAACTTCAGCATGAACGAAGATCAGATTTTCATTATTCAATTGTGTACTGTATCTATAATTATCTATATAGTTATCTGGATTTTTAACTTTTGGTTTCAACAGTTGCTGATCCTGAGGCCCTTCCCACAGTCAAGCGATGCCATGCCTGTCGACAGTCGGCGGCATCCTCTTGGTGAGCGCGGGGCATTAACCGCCAAAAACGTGGAAGATTCGGGGTACGTTAATAGGACCAACAAACACGGCCTTGGGGGTTCAATCATGTTTGGGATCCGGATCTGAGTGACAGCTGGTGGCATTATGCGATTGCCTACACAAGAAACACCAACTTTGCAGTGGGTGGAGGCGTGAGCAATCCGACAGGACCTGCGAAGAGAAGGCTGGGCAGCTGGGCGATGTTGGCTGTTTTATGCTGTCTTCATGTCGCTGTCAGGGCCATTCCAGGTTGAGAAGTTGTTGATTCCTCTTTGGGGCACCGTGTAGCACTAACACATTGGCCCGACGGAGATATAGTTATTAGATTCAGTAGCTGCCGTCTACGGCACTCTTCTCCAGCAAGAGGCAAAGGTTTTGAAACAATCAGAGTCCAACTTTGTTTGGCCATGTTTGGTCAAGATTTGGTCAGACTTTGTATCAATTGGTCAACAGATTGGCATCAGTTTGCACTGCATTATGGTAATTTATCTCACAACACTTGACTCATACATGTAGATATATAGAGTTAGATAGATAGATATATTAGATTAGATTAGATAGATGAGATGAGATTGGATTAGATAGATGAGATGAGATGAGATGAGATGAGATTGGATTAGATTAGATAGATGAGATGAGATGAGATGAGATGAGATTGGATTAGATCAGATTAGATTAGATTAGATGAGATGAGATGAGATTGGATTAGATTAGATTAGATAGATGAGATGAGATGAGATGAGATTGGATTAGATCAGATTGGATAGATGAGATGAGATGAGATTGGATTAGATTAGATTAGATGAGATGAGATGATATGATATGAGATGAGATTGGATTAGATTAGATTAGATTAGATAGATGAGATGAGATGAGATTGGATTGGATTAGATTAGATAGATGAGATGAGATGAGATGAGATGAGATTGGATTAGATTAGAATAGATTAGATAGATGAGATGAGATGAGATTGGATTAGATTAGAATAGATTAGATAGATGAGATGAGATGAGATGAGATGAGATGAGATTGGATTAGATTAGATTAGATAGATGAGATGAGATGAGGTGAGATGAGATGAGGTGAGATGAGATTGGATTGGATTGGATTGGATTAGATTAGATTGGATAGATGAGATGAGATGAGATGAGATGAGATGAGAGAAGATGAGATGAGATTGGATTAGATTAGATTGGATAGATGAGATGAGATGAGATGAGATTGGATTAGATCAGATTAGATTAGATTAGATGAGATGAGATGAGATTGGATTAGATTAGATTAGATTAGATAGATGAGATGAGATGAGATAAGATGAGATTGGATTAGATCAGATTAGATTAGATAGATGAGATGAGATGAGATGAGATGAGGTGAGATGAGATGAGATGAGATGAGGTTGGATTAGATTAGATTAGATGAGATGAGATGAGATGAGATTGGATTGGATTGGATTAGATTAGATAGATGAGATGAGATGAGATTGGATTAGATTAGATAGATAGATAGATAGATAGAAAAATAGATAGATAGAGAGATAGATAAGATGATATGATATGAGATGAGATGAGATTGGATTAGATTAGATTAGATAGATGAGATGAGATGAGATGAGATGAGATGAGATTGAATTAGATTAGATTAGATTAGATAGATGAGATGAGATGAGATGAGATGAGATTGGATTAGATTAGATAGATAGATAGATAAGATGATATGATATGATATGATATGAGATGAGATTGGATTAGATTAGATTAGATAGATAGATAGA
>CAMXCT020000145.1:221405-299051 GCA_947184155.2 Cladocopium goreaui | reverse complement strand
CACTGACACTTCCATAGGGTCCCTGAAGCAGTGATGCATAGAGGATACGGATAGGATATGGATAGGATATAGATGGAATTTACAGACACATGGGGTAGCCTCCAAGACTTCCAGGTTTTGTCCATAGGACCCATAGGAATCATCGATTCATCCCAGGCTCCTACCGCTGCTGGAAGGATTGGTGGCGAGACTTCAGGCGAAGCAACGACTGACGAAGGATCTAACTATGTTGGGGCGACCTTCATGTGGGTAGAACACATTTATAAATAAATATATAATATATGGGTATGGATCAATACCTATTAGTACCATTTTTAGTGGGATGAACATCCATAAATCCCAGCTATTTTGATGTGAACTACAGGGGTACAAGGTTTTGACACACTGCCATATAAATAGATATACACACGTAACTGCATACACTAAAAGTCACACACCTACCAAACACTTCAATTATATAGTAAATATAAGGGCATAATTTGGTGGCAACCAATGACATATTCACCAAAGTTGTTCTATCATGTTAAGGTAAACCCAATGCAGCCAGGCTCTGCCCGCAGGTGGCGTAGCTTGGGTGTGTGGCTGCCCAGCGACAAAAAGGGGACCCATGTGGTTGGGACCCTGGTTCCAAATGGGGCTGTGCGAGACGCCCAAAACTAGGCCTGTTGATTGGTTGTGAAAAGAGTTATACTGTACAACAAAAGGCAACCCAACTCCCAGAAAAAGGATAAACATGGCTAGAAAAAGTGATATCCTACTAAAATAGTTGACAATTTCATCAGGTTTAGCCTCTGGTAATTCAACATAGCTATGGGAAGTGGCCCATTTGGTGCTGATTTGCCTACTAAGCACGGTGATTTTCCAGCTCTCAAACTGTAACAAAAAAAAATACTAGATGGCAATCCCATCAACCCTCCCCATCAAATTTCCATGAAATTCCCATGAAATCCCAAAAACACAGGGGATCAACAGAGTCGGATTTTTTCCGATTTCCAGCTCGCGCCGAGGCCTGTGGGTTGGCTGCGTCGCTTCGGCCTAGAGGTGGCCACCATGGTTTATTAATTAGGGGGGTACCCCTCCGATAGTCATAATATGATTCACTTAAATATGGTACCCTCCCAATTAAAGAATCGTTTGGGGTTTATTAATCCAGGGTTGACATTATGTGGTCTGAGCAAATTCAGACAAATCTGCTTGAGTATGTAGCTTCTTCTTTGCCGATCTGATGATAATCTGATATTTGACCAGAAGAATGGGCGCTCCACTGCCAGGAAGAGGGAGAGGACGGAGGACATCTTTTGCTGATAGTTTTAGTGTGGCTCTCAGCATTCATTGGACTGGTTTTGCAGGGTTTTGTTGGGAAAATTGACAGGAAACCCCTATATTTGCTGGGCAAAACCATGAAAAACCATGAAAAACAATGAAAAACCATGAAAAACAATGAAAAAACATGAAAAACAATGAAAAACAATGAAAAACCATGAAAAAAACATGAAAAACAATGAAAAACCATGAAAAACAATGAAAAACCATGAAAAACCTCGAAAAACCATGGAAAACCACGAAAAACCATGAAAAACAATGAAAAAACCATGAAACAACCATGAAAAAACCATTAAAAAACATGAAAAACCATGAACAACCATGAAAAAAACAATGAAAAACCATGAAAAACCATGAAAAACAATGAAAAACCATGAAAAACAATGAAAAACAATGAAAAACCATGCAAAAACAATGAAAAACAATGAAAAACAATGAAAAACCATGAAAAACATGAAAAACCATGAAAAACCATGAAAAACCATGAAAAACCATGAAAAACAATGAAAAACCATGGAAAACAATGGAAAACCATGGAAAACCATGGAAAACCATGGAAAACCATGAAAACCACCATGAAAAACCATGAAAAACCATGAAAAACCATGAAAAACCATGAAAAACCATGAAAAAACAATGAACAACCATGAAAAACCATGAAAAAACATGAAAAACACATGACAAAACCATGAAAAACAATGAAAAAACAGGAAAAACAATGAAAAACCATGAAACCACCATGAAACCACCATGAAACAACAATGAACAACCATGAAAAAACCATGAAAAAACAATGAAAAAACCATGAAAAACAATGAAAAACCATGAAAAACCATGAAAAACTGCACGCAGGTCAGCCCTGGCAACTTGTTTTGAACCACAAAGCGGCTATGCCGTCTCGATTTGGCGTGTCATCCTGTGCAGGTGGCTGTGCTAATCTTCTCTGACTTTCTCAGCAAGACTAAAACCTACACAACTGAACATGCTGTTTCACGTTTCAAATTGGGGTGTCTGACATCCATGCACTCCTCCCAGGATTGACATGTTCATGCAATCCTGCTTTCTGGAAAATTTTGAGCTCTCTAGGCCCAAGCCGCTAAGCACACCTTTGGCATGCATCATATCCGATCAGCTCTCCCACAACCTTAGGGCACTTCTTCTTCGTATGGACTAACTGGTTCTTATCCATCATCATCACGTCAGCCACCAAGTAGGTGTCGCCACATTCACCACAAAGCGGCTTTCTTCCTTTCCAAGACTGTGCCAACGTCGGGCATCCACTGCTTCTATGGAATCTCCTCCCATTTGGTGTGATGATTGGCCCCACCAGGTTCGGCTTCTCTGCACTATCTGGATGCGCAGACCGAGCTCCCTCTCCTTGGTTAGGCTTTGCACCACTCGGACCCGCAGACTGGGCTCCCTCTCCTCCAGGGTTCCCACAGCGCCATCCAGGAGTGGGCACTGCTCCGCTCGGACCCGCAGACTGGGCTCCCTCTCCTCCAGGGTTCCCACAGCGTCGTCCAGGACGAGCAGACTGGGCTCCCTCTCCTCCAGGGTTCCCACAGCTCCGTCCTTGAGCGGGCATAGGAGGCACTGTCTGTGCTCCCTTTTTGTCATGTCGTTCCTCCGTGCCTTTCTCGGTTGTGTGACTGTCGCTTCTGGTAGCGGAGCTTCCTCCTTCCTGTCTTTTTTCATTGGAACCTTTGTTTTCAGCTTTTCTCATCCTCAGAGTCGCCACTTTCACGATGGTCTGTTCTCCTTCTTCACAACTTATCTCTTCTTCTTCTTCGCGTACATGAAGTTGGTGACGTTCTCGATCGCGCATGAAGCCGCGAAAGTCGCGCATAAGGCCGCGAGAGTCGCGCATAAGGGCGCGAGAGTCGCGCGTAAGGGCGCGAGCTTGGCATTCCTCGTGATCTCTCTTCTCATGAAAGATCTTCCACATTCTTTCTACCAACTTGTGCAAAACCACTCCAAGGATCATCATCAACAAGCCAAATGCCGCCAAAACTTCTGATCCTTCTTCCGTCTCACTCTTGTCCATGGCATATACTCTTTCTACCTTCTGAAGTACCGCCATGAGGGTGGCGATCTTTACCACCTTTTCCATATCTCCTGCAAAGACCTTCTTGGATACCGTCACAGCTGGTTCTCTGTCCTGTTCCTCTGCCAATTTTTCTTCCTCTTTCTCAATCCTTTCTTCCTTCGCTCTGGAGAAAGCTACTACATCTGGTAGCCATTCCAGATTCATCTTCTTTGACAGATCCTTCGTTTTGTTGGCACCAAGAAGCTTTGTACCCATGTCTGCGACGAGCTCTGTGCCCCGTCGATGGTGCATCTTCCAGTCTCCAGCTTCCACCCTCCATTTGAGGTGTGTCGCACGTACTTTCAAATGCCGTGTGCGCCAAGCTCCTGTCCGCGTGGTGGACAAAGCCACGGCTGCCATGTTGTCACATACCAGCTGCTTATCCACTCTTCCTTCCAACTCCTCCACTATGCATGCTAAAGAGTCTCCAACTATGACTCCCTCGATGGCTTCTACCAGCTCAGTCTCTGCGGTAGACAAACAGGGGAAAGGCTGTTTTGAGGACCTCCACATCACTGGCGTACCTCCCATGCTTGCTACCACTGAGCCATGCGACAAACCACCACCTGGTGCAAAACTGGCATCTGTTGCCACTTCCAGGACATTCCCTCCCTTCTTCCTGAAGTACAGTCCCATACCCCAGGTTCTGTTGAGGTACTTCATGGTGTGTGCAGCTGCTCCTGCACACCATTTTGGAGACCTGGTTGCATTTGAACAGATACGGCTGGTAGTGTAAGCTAGGTCGGGTCGGGCCTTTCCGGCCAACCACAGCAGTTCTCCGGCCAGTTTTTGGGCCAGTTGGATCTCCTCTCTTGTCCTATCTAGCTCCTCCTCCGGCTCGAAGTTGTCTTTCAAAGGGGATGCCGCAAACTCCTTGCAGTTGTGGCGCTTCAGCACTTCTTTCACAAAGGACTGCTGTCCCGCAAAGTAATCCCCTTCGTTGTTCTTGTAGATCTCGATCCCGCAGAACCGAACTGGCTCTGTTTCAGTGACCCATTGAGGTTTGGTCACTTCCCATGTCTTCTGTATCTTTTCCACCACCATGTTGGTGATCTCCGGGTTCGACATGACCAACATGTCGTCCACGTAAATCAAAACCAATCCTTGCACTCCACCTTCATCTCTAAGGCTGGTATCCTTGATCAGCCAAAGGTTTTCTTCTGCAAAACTCGGCAGCAACTTCAACGTCCTGCCTCCTTGTTGTATTTCCATGCCATGTAGGGTTCCATCCCTGTGATCACTCCACAGGCGAGGCGACTCTCTCAGTCCATAGAGGGCACGTTCCACTAGCCAAAGCTCTCCAACTTCGATCAGACCTAGTCTTTCCAGAACCCGCGGTGGTTGCATCAACACAATGCGGCCTCTGTCTCTTGTTGGGTCTTCTCTTGGTTGTGGTTTCTCATGCACGTCCCCCAGCTGCGCGTTCAAAAACGCTGCAACCACATCTAAACCTGCAATGTCCCACCCATAGCGTGCTGCCATGGACAGTGCAAGTCGCAGGCAGATTGTGTCTGCCCCTCCTGCATAGTAGTTGGCATGTTCCTCCTTGGTTTCTTTTTTGTCTCCTCCTTGAAGGTGATTCCCACACACCACCAGGCGGCATTTCTTCTTACCATCTGGTGCTTTTATCGTGTGTACTGCTTTTCCTGGCACCACCTCCAACTTGTCTGCATGCTCTCTCTTGTAGTACGCAGCTTCCTCTTTGGTCAGCCTCTTGACTGCTCCTTTCTGCACCAAGTTGTTAATCTCCTTTCTGATAGCTCCAACCCACTCATCTTTGTTTTGATACACTTCCTGGTTGGAAACTACCCTGGTCTGTAGCACTTCTTCTTCAAGTCGGCCTTCTTGCAGTGCCGCCATTTCCTTTCTGATGGCAATCATCCCTTTCATCACTGCCGGAATGACCTCTTCGTCTTCATTGTACATCGCTTCATCCTGCTCCAAAACTGCCTGGAACAGCTTGATACTTTCTGCAAATTCTTCTTCTGGAATCCTCAAAGAAGCGACTGACATCTTTTTCCTCAGTCTTCTTCGCGCTTCCATAGGGTCCCTTTCTTGAATCACTTCTTCTAACTCCAACTTCTTTTCTTCTTCCTGCGGCTCTTTGCAGTCCTGGATCAGGCAGCTCACCACCTTGAAACTTCCATCTTCTTCCATAACCGCATGTCCTTTTGAAACTTCTGGGATTGGAGTCAGGTAAGTGACTTCCTGTGCTGTCGTTTCAAACTCATCTCCTCTTTTCCATTTCCGCTTTCTTGTCACTATCTTCTGTCCAAACCTTGGCAGTTTGTCCTCAATCTTTTCAAACCTTCTTCTCTCCAGCTCTACCACATGTCGTGCTGCAATCGGCCACCACTTCGTCTCCATGCCAGAGGAGTGCAAGAGACGTCGCACCCTTCCCTTGATAGAAGCTATTGCAGCCTCTGCTCTTCCATTTTGTTGGTGTTCTTCTGGGGTGGACGATGTCCTCACAATTCCTCGGTTCAAGCACCATCCCTTCAAGTGCTTGTTGACAAAGGTTGTTTCATAGTCCGTGTGCAGGCGTACTACTGGGTAGCCATACCTTCTGAGCTTCACCACCAATTCTTGGACTCCTGACAAAACATCCAGCGCATGCTTTGAGGCTAATGGCACACATGTCATCAGCTTCAGCATTCCTTTTGTCTTCAAATTTTCTTCCAGCTTCCCTTCTTCAGTCTTCTCCTCAGCACTTTCTGCATCCTCAGGAGGCTTCTCTTCCTCCCCTTTCCTTTTCGATGCTGGTCTTGAAGGTAAACCCTCTGCTTGAGCCTCCTTCTTGGGTGGCGAGGAAGAAGACGCTGACGCCTCCCTTTGCTCTGCCTCTTCATCTTCCAAAACCGGAAGCATTTCATCATCTTCAGCAGTCTCCTCATCCAACATCCCCAAGCTTTCTTCAGAGTCCTTACCTTCCACTGGCCACGTGTAGGAGCCGACCAAAAGGTATTTCTTCTCTTCACCATCCACGTCCTGACCCCACTTCAATGGGCCACAAATGTCAACAGCTAAACAATGCGCTTCTGGATCATCATGTCTTCTATGCGGCCTTTGTCTCGCTGCTGACCTCTGGCAAACCACGCAATCGCGCCGAAACGGCACATGTCCATTGTCAACGTGGGCAGTCCACGACAACTTCTTCAGTCGAACTTCTTTTCCTTCTACTTCCTCTATCAAAAGCCTTGCAACTTCATGCATCATCCCAGGAGCCCACCTCGAGAGCTTACTGGAATCCAGTTCTGGACCTTGTTCTCTGCTCCTCTCACCATGTACTAGTGGGTCTGGTGGTTGAAACCCAAGGTTTGTTCCGCATGTTGTTGGCTTTCTCGCTTCACCTCCAAAATCTCCTTGGTAAAACGTCACTTCTTCCATCTGGTAGTAGTGCTTGAACAGCAACCATGTTCGATTTCTCCACCACGAAGCGCATTCTGGACACCACTCCGGTGCTGCTGGCTGCTCCAACAGAAATCCAACCTTGGCCTTCAAACACCTCTTGCTTCTTTCTTTCACCATTGCATCTCTCGCTATCTGTGCAACCATGTACAGGGTCAGCATCCTCAGCATCAATGCATCGTCCTGCAACAACTTTCCTTGTTCATCAGGGGGAGCATCTGGAAGTCCCCAAGGGTATCCCGCCGTCCTCGATGGTCCTGGGAAGCCTTCTCTTGGTGTGTGTCGCAGCACTGAACGTGTGCGGCAATTTGGGCCACCAACCACTGCACCAATGGCTCCTAGCATTGCCAGCTTGAGGAGGGTACTGTACATCCCTCCAATTCTCAACATGTCATGATGTGCTCCTCTCTTCACGTCTATTTCGATCAACCTCGTGCCATCACCTCCCTTCTCCAAGTAGGCTCTCTTCAGAGTCAGGCCTTCTTCTGGCCCGGCGTACAAATGTACAGTGACCCCTTGTTCAATCCATCGTCTCCTGGTTCTTCTGTTGGCCTTCAAAAGCAAAAGGTCTTCGGCCGGCACTTCCACTAGGTTGTCCTTGACAAGTGAGGGTATTGAGGCCAGTACTGGATGTTTCTCTACCAACTCAGCCATCCATTCTGCGCCCCAACATGCATCATCATATGCCACTTTTTTCATGCTTCGAAGCGACATCATTCCTTCAAGTTCATCCACCATCTTTTCCGCTTCTGCCTGGGTGATCTGTGGACATCCTTCTTCGACCTCCACTGCTATCTGTCCCCTGATGGGGTGGAAAAGAAAGCATTCATCATCTTTCCACTCAAAGCTGCATCCCAGTTCTCGTACTAGACGACCAACTGGTAGTATCGGTTCCATCCCTGGTTCTTCATGTACCAGGGTTCCTCCATCCGTCATCCACATTGTCTTTGAACCTCCAGCTGCAAGGTTCACTCTCACTTTCTTGTACTCTTTGCCCTCAACCAGGTTCTCATCACTCCTCTTGGACCTCAGAGCGTGAGTGGCTCCGGTATCCAGCAACGCTTTCTTGCCGAACTTGACTCGGGCAACCATGGCAGTCTTCATCATATTGATTCTAGGCTTCCACGATCCGTCCTGAATCTGTTGCAACTCCTTCTGTAGCTCCAGCATCCGTCCTTTGGTCATTTCTTCCCTGGTCTTTGTAGGCTTTTCTTCAACTCCCATGCTCTTCAGCATCTTCGAAGCTTCTTCCATGACGCTTCGCAGAGAGTCTCCTCCAACACTAGCAACTTCTTCTTTGGTGGTCTCAGCCTCCTTTGTTGCCACTGCTGGGGCCTCAGCAGGGGCAGGGCTCTTATTGGCGGTTTTGTTGGGGGCCTCAGCCTCCTTTTCCACTTTCTGCACCTTTGGGTCTTTTTGAATGTCCTTGCGTGGACACTCCCTCGCAAAATGCTTGGTGGATCCGCACACATAGCACCTTTTCTCCCCTGGCTCTACATTGTGTCCCCAAGTGCAAGCTGCACCACGTCTGCAACCATCCTCCTGATGAAAGAACTTGCATTCCTTCACATTCTTTTTCACATTCTTGTCCTCTGTGCTCCCACTGCTTGCGGCGTTCAACTGCTTCACCTGGCTGGTTGTAGCTGTCGCTCTTTCTGCATTAGCCACCTTTGACCTTTTCTCCAAGTGGACCAGTTGCTCCAGTTCCGACAGTAGGTGTTCAGAGTACGTCCTCACAGTTTGATGGTTTGGAATTGTATCCAATTGGAGTGTGTTTCTGACAAGTGAGGTTCTGAAAGCTAGTTCTGGGTTGTTGTTCAGCAGCTTCTTCATCAACTTTTGTCAGACCACGCAAAAGTATAGTAGAATCGGGTAAGCATAACCCGACATCCTGAGCTCTTCTCAACCATCGCAACCACTTCCGAAGACTTTGGACTCCAGTCACTGCGTTTCCTGCTTCGCCAGGATCCTCCAATTGACGCAGAATCACAGTTCGTTCATGTAGTCCACCAGGCTGGTAGATGGTCATCAACTTGGCAATCACCTTCACTGGAGAAAGTGACTTGGTAGCAACAAGCTCTTCTCTCACTCCAGTGGGTATGGCATCCATGAGCATGGAAACAGCTCGGCGTTCCACTCGAACCCACTTCGTCTTCTTCAGTTCTTCAGAGGCCTCGATCTCAAAGCTTGTTCTTTGAAGTGGTCGGAGCTTCACATACTCAGAGTACCATGCGCTGCATTCATCCAGCACAAGTCGCCACCAAACATGCGAACTGTCAGACAGATCCGTCATCACCGGCTCTATCATGGTCAACCAGTCGGCATAGTCAATGGGGGCCGTTTCGGTCGGCTCCTGGAGGGTCTGCAACTTGTTCACTCCAGGTTTGACCGCTTCCATCTTTTCTCCATCATCTTTACCTTGCTGACTTTCCAGAAGGTGCAACATCATCTTAGACAGGACATCAACCTGCCTTTGCATTCTTCCATCATCAGCTGGCTCCAACGCATTTCCTTGGTTCTTCCTGGCATCTCCTCCGGTCCCTTTCTCACCTGCTTCCTTCTTTGGAACATCTCTTTCTTTCTGTCGTGCTCCTTCTGAAGGTTGATGAGATTCCCAAGGTCCTCGAAGGTCTCGTCCAGGAGGTGGCTTCTTCACTGAACCCACCGCAGCATCCATCACCTTTTGCAATTCATCATATTGCTCCATCGGTGTCAACTCGTACAGCCTTCTCCTCTCGGATTCCAGGTCATTCTCTGTCTTCACAACCCGGTCTTCAGCTGCACGGCTTCCTTGCTGTTGGCCTTCAGGAGTCTGAAACCCTTCCACTTCAGGCTTAGCCTTTCTTCCTCCTTCGCCATTTGGCACCTCTACCTCAGAGGTCTTTCTTTCTTCCTTCTCCCTCAGCTTTTCTTTCAGCAACTCCTGTTCCATCTTCAGCTGCATGTTCTCTTGCTGCAACATGAAGAAGTACTGCATCATCTGCTGCTGATAAATCACTGAGGGCGTACCAGCAGGCATCGCTGCAGGTCTTTCTGCAGGTAGAAACTTCGGTCTTTCCAACTGCACATCTTCCAAAGCTAAACCTGAAGACCTGGCTTCATCCTCTATTCCTAGCTGCGTCCTCTGTGGACTTCCATACAACAGAGGTGCTCTGTTGTGCAGTTCTTCAAACTGCCTCACTTGTTCTTCGGTGAACAGCGGCTCTAGCTTTTTTTTGGGTTCTTCATTCTCTACATCTTTCTTTTCATCTTCAAGTTCCAACATTTGAGGGTTTTGAGGTCCATAACTCACAGGTCTCCCAGTTGGCCCAAGCATCTCCTCTTCTGGCCTTTCTTCGCCTGATCGGTCAGCTTCAGGACTTCCACTGGCTCTCCTGCGCATCATCATGGCTCCTCAGCAGCGGCTAACGACAGGTTGGGCTCATAACCTGCACGCAGGTCAGCCCTGGCAACTTGTTTTGAACCACAAAGCGGCTATGCCGTCTCGATTTGGCGTGTCATCCTGTGCAGGTGGCTGTGCTAATCTTCTCTGACTTTCTCAGCAAGACTAAAACCTACACAACTGAACATGCTGTTTCACGTTTCAAATTGGGGTGTCTGACATCCATGCAAAAACAATTGTTTCCTGGTAGATGTTCCCTTCAAATCAGACTTCGGTGCGGATTGGGTGCCTGAGGCGCGCCACTTGACGGATGAAGACTTCACAGTGGCGGTGGTGAATGCCGGTGCCAAAATGGACGTGCTGATGGCATGGCAAAAATGGATCAAATGGTAATATAGGTGTGGAACAAAGACCCTGAAAATCGCCAATCTTTACTGGGAATCCATCTCCAACCTCCATTCGGAATGGCTGGGTCGATGTTAGCTGGGGGATGGTATGTGGGATCAAATGGCAATTTCGTGTGGGAAATAATGGGATGGATAGATATGTTATTAAAATATGATTTTTGTACAGTTTAGTCTGCCTGAAATGGCAATTTCAATGGCAATTTCAATGGCAATTTCGTAGAGCTGTTGCAAGCTGAACCTCTTGTACGCACGTTTTCTGCTGTGAAGAATCTGCGAAATCTTCGAACATCGGTGAGTCACTACCTTTGCCGCCCTGAAAAAATGGTACTGTCTCATATTATTTATTTGGGGATGCACACAGCTACAGCAGTTGTCTGCTGTGGCAGGCGAGGGGCTTCAGTATCACCCTTTGCGCCCTTGTGGCAAGGTGGGGTAAACGGGCACACAGGGACACATTTGGGCCAAATCATCAAGCACTGGATAAGTAGATGACTCCATAGGATTTACAAAGACAAACACATACAATTTTCAATCATACTGTATACAAGTGGTCATCTCTAAGACGGATGCGGATCTGGAGAAAAGATAGCAGCAACTAGATGTTGTCATAGCCCTAGACTTGGTTGATGGGAACATGCCCAAGAAATTCCAATATTTGGGGGCAAGACCCATCTCCAGAAATCCCCTGAAACCAAGGCATTGAATCAGTGAATATCCCCTTGTTGTTGATGGTTGCACATGGTTACACCCCCATGGTTCATGCTGTAACAGGGTCATCCCATTTCCATTTCGCAGCCAAGGCGCCTCGACCAGAAATGCCCGAGCGCCAGTGCCCATTAGTGACTTGCCATGGAATTCTGCCAATATTTTAAGCGATTTTGCCCTGCAATTAGAAAGCGAAGAGTGAAACTGTATCCATGTTTTTATTCCCCCTCGAAACTTGAAACCATTCAGAATCATTTTCAAGTCCACATAGTCCACTAATTTCGAGGCGATGGTAGGAGCTATCTGGGTTTGTAGCACAGCTGGCCTCGAAAATCCGTAGCTCAAAATCCGCTGAAACTCCGAGATTTTGTGCGACGTGCCGTGGCGTCGAGTCACGTGTGGCACGCCTGAATCTCAGTCTGCAGGTGATCTGGACCAATTTTAGTGCTATCCTCTGGTAATTCAACAAGGCTCTGGAAGATGGCCCATTTCGTTTTGATGATTTACCTGGTTTACCTATTGAAAATGCTGGATCTTTCATGATCTTTCCATAGTTATGTTAGTTTACCAGAGGGTAATGATCATGGGAATAAATCTAGTATGGGATATATATATATATATGTGATATATAGAATCATATCATATTCCATGTGATATTCCCATATATTTCCCATATGTTTGATGATTTACCGGTTTTTCATGGGGACTTTCCAGGTCGCGTTACGTGGGTTTTTCTGAGGTTTTGGTATCTGCTTTTCAGGCAGCTGATGCGTCCGTCCGAGTCCAACGGCTCCAAGCTTTTGCCGCGTAGCGGCATGGTTTCCGGGGGTGAAACCATGGTGCCAGGGGTGAAGAGTTTGTGTTGGAAATTGAAAATGGTTGGAAGATGTTGAAATCTGTTCAAACATGTGGAAGAAACCATGAAGAAACCATGAAGAAACCATGACTTTGGGGATAAACGAAGACCTTGGCTTCCTTAAATCAGTCTGTTTTGCAGTTTTAAGCGAGCTTGCCAGGTACAGTACCCTGCTGCCAGCGCAAGTCTCAGCTGTTTTGCCATCTGGGAAATGTGGAGAAAAATGGCCGGAAGGCTTAGGTAATTAGGTGATGCTCCACTGACATTCATTGATCCCGTAGATGACATGCCTTTAAAAATTTTAGATACGCAGCTCAAATCCAATGTGGCAATTTCTCAAAATTGAGGGAGTCACGCTGAATTTATGGCCATTCAATGGCGCAATGGGGAAGTGTCAAAATTTGATGGTTAATCATTGTTAATCATTATTATCATTGCCTCCCCTTGGGAAAATAGATATATCCCGCCATTTTCAGACTGACTACACTGTACAAACATCATATTTTAATATATTTTAATAACATATCCATCCATCCCATTATTTCCCACACTAAATTGCCATTTGATCCCACATACCATCCCCCAACCAACATCGACCCAGCCATTCCGAATGGAGGTTGGAGATGGATTCCCAGTAAAGATTGGCTATTTCAGGGTCTTTGTTAACTTACAGGAGGGTAGCCCCCTGGGTTCCCACAATTTATATCCTGTCTGTGCAGACAAAGCCACATCATCCGCGCCATTCTGAGATGCTCAAGAAGCAGCCCCTGGCAGTCAGTTTTGGGCAGGAGCCGGAAGGTCGCAAGCTGAAATTCCAAGGGCTGCAGGGTATCGGGCTTGTGGTGATCGAGCTTGTGATGATGGTGATGATGATGATGATGACTCTTCTTCTTATTACTATTGTTACTATTATTATTGTGTGTGTTTTTTTTTAAAATCAATTGTTATTATTTATATTTATTATATATTATGATCATTTCATTAGTACTATTAGTATACTTACGTAATTACCATTATTATTACTACTATTTTCTCCACCACTACCACCACTACCACCATCAACACCATCATCAGCATCAGCATCAGCATCATCATCATCATCATCATCATCATCATCATCCATCATCATCCATCATCATCCATCATCATCCATCATCATCCATCATCCATCATCATCATCATCATCATCATCGTTATTAAATTACATCTTATCATTATATATGGGCATTATTATCACTATTCTCATGGTTGTTATTGCGGTTGTGTATTTACCAATAAACATGCTCATTTTAAGATGACCCTCGCCTGGATGCCAAGGCTGGGCGGACTTTTCCGCCGTCCCGGTATCAGGGGACGGATCATTTATGCACCCTGGTGGCACGTGGCCATTTGCGGCATAGAATGATGGTGAATTTACGATGTTTACCAAAGGTAACTACCCCAAAATGGCCGAAGAATTCTGATCACCATCCAGGATGGGTTGGAAGTCAGAGCCTCTCGCAATGGCAGATAGGATTGTCACTTCCAGTATGGGCTGGGTCCAACATGACAGGGTGGGGGCCCTCAAATGAAAGGCCGGACTTTTCAGGTTCGAGATTGATCATGATGGGTCGTGACTGACTTGGTGTGGTCAACTTTATTGCACTTTTCAGGGGGAATGACAGTTAACCACTGGCCACTGGCTATTTTCTGGACAAACTAGTCGCATTTTTTCGCAATGATTCGTGCATTTTTTTCGCGACGATTTGTATCATTCTTTGCGACATGCTGTGTCTTGTCTGTGGCATTGATCAATGGACCAGCCCGGTCCCATTTCTACACACGAGCCTTTTCCCGCTGTGGCTTCTTAACCTGGCGAGTATCGATTGCAATGCACAAGTCATACTAGTAGGGGCCGTTCTGGCAGAGGGAGGACTTGGGACGCGATGCAAAAAGGCGCGAGGAAAAAACAACAACTTGTGGACACGAGTGGTTGACTGTCAGGCAATGCATTCAGCATGCGGTGTGGGGCCCTGGCATGGCTTTTTGGATGCTTTTGGAATTCACATTTGGTATAGGGTGCCCCCAAGGTCAGCGGTTCATCATCACTTTCCCTATGAAAATTGCTGTTTGGGGGCATATAACTTTTCAGACACACCCAGATTTTGCCATGGTTGATTTGCTTTATTTGGGTTGAAATGACGTCTTGAGAGCTTCCACATGCCGGCAGGTTCGCTTTTCCCTGCGAGCTGCTGGCGCAACAGCGGAGACGGCAGCATGGGCGCAGGCCTTGCGGGCCATTGCGGGTAGCAAATTATCGGTGTTTGGGAAGGGGTTACCGGTTACCCTCTGGTAAACTAACATAGCTATGGAAAATGGCCATTTATAGTGAGTTTTCCCATCAAAAATTGTGATTTTCCATAGCTATGTTAAATTACCAGAGGGTACCCCCCAATTCCTCAAGAAGGGTGTATTCCAGGATTGAAGTTGGATGTCTTTAGGGCCGATGGAACATCTATACATAAACCCATCATAGATAGCAAGTGGCCTTGCATCACCAGAAGGACAAATCCTCCAGAATTTCTTTCTGGGTGTGTTGTTTTCTCCTGAGTGACCGTCAATGTTCTGAAAAACTGATTGAACCGCTCCCACAATGTTTCGTGCCCAAACATCTGGGCGCCTGACAGTCTCGCTACTTGCAAATGCACGGCAATGGAGAATGGCAGTCACATCGGCCAAACAGATCTACAAACAGTTTACTCGTGAAAGTCACCTTGCCATTGGCCACGGACAACGACGCTTGTAGAAGCAACCGATCTCCGCCATAGAAAGTTCGGTCACCGCGGCATGGCATTGGGTCTAGCTGGAAATGCTGAGAAAGCTGCTGCGAATATGTGCTGGGGTGACAGTTGCCATTTTTCTTTTGAATTGTCGGAGGCGGGGGCAGGGAACGGATGGCAAAGGGGGATGCTCTCCAAGGAGATCCCAAGAGCATCATTGTCTCAGGGATCCTCCCTACCCATCCCTAATCACTAAGCGTGGCTTCACATTGACATAGCTTCACAAGCTTGAGTATGAAAGGGCCAGCATATACCACCTAGGGGGTAACTCCACCAATAGAGCCATCCTGTGGCAAAGGGCAACCATTGTCCTTCAGGGCTGCGCGATGCTGCGCGTGCCATGTGAGGTCATATCTACTCACCCGCGATGCTTTTGGCTTTGACGATGAAGAGGATGATGGCCCCGCCATGCTGATGGATGGAGGAATTGTCGATTCCAACGATTCCATCTCCAGACAAACCCCAGGTGATACTGGGGGTACGGACACTAGAAAGAAAGATCCAGATATATCCAGATATATCCCCACACACATACATACATTGGTATATATATATAATATATATAATATATATATATATAATATATAATATATAATATATAATATATAATATATAATATATATAATATAATATATATATATATACAGATGCGTGTAGTGAATCTGGCATAGTCCACTTGTGTCGTGGGGGCGGGAATTTGGCAAATGGCACCTGCAGGCATCACTGCTGGTGGTTTTTTCTTGCACCAGCTGAGTGCCAAAGCTCCGGGCTGTGAAGGCCGGATGCTTCTTGCTGCTTCCTTCAACTCACATGGCGGCTTAAGTCGTGGAATAAAAAACTGGTCCAGGAACCACCTTTCTAGGTTTCAACTGTGTGATTCAACCAAAGACAACGGAAATCACAGTGCTAACTCTGAGAACCAGTCTGCTGCTGGTAGGCTTCTGCTGCAACATGGGTGACAAGGACGGACAAAGCGGGTAAGTCGGACGACTGTTTGCGTGTTGCAATGAGATCGAAGCAAGGATGGAAAGCAACAGGACGAAACTAACTAGCCACCAGCAGCTACTGACAAGGCCGTGTGCCTCGTTGTGCTCTTGCAGACTCTTGCACCTTGACAGGAAGTGCAGTGCCTCGATGTGGAAAGCTGCGCTGCCATCGGATCCAATGGGAGCAATGCCGCGTTACCGCGGCCACGCTATGCCCTGGTGCTGAGTCACTACGGCGTGCCAACCAACAGGCTCCTGCAGTCCATCAAGTCAATGCGGGCTGCAGCACTGGCTGCTGGTGCCGACATTTTGGTGCCATGGTTGTTTCGAGGGTTGCAAGTTTTAGTATCCAGCAGCTTGGATGGGATTTGGAAAGCAGTACGATCACTCGGGTCTTCCATACACTGCATAGAGCTTCCACACGCTTCAGGTGCTAATGATGCAGGACCATGCGGATCAGATGAGTTACAGATTGCAGAGGCGCTTGAAGAAATGGCGTGTGAAGCTTGGTTTTGGATGTTTTGGCAGAATTTGGTCGGATTCCGGCAGGCAATTCTTTTTTCCCTCACCAAAGGTGTTCCCTTGATCTCCTTTTCCGGTTCGCAGATGCCAAGGAAGGTGCACCTAGTCCCCTGGGCCCTGCCACCGGGGATGATTTATATCAAGAAGGTCACCAAATACGATGGCTGGTGCGGCAAGATGGATCCTGGCTGCACTGCACGGTGTGTTTTGGTTGGATCGTAGTGTCATATAGTGTCATAGTGGGGGGAATAGGCGATGACTAGATGATTCACCAATCCTTCTCATTCAATCCAGGAATGCCAAACGACATTGTGTAGCAGTGTAGCACATCATCCAGCACAACGGCCCACCACGTTCTCGATACGGGTCTGAAAACAGAGCACCCCCGGATTGCATTTCGCGTCCGAAATATTCCGAAATGCCACAAAAACACATCTTTTTCCTGATTTCATCGCTGGTGGAAAGGCCCCATTTATCCATTTGTTGGTGGTGAATCTTCCAGGACTTCATTCGACTCCATGCCCTGGCCTTGGAGGGCTACGATGCCATCGCATACTACGATGCGGACTGCGAGTTTCAGGTGCGGATCGTGGGAAACCAACTGGAAACCATGGGAAACCAAGGAAAACACCATTGGAATATGATGGAAGATGTGTGAACATGTGCTGAATATTACTGATATTATATGATATTATGAGAAACGCCAGGAATTTTTCATCCTGACTTTTGATGACTCGCAGACTTATCCGCCACAAACATCACTATATAGTAATGTCAACTCGTAAGTCCCTGTTGATTCAGGCAAGGGGTTTCGCTGCAAAAATGATATTCGCCAGTGACACAGCCAGGGAGATATCCTGCCGGTCCTGCAGTGTGCATCTCAGGGCTATTTCTTAAGCACCAGCCCCTCGGTTTTTTGAAAAAGGCAGGAGGTACCACCTGAAACCATGAGACTTGTGTGTGTTTGTGTGTATGTGTTAAAATGATATTTTATTTGGGGTATTAGACTACAGAAATTTAATGAGTATTGAACCATCCATTTGTATCCATTTGTATTGAGAATTCTGACACCATGAATGCATGGAACACATCGCAATTCGCAGCGATTCCCAGATTTGGTTTAGAACATCGACAGGAACATCGTGCACATGGGGGTCAAAATTCAGCTATTTTTTAAAGTTTTGGTTATGATCTTTCAATCCAATAAATGGTATATAGTATAATATCAAATAAATGGTATATCCCATGTTATCACTGGTGTTTTATAGCATTTTAGAGCATTTTCTAGCATTTTTTGGGGTTTCAACAACTACCAAAAAGGTGGTGGTGTTGGCGAGAACTTGAACGTGGGCTTCTTTGCCACCAGACCTGACCGGCGCTTGTTGGAGGCTGCTCTGATCTTCGCCCGCAACAACTTCAGCCGGGAGGATGGCTGGGGCCATTCTGGATGGAAGCCACGAGGCTATTACTACGTGGGAGGAGAAGTTGGAGTAACATGACATTCGAGGCTATCATTTAAGGCCAATTGAAGGTTTTTTTTTTCCTCCATATTGGATGATATATTTCAAGATCATATCTGGATCATATATCTCCATACACGGAAATATGATATATATATATATGGATCATATCACATTGGATCATATATTATTATATTTCCAGATATGGATCATATCATATTTTAAGATCCAGGGACTCAGCTTACCGCCGTCCCTGGAGGAGAATGTGGTCAGGGCTTCTTTTACAGCCTCTACTACTCCAGGACTGGAAGGCCTCACTTTTCAATGGGAAAAATGGACAAACGGAAAGCCAATGACTTGATCCACTGGGATCCCAGATACCATGTCAGGGATCAATGATTGATCAATGGATTCAGGGTTTTTTTAACCGCAGCTATCCGGTAGATTTTCCCTTCATTCATTGATCATTTTAATGATCATTCAACAGGTGACTAGGCAGGCGCGCCCAGTTAGGAGCGAAGCCGCCAAGAAAGCATTGGAGGCTGCGGGTATTTGGCAGTACCTTGGTCCTTGGTCCATCCAGTGGAGGGAGGGAGCTGGAGCTATGGTTGTATCCATATGAAACTGGGTGCCAAGTACGAACAGAGCTTCTGGAAGACTTCAGGTTTGACACCCAGTTTTTCCCGCAAAAAAAACATGCAACGCTTGTTTTTTCTCCAAGCGAATCCATCCCTGGGCCGTGGATGGACCCCAGGAATGGCGTTTTCGAGCCAGCCCAGCTGGATCGGTGCCTCTGGAACTACCAGACCAGCTGGGGCTGCCGCAAGGACTTCGATTGTGAACGCGTGCGGGTGCACCACAAGCCGACCAAGGAACTGGTAGTGACTGGTAGTTTGGTATGGTGGGGCAGGGGGTAGAAGGTATTAGAAAGAGTGCGGGTAACATGTAGGATGTTTCGGTGATATAATGAGAAATATGGAAAAGCACCCAGCCCATCGTTTCATCCGACCATTGGATGAGAGAACCTGACCTGACGATTGCAGGGATATTCGTAACCACAAGTAGTGTTGGAAGGGCTTTATTGTAGTGCCGAGGCTTGGACAACATGTTAGCCCAGGACTTCTGATGGTTTATCAATAATAGGGAAGGGGCACCAATATTAACAGCAATCTATCGGCACTTTGGGGGCACACCCCCCAATGGTCAGGGTTTGTCAACCTTGTCTTCCCAGGAGCGGGGGAGCGACAGGAATGAATGCGAGAAGCTTCGCTTTCGTGAGCAACGAAGGAAGCAGGCGCAAGAACAGCGGCTGCAGCGCATCAGACGCTTAATTGCACAATATGAGTTTGTCTGCAAGTGGGATACCCCCAAAGATGGATGGGTACTGTGGTATATAACTATATTGACACCATACTCAAATAGCAATATAATGGGGTATCCCCATTTTCGGTCACATTCATATTGCAAGAATAAACACGGGCCAAAAAGCCCAGATGAGTTAACAATGGACCGGACAGCTGTGCGTGGTGAGGCATTTGCAACACATTCCAGCTGTAAAGGATGACCAAGTTGATAGATAAGTTGGCTTAATGGGATTTTAATCGCTGATTGTTGATAGCTAAGTTGACTTAATGGGATTTTAATCGCTGATGGTTGATAGCTAAGTTGACTTAATGGGATTTTAATCGCTGATTGTTGATAGCTAAGTTGACTTATGTAATGGGATAATAATCGCTGGTGGTTGATAGCTAAGTTGACTTGATGGGAATTTAATCGCTGATTGTTGATAGCTAAGTTGACTTAATGGGATTTATCGCTGATTGTTGATAGCTAAGTTTGGGAGGTGCTGAAATTCCCCACTGTATATAATGTTGCGGGGAGATTTCGGATGTGTTCCGTCCGTCACTTGCTGTTGACAATTGCACGGAGGAAATATGTCAGCTCAAGAAATGGCTGCTGCCAAAGAAGGGCTGCTTCTGCGTTGCTTGGCACTGGATCATGCTGCATGACAAGCCTTGAACTTGCTGTTCAAGTTGCATTGAGAATGTGTTTGAATTGGATTTGGCAGAATTTGACAGGTGAGCCAGGTGTCATTGAACATACCATACTGTATATACATACACTATACATTTAATTATATGAATTATATACTTATATATATATATATGATATATATATATAAATTACATATATACGTATATTATACATATATTATACGTATATCACCGTATATCATAATACATTGAACTCAACATAGGTCACTTCAATGGACTGTGTCTGCGACCTGGAAATGGCTTACTGCAGCTGGCGGACTGTGGGGACTTCAACGTACGGCTGGTGGAAGCGGACGCAATGGAGGAGGCTGTGGCTGGGCGGGGGCTGGGAAATGGTACTTGAGATACATCGGGATATATATATATATTATATTTATTCGTTTATTCATTTAAATTTATGTATTTGTTCGTTTATATATATATATATAAATATATATGTATACATATTTATTTACTTACATAACTCATATTTAGAAATGAATGGAAATTCTGGGGAGAAGAGTTGAATGTTGGCAGTTCTGTTCCAAACATGTCCGATTTTGCCAAGGGTGAGGTCTTCTTGGGTGAGTTTGTTCTGAAGCTCGGTGACCAGTGTGCTGCTCCATCTGCTGAGATGGCGGAACCTCAACTGCTCTTGGCACCGTGCCATCGGATTCATCGACACCTGCAGATCTTTCGGGTCTTGAGGGCGACTGGAAATTCGGAGATGTTCATCTTGCAGCACAAAGCTTCAAGAAACTTGGGTGAAGGTTTCAACAGCTTTGCGGGAAAGATGTCTTTTTACATTTTTTTGATTCCATATAAGCTGAAACTGCATTGGGCAGGACCCATCTGAGGCAAATGTATACATCCCAACGAGGGCAAAGAGAAACCAGAAGCGGAAACGCCTCTCTTGTTGCACCACCAGTGCGATAGATCTCGAAGGGCCTTGATGTTCCAAGCCAAAGACAACATGAGCGCAGTTGAAACTTGATCATCGTCCACATGACTTGGGTAGCTCGCGGACAACCTGGACAACCCGGACAACCCGGACAACCACAAATCCGGCGGCAACGTAGAGAACTTGGTGGTCGTCGTTATGAACCTCCAGGCCTTTGTCCATGGTCCCCACGGGGGTTTGCGATATCGGCTGGACCTCGTACACACGCGCCGTTCACATCATCCATTTACCCGTTTACATCACATTTGTGCCATGTTCTGAGGTTCTGGTGCTTTAGTCTTTCTGACCCATCTGACACCAACTGACAGTAGATGCTGCAGAAAAGAGGCCGAACTGCTTCTGTGCGGGTTGATTGAAGAAGTGACTGGGATCCGTACATAGCTACAGCTACATCTAAGATGATTTGATCATATATGCACATCTCAATCCATATGGCATGTCCTGCTATGTTGAATGAATGAACCATTCCAAATATTGGAGTGCGAAGCGGGCCAAATCTGGACTTTCCAAGATTCCTCGCGATCCACTTTCCTTTAACATAAACAGATCCACGTTGCAGCTCTAAATCCAATTGCCAATATACTCTCGATTCAGGAGACACTTACCCTTGTCGCTGACCAGCAGGAGAAGATCATTTTTTCCACCATCAATCTCGTTTTTTACCCATGAAATTGCTGGTTTGATGGGGGGCCATGGGGGCAGAAATTCGAGATCTAATTTTCAACCATTACAATACCATAACCATCCATAACCTCCTACCCAACTAACAGTAACTAATAGACTCTGTCAGCTATGGGGGTTGGAGGGCTGTGGTCATTTCCAGGTCCAACTACGGCGCTTCGTTCGAGACTTGGAGAACTAATTTGATGTATATAGTCAACACCCAAAAAAGATATATAGATTCTGGAAAAACACAATAAAATAGTGATAAATCGTTTTTGTATATTTTGGGGGTTACTATGTTGTCGTATCTCGCAACCTACCTATTCAGCTCTTAAACAGCGTTGAACGCCCTCGCAATTTGGATGACTCTCCGTTTCAACAAGAACACGCTCGATGTTGCCTCCTCCTTCAAGAAGGGCACGCCACATGGAAGTCTGAAAAAGAACGCCTTTCATGCCTATTGCTTGGGGGAATGCTATGTTTGTGGAACCTGGCATGGGTTTGACCAGAAAGTAGGGGAAGGGGATATCCCAATTCAACCATAGACTTCCGCATTTTCTCCATAGTTCCTACTCATATACAGATTGCTTTAAGAGGAAACCATGGTCATCTCCAGATTTTTCCACCAGTTGTGGGAGAGGCTTTTTGCCAGTAAAATGGCCATATCTCGGGGTGTAAATCCACTACACAGCTGCGTCCAGGTTGTAGGGGCTATCAGCAGCGCATTTCAGACCGCCTCCCAGGCGCCAAGAAGCGCTTAGATACGACCACGGTAGCATTGGTTCGTGGGAAAAATGACCGGGAACCCCATTGTTCGAGATATTTCGCATGTTTCGGCCTTTTAAAAACATCAATCCACAATCTCCGATCGGTAAAGAGCCATCATGTGTTGGTATACCTGGTATGCTTTGATCACCGGAGGCGGCCGAGTCATCTATGGCCAAGCGTGCTGCGGAACACTTGGCTCGTCCAGTTCCAAGCGTTTGCCATTTGGCGTCAGCTGCTTTGGCGTCCAAGGGGTTTGACCGTTTGACCTATGATTTTTGCCTAGGTGCTGCTGCTGAACATGCCCGGGAGCCCGAGAGCAGATGATGCAGCTTGGTGGGAAATCTATTTCATGGAGCTCCATCGGTTCGGAAGATGATACGGATGATATGCTTCAGCCATTATGATTCCGTGTGGCCATTTAAAAAAGATGTCCATGATTCCATGTGGAAACCTTGTTCTGCTCTGCCAGGTCAGCACTGGTTCTGCCTTTTAGACATCTTTAGACCACGGAGGCTTAAGAAACAACATGATGCAAGCTAAACAATTTGCATGACCCAGCTGGAAACATGAGTCACTGAGAGCGAACCCACGCCATGCATCTTGGAAGGATGTGAGCTGACCATAGAACGAACGTAATTGAAGTAACATGTTGCGATGAAGAGGTGAACGCGATTTTTAAGGATTGCATGTGTCCACAGCACGATTTAGTTTTATTTATATACTCATTTTAGATCATTTTGGTACTTTGGTGGATGCCTGTGGCGACATGCTATGGCGGGTCCACTGCGGAAAAAGCGGAAGGCAGCCACTGAAGGGTTCTCAACTGCAAGGCCTGCTGTGGGGAGTGATCATGGCGCAGCTGATGGAAAAACCCAACATCCAACCTAAACCGGAGTTGTCCATCCCTTTAAATCTGCCACCTCAGTTCTTCCACCTGGTGTTTCAAAGCTTTTCATCAAATATATCAAATCAGGAGTTCAAATCTGGCAGAGGTTCCGACAGTTTCATCAAACTATTTCCACTAGTTTCCCCCCCAAGACAAGAGTCCTCAGCCAGGCTCCCTGACCAGCTCTCAGATGATGAGATCTCCGACGTCTCCGACACGCCGCGGAAGGCGCCTGCGCCGGCGCCGCCTTCCGCGGCTGAGCCGCCCATGGCGGTGCCCTCGGTGCAGGGCTTTGCACGGTGGAACCTGGAGCGATGCCCTGAGGTGTTGGAGGCGGGGCTGTGGAAAAGTACCAAAAAGAGATGCTGAAAAGGCTATAGGTACGGCAGATGTATCACCAATTTAATTTAGTCGGATTGTTTACCTTTCTATATATATATAAATAGACATCAATTGTGATGCACAAAGTAACTGTTATCGGAGACAACAAGGAATAGATGGTGTGGATTGGTGTGGGGTGTGGTGAGGTCATCAAATCCAAGGGATGGAATGGGCTTGGGCCGTTTCTTAGACCTGTTGTGGAAATGGGCCGTTTCACCCTCGTATCCAACAGTTTGCATCTGAACATATCTGAAAAAAATGTAGAATGGTCTACAAATTATAGGAGGTGAACTCCTGACTGCCAATTTTGCGGGTTGTTTGGTGGCCCTGTTCTCAAGAGTTTCCGAAGACTTGCCGAGTAATTTTTTTGGATCCAAATTTTGGTTTGACCCCTAGGCGATCAGGGAGAATGGCAGAAAATGGGCACGTAACTCGGCTGGGTAGGGGGGCTGGCACTTTTTTTTAAAATTTGGTTTCACCTGCCCAAATCCCCAAGGGGGCTGCCTTCATGACACTTCCATGTCACTGTTAGAAGCCGCGAGGATCTATGACTCGCGTACCTTAGAACATCTTACTTGGCTCAGCATGCGTTTGTAACTGATGAATAGCCCATAATGCCATGACTGGTGATAGCACAATATGGATATTTCATATATCCCTGAGTCAACTCTTATAACTATCTCATAGGTCACTGGTGATATCCCAATATATATATAATTATATATAATATATACATGTATGTATATAATACACATCACACATATCAAATATCACTACCTGGCATGGACACAAGGATCCCTCGTCCCAACAAGGCTCCTGACGGACCTCCAAGCTGAGGTCCCCTGCGAGTCTTCTCCATGTACACCGGCTGGGGCACAGCGGAGATGGTAACCCATGCCGTGGGCCGAGAGCTACAGCGCCTGGGGATTGACATGGAGTCGCTTGGGCCAAGAGAAGATGGTAGGAAGTCCAGATGTTCAACATGTTGAAAGGGGAAAGGCCATCAGTATTGAAGAGAAACTTTATATTTTGGCATGTTTTGTTCCATCAAACATGGAGGTCGGGGGTCCTATAAAACTGTCCTTCAACACATGGCAAATTCCGTGATTGCAGGAATTGCAGCACATGTGGTAAGCAAGAGTGGACTAATACTTGACAAGGTGCAAACAGATGCCATGATGCATCATGATGCCTGGGGTTAAAACCGAAGGTTTCTGCTGAGTTTCTGTGAGCGCAGGTTTGAAGTGGCATGGATCTGCGAATCCAACCGGGAGAAGTGCAAATATTTGGCCTCCGCCTTTCAGAATCTCGCCTGGCAATCGCGATTTGTGTTGTGCAGAGCGCAGCCCTCCCCAGATCCTTTCAGAAGGATGGCCCAGATCCCTATGTTTTGGCCGATTATTTTCTTATGGCGTCTAAAGTCCAAGCCATTCTTAAGTTCAACATGTATATAAAGCGGAAGCCGTAATGTCTACTAACATCTAAAACGTGATTTGGAGGGATCAGATGATCAGAATGGTCACCTCCGCTACATCCCAGGGATGTTGGCTACATCTTCACAGATGCCTCAGAAGTGGCTGATGGCTATGCGCATGATTATCGCACAGGTGCCATGGGGAAGCTAGTGGCCTGGAGGGATTGCTGCTTGCGGCAGCGGAAAAAAGTCATAAACATACAGTATATTATATAGGTTGAGGTCACATAGGCTTTGGCGGACGATGCTGAAATTTGATTTTCCTATCTTATGAGGCATACTTTTTGGATCAGAAATGTATCAACAGGCACAAACATACTTTCATCCAACTTTTCGTTTCCCAAAAAGTGTCGCAGTCAAACAGCCAGGCCTTTGAGTGCATGTTGCCCACCAGATTTTACTGTTAGTACAAATTCACGACGCAAAATTCCACTTGACAAGATACGTGAAAAAAAGGTGACTCACTATTGAAAACGACCCATTTATAGTTGGTTACCTATTGATGGTGATTTTCCATATGTTCTGTTAGTTTACCAGAGGGCATTCTGCCAAACATTCCCGTCCCGCTGGCACAGGCCAAAAGTTTCTGGTGCCAACAGACCTGGATTTGGGCTTCGTCGGCTACCCTTGTGTGGATTTGTCCAGCCTCAATGTTGGACAGGGGCAGTTCATGGATACCAGCACAGCCACTGGCAAAGGCGCTAGGGTGAAAGAAAATGTATGAACATGCCCGGTACATAACAACCTACAGATATATATATATATATGTATATATATATATGTATACATATGGATATACAGGTATGTAAGTATATATCAGATTATATATATATAATCCCCTTTCCCTATTAATCCTTATGATTTTGATATAATATAGATACCACCATTAAACAAACAGTGGTTTTGAATTGGATGAATTTTGGGTATGGGGGGTAGATTATCAGAGGGATGGGAGTATAGCGCCTAGGCGCCAAGAAATGGACACAGTTCGCTATTGAAAATGGCCATAGAAATAGTGGATTTACCCATTGAACATGGTGATTTCCCACAGTTATGTAAACGTTTACCAGAGGGTACTTTGGTTAAAAAAAGGCATTACTGTTGTGCCAAACGCAGGTTATGCCAACATGTTGAAGCTGGTGGACCGTTGCGATGATCATTTACTCTTCCTGGGCGTTGAGAACAGTGGCAACATGTGGCGAAAACGGAAGCAGGCGGGCACGGAGCTGATTTCATGAAAGATGGAGTCGGTTTGTCTGAAAATGGGTAAAACTATATACGCCAAATCACAATCTCATGCATCTTTCACGAACGTGATCTATTTTGCGACTTTGCAAGCTCAGTGGTTTGTGCGAATTGACATTGCGATGATATTCCCATTCAGTCCCATGAAATCCCCATTTGTTGATGGTTAAACCATGTTAAACCCCGGGAGGATGCGTTCCGTCGGCCCATCGAGATCCAAGATGCAGCCTTTCGGCAGCGAGGCTTCGCAACGGCCTCGCACCGGGTCTCCTCCTACGAGTTCCTTGCTATCAGCTGGAAGGGGGTTGTGGGTGTTTTTTTTGGGATACATAGTTATATAAATATACGTATACACACACACATACATATATATTATATATGGGATCACTAATAATCAGAACCAATGAGAACCAATTGATCACTACAACCAATTAATCACTTGAACATATAGAAAGATAGTGACAACTAGTCAACAAAAGAGTGACATCTAATGACGTAAATAACAGTGAAAACTAATTACTAAAACAGTGGCAACCTAACTAATCACAACGACAGTGACAATTAGTAACCAAAAAAGAGACAACTAATCACTTATACAGTGACAACTACGTAATCACTTATAGTGACAATTAATCACTAAAACAGAGACAACTTATCGCAAACTGGTGACAATTGATCACTAAAACAGTGACAACCAATCGCTTACATATAGTGAACAAACCACTTAAATAGTGACAACCAACCACCAAAAATAGTGACAACTATCAACCAATGGTCAGTTTTGCAGGAGGGTTTTTGGATGCCCCGTGTTGGTGCTCCATTTTTCACCAGGTTTGGGCCACCTCAAAGTCGGCAACGCTCTTGGAGTCTTTACTTCAAGAGCCGTTCTGCTGACGGCAATGCCTCCAGGATCTTCTTGTGCCGACCTTTGTGGATCGGGGATGCCCCTGATGAGACCTGTATGGATCTCTGGGATTCTGGATGCGGACAGGGTGCAAATGTCTATCTTTGTGGCAGCAATCCAACCCAGCAGCTCCAAGCACTGGTAACTAGTGTCCAGGCATGAGGAGATGAGCGTGCCTCTGCGCACTGAACACTTCAGACTTTGAAATTGAATATATTTCAATTTCTACCTACGCGTCCCCGGAAATGGGACGCAAAAAAACTACTGGATTCTGCACCCGAAAAGCCTCCGGAGGATCCAAACAATTGGCATCCTGAGGTCCTTCAAATGCAACGTGATGCCCATAAGCCAGATCTTAGCCGAGGGCCACAAAACCGACAGGTCTGGAAAACATCGTGCTGAGGTTCTGAAAATGACTGTCCAAAGAACCTGGGTATACATTATCTCGAGGAATCATCGGAATAATTGACTATAAATATCAATCATCATAATCCATTATCCATTTATAGTTGATTGATATTTATGATTGATTTTTGGATTATGATTGATATTAATCCATAATACTATACTTGGGATCTTTTTTTTGGCATTGTCCATTTACACAGTTACTCAGTTGGAACTCCTTTTCGGTGGTCTCCCTGGCCGGTGCAGGTCATGGCCAATGAGGCCCAAAGGAGGCACCAAATGGATGGGTCAATTTGAGCAGCTCAGCAGCTGCTTGGATCAGGCACGGTCCGACAGTCCGATGAAACGTTGGAAGGATGATGTGATGTTCGATGATGTTCTAGTCCTGTAATGTCCTGTTACCCTCTGGTAAACGTTCACAGTTTGCGAGCTGGAAAATCGCCATCTAAAGATAGGTAAATCAACTATTTCTATGGGCCATGGCTTCAATACTGTTGAATTACCAGAGGGTATGTCCTGTTTCTTTTTTGTTGGGGATTTTGATGCATTTTGAAGATCACTTGAAGAAGTAGCTATTGGAGATGATATCCCATTGGGTGAGTTTAATGAGGATATTTACCAACCCCTGGATCATCATCATCATCATCATCATCATCATCAATCAAATGTGAAAGGATGGTTGAGATGATCTCATCCCCAAGCAGGTTGAGTTAGTGTAGTGGCATGCGAGTGTTTTTATGGTTGATCAGACTTGAGCATGTTGGTTCAGAGGCGTGACTAGCTGCTAGAGATTGTAAATCAACTTGTCCACGTTCTTGTGGGAGCTGGAGTCTTCTTGTAGCCTCCTTGGGAACAACAGATCCGGTTTCCACATTACAAGCAGAGTATGAAATGCACTGAAAAGAGACAAACACACACACACATCTCATGACAATGGAAGCTGTCTTCCATTCTTTACCTATTCAACATGGCCTTTTTCCACTTTTTCCATCACCTTTCTATCACTTTTCCATGGCAAAGTGCGCCAGGCAAGACTCCAGCGGAAAATTTCGGAGGTGGTGACCCGAAAGCTGCCATTGACAAGCAGAGAGCTGCTGGGCAGGATCTCCCAACCTTTAGCCGCTTTAGCCCCCCAAAAAATGGTCCCAAATATGTGTAAATACTGTAAATCCAGTACAATATGTAGATATAAAGACTGTCTTGGTGTTTTTTTTGGGTGTTTCAGGCAAAAATTGATTAGTATAGTCATTTGCGCGATGCCTTTTCCTTGGTTTTGGATCCAAGGGCCATGCTGCTAGGACAGGATTTGGCTTTGTTGCAGCCACCCACCTAACATTTCGCAATGAAAAGGCCATCGTTGCTGTCGTTGTCCTCCATCATCATTGGGGTCACTGGGGTCACTGGGGTCACTGGGGCGGCGCTGTGAGGCTACATGTTGTGGCTCTCGCAGCTTATCAACTGGAAGGTCGCGGTGTTGACCTGGAGAAGAACACTGTGGATACTCGGTGGCCATATGGTGGGTTAGGATGGGTAAAACATTGCAGAGATCGATGCGGGGCAAGAAAGACACCAACTCCACTCATCTCATCACCCTGAGCTTGTCGAAAAATTGGGTACCCCATTCCTATGCTTTAGAATTCTAGACCATCATTGTCCATTTTTTTCTATTTTTCTCCTCAGATTTTTCCAGATTTTTCATGTTTTTTTCCATATCACCTGCCATTTCTCTGGTCATTTCCGCCCCAGGAAGAACCCCCCGCGCCGCCTGGCAGGTGATTCAGGTGGATCAAAACTTTGGGCGTTCCCACCGTGCGGACGCGCGAGTGGCTCCCTGCATCATCCCTAAGGGGAAGTATGTGGTCACTGGATCCCACTGGAGGCTTCTAGGCCGGCTCAGACTTAGGTCAGACTTGGGTCAGACTTAGGTGAATTGGAAGAAAAAACGAGTTTTCAAAGGGGACTGAAAGGGATCCGATTACTACGTGCATGCTATCCTTTTACCTTACTATGTGCATAATTTATTTCTACCTTGCTATTATATAGTCCCGACCTGACCCTGTTTGAAGCATGTACGCTTCTTCGTTGCGGTTGACCGACCCAAAACTTAGTCATTGGCCCGAGCGTGGCGCAGCTGCTTATCTCAATGTCTACATTGCTCCATCATCGCATCACACACACTCATGTTATAAGGCATAGAAGTACATACAAGCAGCCTTCGGTCCCATGACAATGGTGAAATATGATGAAATATGATGAAATATGATGAACTATGATGAAATATGCAAATGTGGATCCATCATGATCCATCCATATTCATTTGCAGGTGCCATGTACATTTCAACGTTACAACGTTGCGAGGCACCCGCGAGAAGTGCTTCCTCCAAGGGGTTGGTCCTGCAGAGATCGAGGGCTACGGCATGGAGCGGAGGGCAGCCAAATTGATGGCCGGTGGATCAACCATTATAAACCTACGTATAAGTAAGACACATATAGACATATATAGACATATCAGATATAATTGCATATTATTTATTCATTCATTCATTTAAATTATTCTCGCACTCACTCACTGTATCGTTTGTTCATTCATTTATCCATCCATCAGTTCATTCATTCACTCACTCATTCATGCAATGTTTTATGACCGAAGGGTATTTGGTTGGTTTTGATACGCTTTTCGAATTCAACACCTGCCCCTTAGTCTCTCTCCAACCCGATATTTGCAAAATTCATCGTATTCCCATAGATTCCATAGATCTTCCCATGGATATCCCCAGGTGCTGGCTTTGATCTCCACGTTTTCTCCACGTTTTCGCCACGTTGCGCCGTTGCGGCCAGGAGAAATGCTTGAGCCCCGTGCAGCTGAGCGACATGGCGGGCAACGCCTTTACGGCCCAGATCTGCTTGGCGGCCTTTCTGACGGCGCTGGCCGTGGTGGATCCACCCTGGGGGGCGATTGAAAATCCAGAGATATCCAATATCTAACATCTGCTCCTATGATTATGTCTGTATATATATATATATTTTTTTTTTCCCCTATACTTTTGGATATGTATATAGATATTGGATAAAGCAAATTGTGGACAATTCCGAATCGCTGATGTTGATAGCATTGCACCTTGCAAGGGCAAAGTATACCTTGCGTTTAGCGCCGGCTGCTTAAAGTGCAGCGGTGAACTTCGCTGAGTTTACACGGTGCAGGGGAAGCTGTGCAAATGGCTCTGTTCAGGTCCTCACTGTTCCAGTTGCATGTGAGTCTTTTGATGATTGGAGATCTCAGTAATGTCAACCCCGGATTAATAAGCCCGAGGCTGTTTAATTGGGCGGGTACCATTTAAGTATCAGATTATGACATATTCTGACTATTGGGGGAGTACCCCTCCTAATCAATAGACTCTCAGGACTCAGAAATCTTGGCCAAGGGATTCCCCTATAGGACATGGACAGGTCACTGCACCAGGGGTGATCGTTATTGCTGGCCGGCCATGCTCTGGTGGCCAGACAAATTCCATTTGGCGAAAAGGCGGCACCTGCAGGACAGCCACAGAGGACTCTCTTTCCCGGAAGAAATGAGCCATTTCGAGTTTGTGCGAAAATGAGGGTTATATACAGAGCAAACAATGAGATTTGAATACATATATTTTAAGAGGGATTGATGATGATGCTGCTGCTGATAATGATGATGACGATGACGATGCTACGGAATTCTTGCTCAATTTCAATCCCAAGATGTCCAATAGGAGAACTGGATAGGTCCCACACGTCTTGTTGCCCTTGGCCCAGGTGGACAGGCTCTGGCCAGCGGCTGTGTCAGATGTTGTGTGAAGGTTTTGGAAAACACTTGGATCCAGGAAAAAACTATGAACAAAGCCTTCTCAGAATCCAACAATGTCATGAGAATCATCCAAGCAGTCACAGTAGTCTAGGTCCAGCAAGCTTCGCACGTCAGGTTTGGAGAGGGGTATCGGCACTGGGAGATGGACTCCCTTCGAACATTGGTGAGAGACACGCAGGCAGGAGCATGTGGAGCTCTGAGCTTTATTGGTACAGCCGACATGGCAATGCGGACTCCCCATTTTTTCTTAAAAAGCAAGTTTAGCTGATGGAATGGAATAGAACTTCCATCAGCAATCAGTGCTTCGATCTATCTATCTATATATATATATATTTGGATCTTTTTTTTTGCCTTCAAGAAGTATGGCTGGAAAAGAGCTGGGCCAATGCTGTGGGACTTTACCACAACAGGTCACCATCACTTCCCTGGCTTCCTGAAACAGCTGAGCCTGCAAAAAACTTGAGAGGCTCTTGCGAACTGGCAGCCCCGGGAGGCAGATCCGCAATTGGAATCGGAGGATTGGATCAGCCTCTTGATCGAGGAATCCAATGATAGATCTGTTGTTTGATTTGGCTGGATACCCTCCGGTAAACCAACATAACTATGGACAATCACGATTTTTTAATGGGTAAATCAACTATTTCTATGGCCATTTTCAATAGTTTTTGTATGTTTACCAGGCCGGGTAGCCATCAGATTGTCTTCAAAGTTCCAGGCGATGCCACTGGGCTGTTCCCCAGACTTGGCCAGTGCCAAGCTGCGCTCCGATGAGTTGCTTTTCAGCGACTTCGAACGATTGGTGGAGCGGGATCCGGGGATCCGCTGGGTCGGGATGGCCACGAGTTTTCCCAAAAAATGTGGGCAAGTTTTATGGGCAACAAAAAATCCCGGGAAATCCCAAGAAATGGAGTTGAAACATGTTGAAACATGGTTTTGGATCTTTTATGGATCTGTTTTGGGGGCTTGGCCCCCACAGTCTGCGGAGGAGCAAGATGTGGAAGCCCTGAAGGGTGAGGCGATTGGATGCAGTGTCGCTGCAGTAATGCACTGCACGCTGGGTGTGCTTGGGTTCCATCTCAAACCTCGGTTTCAATAAGATGTTGCTCCCCCTGTTTAGGGCGGCAATACCAGCTGAATCGTTTCTTTTTGTTTAATGAACTGAGTCGAGAATTAAACGAATACTTCTACCTTCCTGAGATTTCTATTTGATGCCACCGGTGTTTGCTTGGATGTTAACTTGTTGCACAGTGAGAGGTTGCGAGGACTGCCCAGCACCATGTTTACTTTCCAGGACTATTGCCTCAAGCAGTTAACTGCTTGGCGGTTTGAAAGATGCGTCATTTCCCATAAAAAAAACATGGTGAATCAAGTGAAACACCAACCAGATGAAGCACTGGAACAGTAGCTTCGCTAGTGACAGGTGGATCCTCCACGTGTCTCGGTATCTGTGCCGCTCTGTGAGCTTCCAACGGTGCGCGACATGGGAGATGGCAGACGTACGGCAGATGTTTGTCAATTACCCTCTGGTGAACTAACATAGCAATGGAACATGGCCATTTTATAGTGGATTTTCCCATTAAAAATGGAGATTTTCCATAGTTATGTTAGTTCACCAGAGGGTAGGAAGCGGGATCTCTCGAAAATGATCTTCTTTCAGGTGAACGATTGTGATTCAGAAAGATTTAGCATTCGCGGACTTGTTCCGAAAGAGCAGGGGGAGACAACCAAAGCACTCTCACACATTCAGAAAGGATGCCCACCAAAATCGTCTTCGATGTTCCTTATTGAGATGGATATCTTCTATAATATATATATATATGTATATATATATATATATGTATGTGTGTGTGTGTGTGTCCAATGTCTTGTCATTAATAAACCGTCCTTCAATTTAGAACCATGACAAGTTGAGACAATGGCGTGGCACAGGTCCCGTCAGGTCCCCTGATTCCCAAGTACTTTGTCTGTTGGTAAACGCCATGTAGCTTGGTCCCATTTTTTGCTACGCTATGGTGAGGGAAATGGCCATTTAAATCATTTTAAATCGGGAAGATTATGGCACGAACCATCCATCTATATGATTGGCTTTCCCAACCATTTTCAGACGCTGCCAGGCGCTTCGCGATCCGTTTGAAGCGTCAAGTTGTTGCCGGGCGGCCGTACATTTGCCGGGAAGCCAATCTTTGGGATGCGAAATGGAGTATGCGCATGGCGCATGCCCAATTTATATCAATTTGTGAACACGATGATAAAACATGCGGGTTCTGGGGTGCCCAATTTCGAGAGGCACGTATAGCGTTTCCGGCATATAGACATACAATCATGTATGATCATGTATGTACATATGGAATGTCACATCCGACATGTTATCAAACTATGTTATCCTGGGCGCGCCTGTCACTGAGGTTGTCCTTGCTGTGCAACCAGTCGGAGCATCTCTCACAATCAGTTTGGATGCACAGTGATGGGTCCACTTGGATGAAGCAAGCTGAATGAGAAATCAAGAAAAGGAATGTCAGAATATCCTTTTCAGATCATCAATGTGGTAAATCACGGTGCATCCAACCGATCTAACCTCTCAGTTTGGGGATGGCTTCTACGACCGCTTACCCAGATTGCAGTGTGAGGCGTTGACCAGATTTGCTCTGATTGCACGGCTAATGTCTGGAGCCAAGATGATGCTATCTCTGGCGATTTGTGCCACGCAGTAACTGTCACAATCCCCCTAGGCGCTACTAGGGCCCTAGTACTACATACCACCCAGCAACCATGGGTTTAGTATGGTCATTTAGTATTGGATTTGTTCATTTTGGGGCCCCAAAATTGGTGGTGTTTCATATTATGAGGATGCGACTAGAAGCACATTTTCAATTTTCAAGCTCTGGCTGCTATTATAACTCTTAACATCCCTCAATCAAATTTGTTGCGTACACACACATATATATATATATATCTCTCTCTCTCTCCCTATTCATATTCCATTATTCCATTTTCATACATCCATCCACCGCGCCCCGTCTCAGGACACAGGTGTTGCCCATGCCATTACCATTGGATCATCCCAGCAAGGCGAGAAATTCTGAAAATCGACGGCAAGCTGTATGACTCCATGACTTTCGATGTGATATTTCCATATATTTCTGATTACATATTTCTTCCATCTATAAATAAATAAATATATATATATATGTTTCGTATATATTTCTTGATTTGACCCATGACACGATGCAGTAAATCCGCTCACCTGGCAGCGCAGCCACTGTGGCGAGTCGCTGTCCGGTCCTCCCCTGGTGCCAGGAGTCTCGATGCTTTTGGATGCAAGAGATGAAACATGAGACCAAGGCGGACCTGGGAGGGGAACATCAGCTATGGCAGCTGAACTGTTGGCTTTTCTGAACTTGAACTGTTGGCAATGGCAGTAACTCCTGTCACCAGGATGCACCAGGTGGTTTCCCGCATTTTTGTTGGGTTCGCTCTCTTGAAGTGTCACTAGGGGCCTGTATTGATTCATGGGACCAAGACTGCACCGGGAGAGGCAGATCTCATGCGACATCTTTTTCTCATTGCGTGCGGGACCTCAGGAAAGGGGTCTTTCAGCGATGGATGAAGGTCTTGCAGACCCCCAGGATTCGGCTCGGCTCTGATGTGATGACACCGCAACCCGAACAAGTCCGTTGGCATCACTGTGCCTCAGATGACACCAAGATTCTTCAAGATTTGATCCCCATCGGCCCATTGACATTTCAACCGCAACAAGACAGAACACACATTCCAGGATGTAAAAAAGATGATGTTTCACCCTAGCTTTTGGGCAAACCAAGTCATTTTGGGGCTTCGTTTCCAACTTTCCATCTATTTAGGGGGATTTACACATACTGGGACCTTAGGATGTGTTTCATATGAACGGGGGATGGGATTTTAGATATTTACGGTGTGTGTATCCCATTATTTCCCCATTCAATCTCATATAATCATATATAATCCCAAGTTTCCCAGCATTTTCCCAGCATTTTCTCATCATAATCCCATCACATTCCCATGCTTAGGCGCCACTTCGCTGCAGCCTGCTTCACCTTGCGGGCGCGTCGAGACACCGACGGCGCCAGAGTGGTGGTGTCTGCAGCTTTGGCGGCCGTGATGGTGGCTCGGTGTGAACATTTGCCCGGCTTTAAATATACCTGATTATGCTGATTATGTATGTGCTTAAAATCAGCATATACCAGCGTTTGAGTTGGCTAATCAACATGCTGATGCATGCTGATGTGATTATGCTGATGTATATGATTGTGGATCTAAATGTCAGAGATGATCAGAGATGAGATTGTCCATTACAAAGGCCGCCAGGGTTCCAACATGAGACCCCGCGACAGCTTTTTCTGAGTTCGCGAAAGCAATTATTTTTGGGCGAAAGATTTAGCGAACGATTTTAACATGAGACCCAGTCCAAAGATAACCGTGGGGTCCGCAAAAGATTCGCGAAAGTAATTTTTTGATTTGGGAAGAATGGCCGTTTACAGATAAAGGAATATAGATCAACTGCCATATATGAGTTGGTTAATATCAGCATATATCAGCATTTGAATTGGCTAATCAATATGCTGATGCTGATTATGCTGGTTCCACTGGCCTTTGGTAACCATGTGGTGTTTTCTCAAACGGATACCGGTATCCCAATTTGGGGGGGGTGGTCATCAATCCATAAATAGAGATATACTGTACTTTCTATATACGTATTTATACATACAGATCTACATACACACGCACACAGACACAGACAGAGACAGAGACAGAGACAGATAGATAGATATAGATAGATATAGATAGATATAGATAGATATAGATAGATATAGATAGATATAGATAGATATAGATAGATATAGTTAGATATAGATAGATATAGATCGATATAGATAGATATAGATAGATATAGATAGATATAGATAGATATAGATAGATATAGATAGATATAGATAGATATAGATAGATATAGATAGATATAGACACAGATAGATATAGACACAGATAGATATAGATAGATATAGATAGAAATAGATAGAAATAGATAGAAATAGGTGGAAATAGATGGATATAGATAGATATAGATAGATATAGGTAGATATAGATAGATAGATAGATAGATAGAGATAGAGATAGAGATAGAGATAGAGATAGAGATAGATAGATAGATAGATAGAGATAGAGATAGAGATAGAGAGATAGAGATAGAGATAGAGATAGATAGAGATAGAGATAGATAGATAGATAGATAGATAGATAGATCGATACATAGATAGATAGATAGATAGATAGATAGATAGATAGATAAATAGATAGATAGATAGATAGATAGATAGATATACATAAGTGTGTGTATATATATATTTACACATATTACACATATATCCATTACAAGGACTTCCTACTACATAATCGTGGGATGACCATAAGCCACATACCATGTGTTGACCCCAAGCGCATAAAGCCCAAGGATGCCTTGCTTCGGCGGTGTTTGACCGACTCCTTGCACGGATCTTTGGCATCCAGGTGGAACACGGGACCATCTGAACGGGAAAATCACCATGGCACTTGGATGCGGATTGTGATGGCTTCATGATATCCCACCAAAATATGGCCTTATATGGTACAGTACCTCCATTTTAGGATCCTGGAATTCCCATTGAATGATTGAATTCACCAGTGATTTTACTTTTTTCCATCCTAAAAAATCAGAGAAATCCGTCTGTGGCAAACGCCGCAGGCACTATGCTGGCCTGGCACAAGGGCCCTGCCAAGCCTTCGGCCGGGAAGCTCAGCTCCAATTCCAGGGCAAGTTCCAGTCCCTCCCAAATGGAGGCTTCCTAAGTCATAGGGGTACCCCCAGTCATCATCCATTTTTTGTTGGGAATTTCCTTTATAAACCATCAACTTGATGGGGTACCCTTTCAGGAAACCTCCAAATGATATCAAATGATTTCCCCCCAAAAATCAAGATGTTCCAACCGAGATTGTCCACGTTTTAATGTTTCCAATTTTTCCCCCTCTAAACAAGGTGCAGTACAACCATAGTTAGAGGATTAGATCCCAATTGATGGGGGGTAACATCATTGGGACATACCCGGTATGAACTAACCCCAAGCCCACTGCCGAGGTGTTGAGCCGGGCTCTTTCCAAGCAGCCTCCGAGACCTTGTTGTTGGCAAGGGGCTCCAGTTCCATGGATTTTTTTTAATTCATAGAATTGGATGATGGGAACATTTACAGGAAAGCCCTATATTTGATGGTAAAAACCATGGTTTCCTGTAGATTTTCCCTTAAACCAATCCATTGATTAATGAGACAAACGAGAACAAAAACTGGGAGGCTCTGGAAATCCATGGGTTTTTACTATGAATTTGTATAAAAATGCAGCAAGTGATTGAGGTTCTTGACTTTTCTTCTTCCGGCTTTTTTGAGCGCCCCGAGAGCTCCATGGATTTTGGGAACTCCCGAGCTCGGCCAAGGTGGCACCAGAGTACCAAGCTTTGCTGGCACTCAGATCCTGCGCATATGAACCTCGTATCTTGTGTCAATTGAGAATCACCATGAATTGCTCATGAATTACCCCAAGTTCGCATTTTGAAGGAGCTTTGCGTAGCTTTGCCATCAAGTTGCAATTGAAAGGGACGCGAGCCGCATGCAGTATGTATACCACCACGCGAGGATGTTCCAGGTCAAAACATAGATCCCATTGTATGTTCACTAAAGATCTTAGTTTCCCATTGGCTCAAGGGAAAAAAAACCGGAACCCGCTATAATTGGTGGTAAAGACAATGGTTTCCTGTAGATTTTCGCTGCATCATTCCATTGACAGTTGCATAATCTATGTTTTTCTTGCCTGTGAAGTGTCCAGGCGCACCTTGGTCTTGGACTACTTCCACAGTACCTTGGCGATGAGTCCAGTCACGGGTCGTTTTGGTGGGCCGAGTTTGTGCAAACAGGAAGGTTACAGACCAAACATCGCTGTTTTAATGCATGTTTTAATAGGGGTTGATGATGATGATGATGATCATGATCATGATCCATTGGACGGGCGTTGCATGGTTTGTTCCATTTTCGGACGCCCAGAAAGGAAGCCAAGCTCCAATGGCCGCCAGGTGTGAGCCGATGCGTGGCAGAAGATCACATGATTTTCTCCTTTGACAAAACAATGACTTGCAGCGCAGGCGAGATGACGGGCAGGGCTGAGGGGCACAGCACCCCATGATGCCGCAAGCATCGCGACCATTAGTTCCAGCTATGTTGAGCTTTTGATTCGTGAGAAGATACCATCAGATTGCATTACATACATCCTACTCTGGTAGCTCGTAGTTACAAATTAGATATGTTATGTGCTGATAGTCCAGTCTCCCAGTCCGTCCTTCCACCTTGGAATGGCGTTTTGATTTTTCATAGGACAACTTCCGCGGGAAAGATTCCGCCTTTCGTTCGCAGGCGATACTGCTTTGGTCGAACAGATCGGACTTTGTCTGGGTGCGGGGCCATGGAAGCGTGATGGTCCCAGAACAGCCTCTTTTTTTGTGTCTAAAAACCAGGGTATATCTTTAATTTGCCAAAATCAAAATTTCGAATTGGTGAAAATGGTGGACTCATCACATAAGTATATTACTTATACTTATATATGTATACCATATATATATAATACATCCATACATATATATATATTGATTAATTAGTTAATGAACTTAACTAACCAATTACAATCACAAATATATATATATATATATTGACCGCGAGGTTTGGATGCGGCCCGTCGTGAAGCGCCGCTGTTGCTGACCGGAGAACGCTCAGAGCTGCCGCTGGGCGAATGTGTCGTGGGATCCACCGAAATGGGTGGTTTATAATGGATTTTGTCCGAAAATCATATGGAAAACCAACCATGGATTTAGGGAAATAGCATTTTGGATTTATAATTTCCCCCCAAAAATGGTTTATAATATGGATGATTTGAGGGAAAACACAGCATTTTAGGAAAAGCCCATGAATAATATAGTATTTGTGAATATTTTTTGTGTCAATACATGGAATATGTTGTCAATATTTGAATGAATATTATAACCAAACCATCCAGCTACAAATTGGTTTGTGGGCGGATGGACTTGGGGTTTGCTGGATGAATTTCAGGTTCGAACTATTTCCAGAGCTGGCGTGGTTTCGCGACACGGTGTTCCTTTGGAAGATGTGGGGGTGCTCAAGTCCGAGTGCTCTTCGCCGCAAGTCCAGGGAGGTGATTTTTCACGACTGTGACTCACTGCGAAGTGAGAGGATCATTTGGGAATTTAGGAACTGTTGCCATGCTCGGGCTTCTCACCTCTGCATTTTCTCCAGCATTTCCTGCCCTCTCAAGCCATGAGCTGCTCCAGGCTGCTTCTTCCTGAATGTCAATGTCCAGTTGTACAGAAATGGCTCCTGGGCTTCAAAGCTCTCATGATTCAGCAAACTCGGAGGTCATCCCGGGGCAGATGTGAACTTTGGCTGTTTCAAGCTGGCTGTTTCAGGTCTGCCTCTGATTCCCTGCTGAAGTGGCACTACAGGTGGGGGATGCCGATGGCGTGGTCAGCTTCGGACAGTGCCCTGTGGCCCGCCCTGCGCAGGAAGGGCCGTTTCGAAGTGGTTGGCTTCGGGACCAACCTCACCCCAGAGGCAGGGGATCCATTGGGGATCCATTGGCATCCCAAAAATGCTTTTTACTTGTCGCTTATTACTTTCCCAACCAAAGCTACTGATGGTGATGATGATGATGATGATGATGATGATGATCATCATCATCATCATCATCAACCATTGATAACCATTAATAACCATTAATAGCCAATATTAACCATTGCCAACCACATCATCATCATCATCATCATCATCATCATCATCATCATCATCATCATCATCATCACCAATTACACCTCAGGCTGCTGCAGAAATGAGTCTGACGTATTGGCTTGCAACAGTTCCCACTGTCACTGTTGCTTGCGATATAGATGACATATGTCTATACACAGCCCATATAATTCATGTTTTCCCTCCACCACATACGTATAAATCCATATGTATTTTGGTAATTTTTGGTATCTATGTTTGTAACACACACACACACACGCATATATATATTTTGGTCAGGACTTTAAGCAGTAGCAATTGTAGCTGCTATCCTAGGCATTGTTGCCGGCGCCACCGAAGGTCAATGGCAAACCCACCGGCTTTCTTCGGGGCGTGCTGCGCTGGCCGCTTGATTCGCTGACACGTTGGGCGTTAATATGGCAGGCAATTTCAAGATGACATTTCTTTCCTGGAAATTGATTATATAGTTCGTAAATAGCCATATAGTTACAGTTAGACCTTGGCACTGACGCACTTCACATATCTATACTCCCCCCCAACACTGTTGCCCCCATTTAAGAACCACATAACATCTCATACATTCTCATACATGATAAGCAACAAATCATAACAACATACCACATACACCATATTTCAGAACAACCTACCATATCAACAATACCATGATACATTACCGAAGTGCGCCAGTGCCACCTTATAGAAAATACATAACACAATCAACAAAAACGAAACAACATAAGACAATACCCAAAACAAAACAACAAGAACAAACAAACAAAGAACAATCCAAGCAACAAACAATATAAAAACAAAACAGTGGACAACAACACAATAATTCTATAAGCATAAGTTTTCGCATATCATCCGTTTTCCATCATGATAGTTTATTATAAAATCATCATAATTCATTATAAAATCATCATAATTCATCATAAAATGTCAGAGTTCATCATAGCTCATCATAATTCATCATAGTTCATCATAATTCATCATAATTCATCATAATTCACCATAATTCATCATAATTCATCATAATTCATCATAGTCCATCATAAAATCATCATAGTTCATCATAACTTCATCATAGTTCATCAAAGTTCATCACAGCTCATCATAATTCATCATAATTCATCATCATAGTTCATCATAGTTCATCATAGTTCATCATAGTTCATCATAGTTCATCATAGTTCATCATAATTCATCATAATTCATCATAATTTATCATAATTTATCATAACTCATCATAAAACCATCATCATCATCATCATCATCATCATCATCATCATCATCATCATTTGAACTTTCATTGGTTTCTTGTTGTTCTTTTACGCTTAAAAATAGCCAGCTGTCTATTGATTGAACACTAGTACGACTTGTTGTAGTGGTTAGATTTTTCCCGTTCGTTCGTCCATCCGCCCTTTGCTACATCTTCACCGTACCCTTCTCGGTCTTGCTGTCGGGATTCTCAGATGGGATGGTATGGAAGTGGGAAGCCAGCATGATGTGCAGAAGGTTGATGCAATTGGAATTGAACTAGTATTTATCGTAGCATGGTCTTTGTAGACCTTGATGCTCCGTAATTGGGCTCAATCAGTGTCACCTGCCAACTTGCGTTTTGCCAGAAGAAACTGAACATGGGACTCTGGTTACGGCTGGTGCTCTTGTTAATTAGTTGCGAACATGGCCATGTTGCTCGCGGTGCCATGATGACGAACGATGCCCAGTGCTTGTTGCAAGTTCTCCACCACAGGCCATGCCGTTTGAACCCGAGCGGTATGAATTATGTTCCGTGCTCCGAATGTTTGAAGCCTCATCCTCGGAGTCCCAAGCTTTTGTTGCATTGTGACATTTGTTGCGACCCTGGCATTGACCATGGCCGTGACAACGCCACACACAACCAGCAACTCTCGCAGAAGTGAGATTGCCAATGACGAAGGTCATTTGGGCTGGAATTGTTTAACATTCCACTTTGCCTTGCAATAACGCAAGCATGACAAAGACCGCAAATGCCCAAGAGAGGAAGACAAATAGAGTTCAAGCAGGTTTTGGGCAAGTGCTTGGCATTTGGAAGTCACACGAATTCCTGTGAAAACACACTTGTGTATCAATCAACACTCCCACTCCACCGGCTCAAACTGCCCATCCCGAGGTTGAGAAGACAAGCTACAGAATGTCAAGCAGAAGGTTGAACCAGAGCATGGAGGGGCACGACATTTGGTCATGAATTCAACCAGAAACTAGAAGGAGTGAAACTACCAAACAATCTTCCAAACCCAACTTTTGGGAGGGTTTATCCCATCCCTTGTGGGATATATAAATACAACTTACCCACGTACCCCCACACACACACACACACAAGATATCATAAAATAATATTATCCTCGCACATTCACCCCCCCTTTCAAGATTTCAGGTCTTGAAACAGTCTGGCACTACCGTGGGTGGGAATGGGGACTGGGTTATATATATATATACATATATTTACATATATTTCTATATCTATATTTATCTTATCTTTGACGAAGGCAACGCCACAACAGCTGACCCAGTGGCAGGCACAGTATGTCCAGTGGCAAGGCGTGGCATCTACCTAAAACATACAACATTTACTGCTGTCATAATTTCTTCAACCAGTGGTTCAGGGACTTTATACAATTCATTTTGTTTAAAAAGAGTGTAGTTTTCCGGCCATGTATTTTTGCTATTGCTTGGCGCCCTTTGCGCTGTTTCTTTATGACGGTTTCCATCCATACTATCACAATCTTTTTTACAAAGAGGTCTGGGTGTCCAAGTGTCCAAGTTAGTTCAGAGCCTTGTTCTTTTTCTGTAATTAAAGCCATACTTACAATAGTCAATATCAAAGTATGGCAAGTCCTTCATAAACTCCTGCTCCTTCAAAAGCCCGCTCTGGGGATTTTCTATCAGCCATATTCGCGGGTTAAAGTAGTTGATTATCTATTTTTCGCACACCAACGGTTTTAGCCCTACTATATTCAATACAAGGGGGCGATGCGTGTATCATATCAAAGTATTTCACTGGATATTTTTTTTATATTTCCATTGTAGTATGTCGCAATTGATATCAGCCCCTTTCAAATCTAATGACACAACATCCCAGCCCATATCTTTTGCGACAGTTCCCACACTGCCTGTCCCGCTAACATTTCATATAATTTATATATGAAATTATTGTTGAAAGATACGCATTTTATCACTCCATTAATTTATACAATTCACCATCCCTTTCAATCTTGTAAAGCTCAAGAGTTTGACTTTGAGGTTGCTTCACGCGACCTTCATTTAGCATTTTCAGATATTGAGATTGTTTCTCTTCAAAACTGCCTCTTGGGCGACCCACCTGTTTTTTCTCAAAGAATTTATCAATCCTTTCTTTTTCAGCATCAGCATGATTATTTTCAGCAGGTTTATTTTTCACTAATATGTCAAGTTTTTCTAATGCCTTGTTCATTAAGTCCATCAATACCTTCACATTCTTGTTATACTTAGTCATCTTGTTCAGCATCTCTGCCATTTCAGGTTGTTTATCATCTAAATCAGGCATTTCTATATATAATTATTTAGATATTTATTTATTTATCAGTTCAAAGTGTGTTAATATCACTCTTTAAATCGTTTTAATCCATATCATTTATTGCCATTTGTCCTAACTTTACTTCTGGGGGTAGTAGCCATTACATCCCGTATCATATTGTTAGTGACTGTTAGTGCTTTCCTTAAATAATTTTTGTCCTCTGGTGTAATCTGGCGGTTAAAACTGAAACTGATGCTATGGTCTTCACTTTCTAAAACAATTTCACCATCATCATCTTTTTTGACATTCATTGTTTTATCATTCTTGCTGATTTTGAAACTACAGGGGGAACATTTACATTTGATGCCCTTGGGGTTGATTTCAATTTCATTTCTCATCTGTAGTTTGCCATTACACAAGGGACATTCAAAACAATGTTTTTAGATGTCAGTTTTTGTTCCTCATTCAGATTGACAACAGCGGGTTCACCATCTGATAGTTCAAAATCTTCAGGGATTGGCTTTCTTGGTATTTTGCTTTTACTGTTTTTCTTTGGTGGCATTTATATAATACGTAAGATTATTTATTATTACCTTCAGAAACTCCAGCATTACCCTGAATATCTGTTTAAGTTTATTATCTTTTACAATTGGAAATTTAGTATCATCAATGACACTATCTTCAATCACATCTATTGTATTGATATAACTATCAAAAACTTCACAACTGCTCATCCGATATAATTAGATGATAAAATTATTACTATCTAATTATATATGGATTTTTACGCGCAAACAAAAATCCAGTAAATGTCAAAAGAAAATGGATTGTGCTGATTGAAACATAGCATCAAACAGATTCTTGAGCCAAAAGGCTTCAACATCTTCTACTGCTTGTTGTTATGACAAAAAGAGACCGTGTCGGGATTGAAACGGAGCAAGAGCCCAAGGGTGGATTTTTTATTTTTTAATTAACATTCTTATGATGGGTAAATGGCAGTCTGTTCCAGATTTCACCTGACACCCTATTCAAAGGTAAAATAAGATATGCCATTTACAATAAATATTAGAAATTAATTTCTAAATAATTTATATGAAAAAACTTGATGTTCCCAAGATTGAACCTATCAATGTAAAACAGTATGAATTCAAACAAAGCCCATACCCACAGGCAGGCAAACTACCATTCAGAAGCATCATTGTATCGGCATCACAGGGCGGAAAGGGTATATTAATTCAGAACCTCATTCTAAAAATCTACAGGGGGTGCTTTGAACGTATTTGGGTCGTTAGCCCAACAGCACACATAGATGAGGCATACAAATCTGTAATACGATATATTGAAAAGGAGTTAAAATAGATAATATAAAAGAGCAGTTTTTATTTGATGAGTATGACGGGGATGCTTTACAACAAACCATAGATACACAACATAAAGTAATTGAATACCAGAAGAAAAACAAAATGAACACATTATATAGTTGCCTGTTAGTAATTGACGATTTTGCCGAGGATAGAGTTTTATGAAATATTCAAAGGTGCTACACGGACTTTACACAAAATCAAGACACTTCGGATTGTCAGTAATCACAGCAACCCAGAAATATAACGCCCTTGCGCCGATAGTTAGACTAAACACATCTTCATTATATATCTTTAAACTGAAAAATATGAAAGAGATTGACACATTTATTTATAGAAGAACAGTCAGCACTGGTTGATAAGAAAACTTTGTATGAAATCTATAAGTTGGCAACAGAAGAACCTTATTCATTCCTTTTCGTTAAGCTTCGCTCCAGTGATGTTAATAACATATTTATGGTGAGACTGGAGAAAGAGATACATATTAATTAATAATATTATACTGAAATAATAATATTATAAATTTAAAAGAGGCTGTAAGTACAGACATCTATTTTTGGCAAAGCATATATCATTTTTGTTTGCTTTTCTTTATTCAGTTTTTCAATTTTGCTGTTGATTTCTTTTAAGGCTTTTATTTGTAATTTATCTACTAATATCTAACTCTTCTTCATTAATTTTACTCAATTCTTGAATACAACTGTTCTCTACTGTAGATTGTTTATTTCCCATATATGCATTATATTATATTTTAATTATCTTTAGGTTTTTGATTTTGCTTTGGCTTTTGGTTTTGGTTTAACAAAATCTTTAATGAAAATTTCAACTTCAAATAAGCGTGTTTCTAAATGCTCAACTTTGTTTTTCAAGTCTTCATTTTCTTTGATTATTTCTCCGGCTGCTCCCCAAGTGATACTTCCCATTTTTACATAGCTTAAACTCTTGACACCATCAACATTGTATATTATATTTTCAATTTCTTTTGGTATGCATTCCTCCACATTTTCAGCAATAAAACCGATATGGTTTTTGCTCATACCCTTTTCTTTTTCAGCATTCATTTTGAAAGTCGTTGGTTTTATGTTTTTTTACGATGTTTGTAAAGTCATACTTTGCTTCTTGAATATCATATTTTACCTTTTCACTACTTGTATCTACAAGGTCTCCCTCTAATGTATAAGGTGCTGGAACAGAAACTTTTGATGGAGTAATAAAAAGTCTTATACTGCTATTAGCATAACATCTTATGTCCCCGTTAGGGTCTTCATTGATTAACTTGAAATGATCAACACCTGCTGTATTTTCATCAACTATATAACTATTCTTACCGGTTCTTTATGAAAATATGCTCTTTTGTCTTGATTGACATATATGTCTTTTGAAAAATTAACATCTTCATTTGCTTTTCTGTATCTCATATATTCTACTAAACCATCATCTGTTGTGCTACTACCTTGAAAGACCATATCAGCACCATAATTTCTATTGTAAAAATAATCTCCATAAATATATTGAGAAGACAACGCCCGACCAGTTGAAACATCAATAACATTTTTAGTGCCATCTAATGTAAAGAAATTAACACCACCCCTTTTAAATACTACATTAGTAGGTGTGGCACTATCAATTACATCAAACTTACCACTTTCAGCAAGTAATGATATACCTGTATTTACTTCTACATTACCATTTCTAAAATACATAACATCTATTGTGTTCCTTCTAAAACTGACATCAGCATTGCCGATACTATCATATGTGTTTGAATTAGCACCTTTTGTTAGTTCCACTGCTTGTAGCGTTCCTTCAAACTTCATATATTCAACATCACCTCTTTTAAAGCCTAAATCAACATCAGTAGCATTTTTTGTATTGATGACATCAGTTTGTAATTCAGTATGGCATACAACATCTACATTAAAATATGCCTGTGTGGTTGATAATTGAAATCTTAAATATTGAGGGAACGCACTTCCACCAACATAAACAGATTTAATCCACCATTACTATAATTAACACAATCATAAGCAGTATTGCCACTTCCTATATTATATACATGTGAAGTTCGCCAGTGCTGACCTCTAACTGTTACGCACTGACTCACATGAGAGAGGTGTACCATTCCTATTTTAGAATAGTAAAAGCTGTGGTAACCAACGGTGGTCGTGGGGTATCATGGGAAGTCAGAACTAAACCATCCACAGCTCGCGACTGTTTCCAAGTAAAACAATGCAATTTTGAGGGTATTTAATAGGACCCATTTTGCAATCCTCGGATATCCTCGGATTGTTGGTTAACGGTTATATCTCGGTTAACGGTTATATCTCATTTATATCCCCATTATTCTTCATTTATATCCCCATTAAACCTCCATTGTATCCCCATCAAATTCCAATGGCATGGCGAAAATGTGCCCAGTGCTTTTCAAGGTTCGGTCAATACGAGTCCGACAAGAAGAGCCTCAGCCGTGCCAGTCCATCGGTGCGCAGCTCATATTGAAGACTTCCCCATTCGGATGGCCCCAGATATGTGTACTGTAAATTTCAACGTAAAACCGTGGTGTCTGGAATTCGGAACTGAGCTATGAATCTATACTAGACGCATTAGATATATGATGATATATGACCCCAGTTATTGGATTATCAGGGCTCTTGAGCACTTACTGGAATGATCCTCCAATCAGGGCCGACGCCCGCTGGAAGGTACTGACCGGTGACCCCTCTCAGCAACTGGCTACAGAGGATTGATCTCTGAATCAGGGAGCTCGCCTTCAGCTTCCGTTGAACTCTCTGAGATGGCGATGGGGAGAGAGAGGTACCCCCAAATAGTTGTAATCTGCCACTAAATGGTACCACCCAATGAAGCAGCCCTTGGCCAACCTTGTTTTTGTGCAGGATGATGTGCTCTTCTTGAAGCAGCTTCCTACTTTTAATGGGGCCTGGAGTCCAAGTCAAACATTAACACGTGAACGATGAACAGAAGAAACTCTGTGCCTGATAGGAAATCTTCATGGATAGTCAGTGTGTTTCTTACATTTTCTTGCTCCACTTTTTTTTTGTGGGGGGTGTGGTTAACCCTAGCCAAGCAATTCAGCACAGGTCCATGGCCCTAAGTACTGTAGATTCAAGACACATGACAAAGCTTGTCAAGTTTGAAGGCATTTCACTCAACTCACAAATGGGCCGCCTTAGCAGTGAAGTTTGGGCCCGACCCTCCCAACTTGAACCTGGGTAAGTTGACATATACTGATTAAGCACGCATTTGCTGGGAGGCCCAAGAGGCAAGCTTGAGCCCAACTCGACTTGAATTGGAACTCGCAGAACCTTCACAACTTTATAATTTCAATATCCATCAATATCCATCTATGCATCCTACAGTTCTTAAGTTCTTTCAAGGATTTTCCAGGAAGCTTTGCCAAGCACCAGCCCACTTTTAAACACAGCGTCATGGACGACTGGGATCCCTTTGCCGATCCTGCCGATGCGCCACCTGCGCCTGCGCGGCCTGCGCCTGTTGCGGTGCCCGTTGCGGTGGACGCCGTCCCAGTGGAGGAAGCCACCGGTGACATCCCAGACCTTCCCAGCTTAGCCGAGCTGGAACAGCAGCTGCAAAAGGCGCAGTTAGAAAGCTGCCCAGAGCTGGTACAAGCTGCGTTTGCTGGGGATGAGGCTAAGGTTCAGGCAGGGGCCAGGGGCGAAGATTTGCACTTGCCTTGTCAACTCGGATTTCCTTGGTTTTTGCTGATTCACATTCAGCGGGGTACAACTGCAAAAGCTGGGGTGACAAGAAGAGATACAACTCTTGGGTAAAGATAAAGAAAGTCAAATCAGTCAACACCACCAAATTGGGCGACCGACAGTTATCACTGTATACCATCAAAGTCTATTTGGATCTGCATGGTATGTTCTTGGGATGACGGCTAAGTTACCAGGCTTTCGAACCATACTTGTAGTGAATATTCCAACATGACTAAAGTCGGTTTCCTAATGGTTCACCTTTTCCACTTTTCCAGAGGAGCTGCTGAAGGGTGGTGCCGATCCCAACACAATCTGGCTCAGAGAGGAACGCCTCAAAGGGAGCTCCCTGGTTGCGTTTGGCCTAAGCCTATAAGCCTTGGATGCCAGGCTAGCAAAAGCACGTTGGACTCCTCAAAAGCATGTTCAACATGTTTTTGTTTTTTAAAGTTGTATCAGTTCATCTTAAATAGATATTCAATAGATGACTCATAGATGACCGTATATTCAAGTGACTTTTGGCATTTAAGGCATGTCTTGGTGAGTCGGTTGGTGTGATCCTGGAGGGATGGTCCAGATCTGAATCACAGTAAACATCCCCATCATCCCCTGCCTAGATCCATTTGAATCCATCTAAATCCCAATTTTATGTGGATTTATGTGGAATTTCCCTACCAAAGGATGGAGATCGATGGAGTTTCAAACGGGGCTGTTTAAGAAGTTCGCTCCAGCAGGTGATGGATGTTGCCAATGTGCCATCAGCTGGGAGGAGCTTCAGTAACTGTCAGCATGTTGGAGCTCGATTTCGATTTTCTGCAGAACCATGAGGGACCACTGGTCATTGAAGAGGCAGCTAGCTTCTTTCCACCAATCTTCTCTTTCCATCCTTTGTTTTTGACTTATGGCTCATTCTGATGGGTGAGTCTGGATCAGACATTCCGCAGCTTGGGAAGGAGTACACTGCCCCGATTGCCGCGTGTATGGAGTTGAAGACAGAAATCTGCGAGTTGCTTCTCCTCCATGATCAGACTGACATGTGACTTGGCAATGCTACGAGATGCTTGTGACATCAGGTTTTCGTTTTCAAAGGGTTAGTGGATCCAAAATCTACATGTTTGGCACCCCTTGGTCAGAATTGTCATCAGTATGGCGACCCTGCATTTCCGCGGAAGATTCGGCGCGAACTGAATGCGAAGGATTGGAGGCAGAGCCTAGAGTTATATGACATGTGGTCAAAAGTATGCCTCGCGTCAAAAGTTGGATTGTACAGCTATATTGGGGGATGGCCATCAATCCATTGACGGGGAATTACATGCCCATTGTAAGAATTCCCAATAGGGGATGGGTGACCATTCTCTCTCTCTATATATATTTGTAATGTGCATATACACACACGCCATTTTTTGGCAATGGCTCACATATATCAACAGCTGGGGTTGCAAAGACGAGTGACGGTCAATTGACGTAAGGAACGTGGTATGCTGTGGCCTCCATGAATTTGGGCCTTACAAACACTTCACGGTGCTGGACTGTGCAGCGGGCGGAAGTTGGGTGGTTTCACCCGCCTGGATATTTAGCTGAACATGACTGGAGATTTATGACAGATTTATGATAGGCAAGTTGACTTTCGATTAGGCTACGATTGAATCGGCTCCGTAGAGCCAGTGATTCGACTGCAGGACATGGCAAAGCAAGTCCAAAGCCCTTTGATGGAGAAACTGCTGGCCAGGGGGGCCAAGCCTGCTGCACCTTGGCACAGCGAAGATCTATTAAGATGTGGGGCTTCAGGATGCTTTAGGTAAAGGTTACAGGTGTTGTCCGACCAGTCCCGGAGCCATGTATTGGTACAATTTGGTACATATTTTCTATCTCACAGCACCTTCCCAAAATGGAGATGCCCGAGACCCTAATGTTTTTGCGCTCTTATCTTCATTATATCACCAACATATCATACTGAGTCATACTGTAGAATGCTTGGTGAAATCTACAAAATTTCAAATGGTTTTTGGATGTTTTTGGTATCTTGGGGAACACGACTGCTGGGTTCCATTGAGGCCAAATGCCCCACGCCACCCTGGCCACGAGAGCCTCGAGGTGCCGATGACAGCGACGACGCGTTGTTGGCGGCGGCGGCGTTGCCGGCGCGGCCCAGCGCGAACGGGGCGGGGCCCTATGCGGAGCTCCTGGATGCCATGCAGCAGAACAGGTTTGGAAGCTATGGATCAATAGCTATCATTTTTGGGAGATGAAAATCCATGGAAAAAAGTAGTCATTTTGATGTTCACCAGGGGTGGTTTTGACATGTTTTGATGCATCCCCATATGGGAAAACCAGCAATGCACTTCCAATTCTTGATGTGTTGATACAAACTATTTCCGTTTTTTCTGCTAGAAGTGAGGATGGTTTATGATTGGGTTTGCGACATTTCATACGTTTCCAATTGTCCACAATTGAGATAAAAATCATTCATTACTGTTGGTTGTACACTCATTATTAAGTTAGTTGACCCTTAACCATGATTAACCATAGCTTTCATCATGACAGATGAACATGGACATGTGGCGAGTTTCTCATTCCATTTCGGAGGTGCAAAAGCCTGGAGCTCCGTCAGCGACTCTTTAAGCAGATGATGCTAGAGCACCTTGGACGATGGTAGGAATCTACGAGTCTCCGGTCACGTGAGTCACGTGGCTTGCTGGGAAATCCACCATTTAGAAACCGATGATTTTCCCATGCAAAGCTCCAGAAATGTGGGGGGAATTTCCCCATTGAAACGTTTGATGACCGGAGGGTAGGCCAATTGGTGGGAGGCAATGTACACATGGTTTATTTATGTTTATTTGTTCAACCCGAAATCCACCATAGAATTAGGGCCCTTAGGCGAATCCAAGTATACCATTTTCGTGAACGTTGGAGGGAACTAGACTTGATGATGGTGGTGGTGGTTATGGGGCTGATGGGGGAGGAGTGTGATAAGGGATGAGGCCTTCAACTACTTCATGTACCTATTGTTACCACACCTTATGGCCATCGACGCGTCAAACCTACCAAAATGTCATGGGTATCCGGATATTGTTGGTTATGTCCCACTGTATCACCATAAATTCCCATCAGGTACTATGAAATCAACATAAAATCTGCGTAAAACCACCATAAAATCATGGATTGTTCTCCTGCCCACCACCCAGGTGGCACCCTGACAAGCGCCCGGCCAGTGAGCGCTCGCTGGCCACTGCAGTGTGCCAATGGCTGCTGGGGCCAGCACGATGCTTCGTGGAAAGGTGACAAAAAGGTGACTTTCTGGGGGGTGCAGTTGGGGGCCATGCTTGTAACCCGAGCGGTTTGGGATGTAAGGCTTGTCAGTATAGCTTTAGCTATTCACCACTACTTTAGTGAAGGCCATTGCTAATCTTTGCCAGGAGGATTCGGAAATCAACCGAAAAAGAGATCAATCATGATCAATCAATTTCTCCCTTCAGGTTTTTCCAGATTCTTAGCGTTCGACAGCTGGCCCCTAAGGCGCTGGGAGCTGCCGATGTCGAGTTGCTGCTGAGCTACCTCACAGCGTCCGGGGACCTGGGAGCTGCACCCGCTGTTCGGAGCGTGGAGCGTATACCCACAGCTGCAGGCCTTATTTGAGGATCCCATTGCTGCTGGGATTCTTCACAGATCGTAGGGGGCCCTGGAAATTGGTGCTTGGCTACATGGGATGAGTATCGATTTATGAGCCATATCCCATGAAATTAGATAACCTAATAATATCATGAAGAATCATCATCATAACGAATCATCATTGATCATTACTATAATTGACTATAATCAATCATGATGAATCACAATGAATAAGTATAACGGCTCTAATTTCTAGAAGTTCCGTAGAAAAATGGGGACTCCCAGGTTTTTTTTTCCCCAAAAAAGCCGCGGTAATTCCAGGACACCGCGCCTCAGCATTGCGAGAACCACAGCTACAGGTGCGGGCAAAGAGTCCACCTAGGAGGTGCCAAAGAATCTAGGGGGAATTCCCAACAGAATTAAATAACATGGGTATGGATCAATACCTATTAATACCATTTTTAGTGGGATGAACATCCATTTACCAGCTATTTTGATGTTCACCAGGGGTACAAGGTTTTGACCCATCCCCACATTACCCTCTGGTAAACTAACAGTTTGCTATGGAAAGATCCACCATTTTCAATGGGAAAATCCACTATAAATCACCAGGTTCAATGGTTATGTTAAACTACCAGAGGGTATATAAATAACCATGTTTTGTTTTTTTTCCACCCACATAAGTTAAGTTGGGATATCACATGATATAAGCCCAAAGGCCCTAGTAATTAATAGTATACTGAGTACTTGGAAATGGGGAGTATAACCATGGTTACAACATGTAAACTGCCGTAAGTTGGGATATGCCCCCCGATAACTATACTTATCCACTTATAACTGGTACTGGAACTGCACTTCCTAAAAAAACAATTTTTGAGGTGTATAAATGATGCTAGTATTTCCCAGATGGTACAATCAACTGGGGATGGTTTATGACAGGTTTGCCACATGTCAAGCCAGGAGTTTCCGAACCCCCTGGCCTGTTCATCATCTGGTGGAGTACCATTTTAGTAGCAGAGGATCATTATTTGGGGGTAACCTCAAACTCACCAACCAGGACCGGGGTTAATCTGCAGTTGACGTTAACGTGATAGACCCAATGCCATGACTGTCCCCAATATAACCACGGTTAGTTGGTAAAAGTTAACACTATCCCCAACTGGTGCCTTTTTATTGCGTTTGCCGCATTACAAACCAGCGCCCCTTATCACCTCTGAGTTTTCAGCCGTGGTGATGTGTGATTTGGATCTTGTCATGTTGTGCCATGCTACGGATGACAGGGTTGAGCAGTCTATGATGAAACGATGGGTGGGTGCTTTGTATTTGCCGGTAGTTACTTGGCATGCGGCATGCGCTTATTGTGAAAAGCATGGGTTTTTTAAACTCTGTGCAACGCTGGGAACGGGTCCTAACTTTTTTTTTGAAACTTTGATGCCGAAGCCTCCATTTTCGTCAACAGATGCCGCAGGTTGTCTTGGATGCTGCGCTGTTTGAGTTGGCACCCAGTGTAGTTGGGGGCACCTCGAAGGTCCCTTTTTTATCGGGAAGCAAAAGCCATGGCGTTGAGTCACACACACAAGTCTATATAATCTCCATGTATATATATATATACATGTAATATATATATATATATATTATGTATATATACATATACATATATATATATATGTATAATTATGTGTATATATATATGTATGCATGTATGTTTGTATATTACATACATGTGCATACCATCATGAGGATCATGAGATTCCCTTCTATTGTAAGGAAATCCTCATACTGCTGAGTTTCATTGCCCATTTTGAAACGAAACTCCATTGACATGCATAGATTATACATTGGTTATATCCCCATTATGTCCCCAGTTTTGGATGGTTTCAAATCAGCATTTTATCCATCGTTGTTTGTTTTAGATACCCATTATATCGCCAGGATTGAATACCTCTTATAGTTCTTATCTGTTCTTCTTCTTATATCCCAATAAAAACACACCTTCTCGAATAGTGATACATAACTTTTCTACCTTTTCTCAAGGGTCACTACCATTGTTATGGTTCGGAAGAAAAAGATTGGAAAGCGTTTCGATGTTGTAGAAGATGTTTCCCGCAGGACTTTCAAGTTTCCAACTCTATCTATTTTGAGGTTGCTATACTCTAAAGTTTATAAAGATGCTTGGCTTCATCCTATCCCCAGGCAACTCCACTAAGGCCGGGCCAATGGCAGTCGCCCACGGACTTGCTGAAGTCGCCACCTGACACAGTGCCGGCAGCGGACCGCAGGCGCAGCTGGGGATGATCCAAGCGCCGTGGGCCCTGGCTGCCCTTTTGAGCTTTGGTCTGAAAATGGCACGAAAAACCATCCTAAAGTATCATAAAGTATCCTAACGTCCTAAATCCACCTGGTTAATCATGATTTTCCCTTTTTGGACTTGCGATCTGAGGGGGCAGACCTTATTCCCAGACAAATCCATCGTTCTTGAGGGTTTGGATTTTGCTGGATCGCATTTTTGGATACAAATTGGAGGTGCTTTCAGTTGTGAGAATGTTCTGGGATGTGTTGTGTTGTAGATCTTTGATGCCTTCATACTGTACCTGCTTGGTGCTTTCCAAATGACCAGCAATCGGTGACAGTAGGCACCTGGCCACTGCTGCGGGGCTCTTATTCAATGAGCTGATGAGGTCGCTGGGAGCTGCTGTATTTTTGTTGATGTAGTATATGTACGCAGACAGGCAGGTAATTGGATCCACAGGTAGATAGGAGAAGGATAGGAGAAGATAGGATAGAATAGGATAGGACAGATAAGAGAAGAGAAAAGCTAAGAGAGACGATAAGATGATCTAGATTTATTCAACAATGCCCCAGGCTGCAAGCACTTTTCAGAAAATTTCGCCACTGTTCAGAACTTCCATCTCTCCAGACCTACAAACAGGTCACCTCAAGCAGTTGTGCATGCAGTGTTGTGCTTGCTGGGGGCCAAAGGATGCCTCAGGCGATGGATTTGATATTGACTGAGAATTTGCTAGAAACTGGTGTCGAACTATCTCTCCTGTCAATACATATCAATACATCCACTGTTCGGATCTCCCATAAAACACCCATCGGGTTAAACCATCAAACCCTGGGTACCGAGGCTCCAGGTGGCGATCGAGAAGGATGTGGGTCGCCCCGAGTCGGCCAACGATGGTGCGGGAGCCCAATTTGATGACGGTTCGATCATTTTGGATGTCTTTGTTGGGGCCATGTTCTGAGGATTTCACGGGGCCTGAGATGGGCCATGATGGGCCTTGAATCCCATGACCAGCTACTGAGGCCTGATCCTCTACGTCATCCGCCTGGCGACGCGCATCGAGTCTTACTTGGCTTTCCTGGTGTCTCATGGCTGGGATCCATAGACGGATTTGACAGGTGGACAGATCCACAGAAAAACCCTGCGATTGACGTGGGCAATGGATGGCAATGGGAAATTCATGGAAATTCCCTATATATAAACAAAAATCATAGGAACATGGGAAAAATATGGGAAATTCCCTATAAGTGGAGCTTTTAATGGGAACATCATCATCTATAAATGGTGGATTCTTGGCTGTATTCAGGCCGCCGGGGAGCGTATTTGGAGCGTTCTGGGGCGAGCTACGATGCCTTTGTGCCAGGGAGCCCGAGTTGTGATGGTGCCCCATACTTAGCGGAGTTGGTTTATAAATAGGTTAACTATGGTTTATGGTTAAAAAAATGTAGTTCATGGTGTTATAAACCAATGCACAGCTGGGGGGGTACCACCTTGTACGGTGGCCGTGGCCGACTATGGCTGACAGGGAACAAGGGGCATCTGCGCACTCGCGTAATGAATTAGCAAAACGCAGCCCAGGGAACACGATGGTCGGTACAGTTACGCAACAGGCACTATATCTCTATATATATATAATATAATATATAGACTGTGAGGAGTCGGATTCCAGAAACCCACCTTGGCATTTTAGCCCTATGGGAACATTGTCATTGTCAGCACTGTAGTTATCCATCAGTATTTACGGTGATCCGGTCGTGTGGCTTGTGGCTTGAGGGTCGCTGGCCTACCTAGGAGAAGCTTGGCAGGGCCGCAGGTACGCACTGGGTTTACATGGGGTCATATGTGTCCGAAATGTGTGCGAAGCACACGAAAACGAGCACTCAATGTTTGACGACATTTTGCACAGTGCATCATGCCAAGCGGCTGAGATCTGCTTCTTGCGCGCCCTAGTGGTGGATGTTTTCAAGACTGTTCAAACAGTTTTCAAGTTTTAATTCAGTGTTCAATTGTGATTGTTTTCCCCTTTAATTCTCTTAATATCTATTTGGGGTCCCTTCTTGGAAGGTCTTTATTAGGGCGAAGGGATTGGCGGTGGATTTGTGCCTTGAAAAATGGTCGCCACATCGGCCACCTGTCGAGGATGACGCCTTGCTGATGGAGTTGCAGGCTTCGGTCTCCGCTGGTTTTTTGTTGGCCCCGGAAAGTGCTGGAAATTCATGACCCTAACTGATGCATCTGAGATGGGTAAGATTTTTTGGCGTAAACCTTCTGGGTTTGGGGAGACTTGACCCTAGACTTGCACCATCTTTCACCTGCCAATCTGTGACACATGTCGACACCGTGCTCCTCCAACTCACAGCCTCCAAAAAACTGGAGGGCTCTATGAACTACCCTCTGGTAAACTAACATAGCTATTGAAAATGACCCATAAAAAATGGAAATATGGGGGTTTCAGGGCATATATGTTTGTATGTTGCTTGTTATGATTTCGTGTTGGGGTTCAATGTTTCATCCTTGGTTTTGATGATTTTTCAAGTGGGGTTTTGGGGATTATTTCATGCTAACTTTCTCTTCATTATTTGGTTTAAGATGAGAGGGATAATTGTTGAGGTTGATAGGTTTTCACCAACGTCCCTAAAACCAGTTGCCGGCTGTTTTCTGGTCTTCAACCTCATCTTCATTTGTTTTGTCCGGGTGCCCAGAAGGGACTTTGTGGACTTTCACTAGCGAACCACTGTCATGTGGCTGTCCAATTGTGCAAATTGAAACGTGAACCATGCTTTTACATGGAGGTCCGACAGCAATTTCTGTTCCGAGAGTGCCCCCAACTATGGAGATTGTGCGCGACAGGGTGATGGCAAGACTGCGCCGAAGCCGGACAAACTCTGGCTTGGCGACCGTGGCGTTAGCCAGCGCTTGTGCTTACTTAAGCTTCAGCTTGGCTACACCGGCCCGAGCCCCGACAAAATGATCCACGCTTTCCAACTTGCAACACATTTGGACCAAAGACGACTTTGAGCGTCAGGTCCTGGCCAGATTGGACAACCTTGAAGGGTTCGAGCGCATCCAGGAATATATACCATTCCAAAAGCGAGCATGGAACAGATGAACCAGGACCGCATCAATTTCATGCAATCTTGGCTGAGGGAGCGGTTCGTCTGGAAAGATGAAAAAGAAAAAGGTGTTCCCCAAGGAGAGGCAAGTTACGAGGGCGACCTATACCTCCGCACAAATGAAACAATTCCACTGGACACTTTTTTCTGCGACAGTTTCACACACGTGAGATGCCTCACTCACGGCGAGTGGCACAACATCTCTTTCGGTGTCTTGCTGTCAGAAGTGGCCCAAACTCCGAAGAGCCTACGTGGCAAACTATGGCAAATTGAGAGGGCTTTGAAGTTTGGTCCCGAAGACATCTCTCAGCCACAGTGCTGCGTTGTATGCTTGAATGGAGAAGAAGGACAGTTTGAAGCCGCTGCCGAAGCTGCAAGAGAGGAATTGAGCATCCTTGCACAGGATGCAGCATTAAACAATTTCCCTGTTTTTGCAATCTTCACTGAATATAGAAACACCTACGCGGAGCTGCGACAAGTGAACCAAAAAGTGGGCGACGTGAACCAAAAAGTGGACGACCTCCAAAAAGACCTCAAGGAGATCAGAGACCTGTTGGTGCGTCGTGACGGTTAAAACAATTCGGCCAATTGACTGGCTGTGCGCCAGTGATTTACCACGCATCCCTAATGACTGATTGAAAAAGAGCAGCCGCCAAGCATGTCAGGTGTGGAATGTCAAGTTTTTCTTGTGAGGTGCATCACGAACTGCAGGTTTTGCGGGTTGGGCGCATTGCGGATTGCACCCTTGGTGCGTCACGGATTGCACCCTTGGTGCATTGTGATTGTTGGGGGGATTTGGCACAGATTTTCGCCCCCCTTTCTCACATACCGAGCGTTGGCAGATGAAAATGTTGCTGTCATTTCATTTCATTGGACAGATGGTTTTGTTCAGGTTGGCAGTATAAAGGATGACACGCACAAATCTGGTCATTTGCACGCTTTTACCCAAATCCACTTTCACCCCAACACCAATGAAACTTGTGCCACGCTCTCCACGCCGAGGTCAAAAAGACATCACTGACTTTGACCTCTGGAAGGTTCATTCCAGCATCGGTCATTCAAAAACTGTTGAAAAAAGGATTGAAACAAAAAATCAGTTGAAATTTGAGTGGATGAAATCATCATTTCGGGGTTTGATTTTTTTTTGACCCAACCCTCGGGGAATATATAAACATACATATTCGTTCATATCCATCACCATCCCACACACTATAATATATTATATCACCCTTACCCCCACTTCATCCATCCTGTCCGTTCAGAAGGAAGGGAACACACCGCAAATAAGTTATGGTCTTGACCTTGGAAGAATTATATATAAAAAAGGAAGGGAAGAAAACACCACTGGGAGGGAGCGAACCGCTATGTGTGCGGAAGTTTCCAAGCATACCCCCAGTTGGTGTTTTGGCGGATAGATTTTTATTTATTTATTTTATCCATATTTTCTGATTGCTTCGCGCTGTCGCTGACCTCAACCATCAACGGCGTGGTTGGCGTCCCCAGCAACAAGCACTCACAACACTGACATCAAAATCTATGAGACAAATTTGGCATCAAAATCTATGAGACCAGCTTCAACAGTGGCAGGAACAGTATTTGAACAAGTGTCCTAAAATGGTTGTTTTTGAGCCCTTTTCACCTCATTTTCGGACACCTCATTTTTTCAACATAAAACCCCAAAAATACTTAAAAACTAGTCGCCTTATATAAATAAGATTTGATATGCCCTGCTATTTAGTAATTGATGGAAAGAAGCAAGAAATGGATGAGGACATCTTTGACCAGATGGTTGAAGCACTCAATCCACCAACAGTCCAAGAACCCCCAATCCAAACATCCACCAGATGGAAACCCGATGGAACTTATGACAGCAAACCCAACGACCCACACTACTTCCAAAAATATTATCAAAAGAAATTATCAACCCCTTTCACCTGTCCCGACTGCGGACGCACAATTTCGTCCAAATCCAATTTATCAAAACATCGTCAAACCAACATTTGTATGAAGAAAAGATGTCAGTGCTAATTATCCAAAATTTTCTCAATAACAATCATTTTTATTGAGAAGGTTTTTATGTTGAAGTCCAATCACAATCCCAGAAATTCCAACAGGCAACCCATACCCAAAAACTACTTAAAGAACTATTACCTTATATATGTAGTAGGAAATGGCAGAGGATACAAGGTTGAAACATTCAACAGAGAGGTTTTATGTTAAAAATCAATCAAACAACCAATCCAATCAACCGCAACATCCTCAACAAACAATTCACACTGAAAAACTACTTAAAGAAACATCCACTAATAATAATATAGAATATACTATAATGGACACTTCACAGCAGATTGTTTTAGATTATCTTTTATCATCCGAACAGGGTGAAATTTTGAAACAGAATGGACAGGAACTCAAGAAACTCAAGATTGGAGATAAGACCCATTTCAAAGAGGTTGATTACTAAATTCAACAAGATTAAGCAGACTATGGACTACAATGACTACAAAAAGTATGAACTGAAAGAAAAGAGAGGCATTAGATGGGTCAATCTTGACAAGAACAAAGCACTCACAGGCATTCAAATGAGATACAAAGCAACAACCACCAATGATCAATCTGCTTTCAAGGGTTATGTCAATTCATTTGCCATCACCAATGTCAGAGTTAGAGGTATCAAGGCACTACAGTATCTCAAATACCAAGATTTGAGATTGAAAGGGCATTTGAGGAAATATAAGGGAATGAAAGTCATTTTACAGGTGTCCGCAACTATGAAGAGCAAGAAAACCAACGAAGAGATAAGGGAGAGCCTCAGAAGCAGAAGATACAACATCACCAACGAAGAGGAAATACCCCAAAAGTTAAATCAAATGGCAACTGACATAGAGTTTCAGTTAGACAAGATGGAGATGTCGGAGAGTGGATTGGTGTTGAAGCATATTGATAAGTTGAAATTCAACTATGACAAATACAATCCTACTCGTGGAGGTTCATACATTGAACTACCTGAATGGTTGAAACTGAAACGGGCCTGTATCAATATTCAAAATCAAGATGACAAATGTTTTTTGTATTCCATTCAGTGCGGTGTTTGTAAAGTTTATGAGAAAGACAATCCAAACAGAATTTACAGATACAAAAACCTAAAGGACGAACTCAACTGGGACAATGTCAATTTTCCAGCATCAAATCTTGACATAGACATTTTAGAACAGAACAACGAAGGTAAAATATCCATCAATGTTTATTACGTTGATGATGAAGATGGTAAGCAATCAATCCTACTGTATAAGAGGACTACAGTTGTCAAAGCAACTCACCACATAGACCTATTGAAAATAACTGATGGAGACAATCACCACTATGTTTATATCAAAGATTTTAACAAGTTGATGTATCAACAGGCTGGTAAGCGGAAAGCAAAGAAATACATTTGTAATCACTGTTCGGGTGTGTTTCATTCAGAGGATGATTTAACTAATCATAAGGAAAAGGGATGTATGGCAGTGGAAGGGCAAACAATAGAAATGCCAAAGTTTGACCCAGAGAAGCCTGACACATTCTTCGTCAAATTCAAGAACCACTTTAAGAAACTAAAAGCACCATTCGTTATATATGCTGATTTTGAGTGTTTGACTACGAAAACGGGAACAGTAAGCACCAAACCAATCAAGATTCATAAATACCAACATCATAGACCCTGCGGTTTTATGATAAATGTTGTCAATTCAATTGATGGTTCAACTGAACCGTTCTTGTATAGGGGTGAGGATTGTATGGATGTCTTCGTGAAAAAGATGATTGAAGTAAAGGATAAGATAGTGGAGAAGATGAAAGAAAACAAGGACATCATTATGAAGGACGAAGACTGGAGGGACTTTAAGACCGCCACTAAATGTTTCATTTGCGGTGAGGACTTCAAGGAAGGAGACAAAAAGTGTAGAGACCATTGCCACTTTACAGGGAAGTATAGGGGATGTGCCCACGATGATTGTAATTTACAGTTTTCAATGCGTTATTACAAAATTCCAGTTTTCCTTCATAACTTGAAGAACTATGACAGTCATTTAGTGATTGAAGGAGCAAATGAACTGTCAGAAAATGCCAAGATAGATGTAATAGCGCAGAACAGTGAGAAGTTCATAACCTTCGCATTCAAGAATATGTGTTTCAAAGACGGTTTTTCGTTCTTATCGTCCTCATTGGACAAGTTGGTCAAGTTGAGTAAGTATGAAGATGGACAGAAGAAAGAAAACTGGCAAAACAACTTCAAGTTCAGCAAAAGAAACCCCTATGTCAGCAATGACAATGATTTAGACTTACTCACTGACAAAGGTGTCTATCCATACGATTACTTCACTTCATTTGACAAGTTCAGAGAAAAGCAATTACCACCGAAGAAAGCGTTTTATAGCAATCTCACCGAAAGTCATATTGAAGATGATGAGTATGAAAGGGCACAGAGGATATGGGAACACTTCGGTATAAGAAACCTTGGACAATACCACGACTTGTATTTGAGAACTAAATAGCGATGGATGAACTGAACGATACAAATAAACCTTGCCTAACACAAATGAGAGTGATTGAACATTGGTGGGATGGAATAGGAAACTGGAAAGCGTAAATGATTAATTCATAATATCTTAACAAAACATATTATGAAGTAATCACCCACCCAAACACAAACATAAAACCCCAACAGACTAAACAATTATCCCCCTCATCCGAAACAAACATTGACACATCACTTTAGCATCAAAATTACCCCCAAAACCCCACCTGAAAAAACATCAAAGGCGAAGATGAAACATTGAACCCCAACACAAAATCATAACAAGCAACTTACTAACATACACGCCGTGAAACCCCCATTTTTCCATTTTTTTCCCATTTATAGTGAGTTTTCCCATAAAAAATCGTGATTTTCCGTAGTTATGTTAGTTTACCAGAGGGTATTGACTGCATATAGAAAGGTTTAGGGATCAGAGCGCTGGCCTTCATGGATGGGACCAGTGTTGATCAGCGAAAAACCGGCCGGAACAGAGCCACCTGCGGCACCTGCGTCTGCGGAGGCAGCTCACCGAGAGATACGGACACAGCTTCAGGGAGATGTCTCAGACCCAGCTGAGCAGGTTGAAGGGAGGCAGATGGATCAGAGGCTTGCAGCAAACTGCATCATGTAATATGATGTAATGATGTAATATGCTTTTTTGTATGCTGTAATATGATGTAACAAATCATTTTCTGTATTCATCATGCGGGATGCAGTTTGCGCAAGCCTTTGTAGCCGACATTGGCCGCCAACATTCAGGTACTGAGGATGCTCAAGGATTGGTTGCGATACACATCAAAGAGGTGCTGTCCGCCTCCGGTGGGTGTCGACTGGGTCCACCATGACCATCATCCGATTTCAAGGGACCAAGACATGGGGTATCACAATGTTTTGCATTCCATTGGATCCAAAAGTACCTATATCCACATATATATATATATAATCCATGTATAATCCATATATATATATAACCCACACACACATATATCATATATATATATATATACACACGTACATACGTATATACGTATCTATACCTATATCTACATCATTCTATACTTCTATTAGCATACCTCCACCAAGGCCACCGGGGAAGTTCCTGGCCGCCGCGTGCCGCATCCATGCGCACGTGGCCCTGATCTTTAAAAACGTGGTGGGCACCCAGCATTTCATGGGCACATGGGGTGAGGAAAGGCGGAGAACATGGGGAGAACATGGGGAGAAATTGGATTTAACATGATTTAACCATCAAAGTAGTGGAAATTATAGGGATTTCATGGGGGTTCTAAAGCCAACATATTGAAATGTGGCATGGTCAAAACTTGGATATACTTGGATTATGCAGTCCCAGTTTGGGGGATGGTCATCAATCCATGAATAGGGATGTGTTTATCCATTATAGGTATTCGCCATTATGAGATGGCCATATCCCCTATAGCCCATAACATGTTTTGACCATGGCACTTTCATGGCAAGTTTGGATGCAAACATTGGCGATAACTCCACCTGGTGGAGCGGGATAGGCCCCTGTTGGGAGCGGGATAGGCCGCCTGTCCATCCATCCATGAATCAATCTATGAATGGGGATATTAATGGAGTTTCGCCAATGGAACTTTTGTATAGTAAGTCTGGATGAATTTGATCATGACCTCACGTCCTCACGTCGTCACTGGAACGACGATGGGAATGGAATTCGCGGAATCATGCCCACATGGCCGTATGATACAGTAACAGCTATTCTCAGGTTAGTGAAGTAGCATAATAATTCAGCCAGAATCTATTTGTTGGACCCTGTATCTACCCATCTACCCATCTATCTAGCTGTCTGTCACTGTCAGTCCATCTGTCTATATGATTCTATATGTAACAGCCTCTCTAGCTGTTATTTCTTTATCTGCCAACCAGCTGGGTCCTTCCAGCTATTAAGGTGCCTGAGTTGGACACTGCTGCAGTGTCTGGCTTCCTTTCTGCTCAGGCGGCCGGAACGGGTGATTTTCCAGCCATGTGACTGACAACCAGGTGTCACAATGCTTCCATCCCTTTGGGTCCCATCTTTAGCCATTAGACCAAAAAATGCCTTAAAATCGATATACGGTATAAATATCCATTGGTATGCTAAAAATAAAGCTTTATATAGTTTGTCAAACATCCCAGTCATCCCATCCATACATCATACATCTAAACAACCAAATATCCATTGGGACTTTCTAAGACAGCCTCAAGCACCACCTGCTGGAGGCGTTTTTGAACATCAACCACCGGCTGGAGGTGTGCCGACAACGCCCAATTGTGGAGAGGGATCCAGATCTTGTGGTGTCATGAAAGAAGTCTTGTGAAAAACATTTTTACACACACACACATCACGAAAGGTAGCTCCAGAGGGGCTACCTTGAGTTTTACTTTACGAAGTAAAGGGGAGGGCGGCCAGCCCCGTTACCTGATTCTTCAGGAGATTGCTAGTCATTTTAGTACCCCCCCCCCCTCCACACCTCCCACGCACCCTAAGAGCAGACTCAAAACATTGTAATTTACAGTATTTTTGTTCTTTTCGGATCAAGAAACCACATTTTGCTACATGGTGAAACCTCCGTAAATACCAGTGTTTTTGCTAGGTGCTGGCCAAAAAACACTGTAAATACCGTGCTTTTTACTACCAGAGGCAAAAAACATCGTAAATACTGTGGTTTTGGGCTTCCGACCCGCCAAAAACATCGGTATTTACGGTGTTTTTTGCTCCGAGAGTTGCAAAAACACGCGAAAACACCACCGATTTGACGATTTTCGGCCACTACGGAACCGAGCAAAAACGCTGCAGGGGTAACACCAACACCAACAACAACAACACCAACAGCAACAGCAACAACAACAACGACGACAACAACAACAACAACAACACCAACACACAACGCACAATGCACAACGCACAACGCACAATGCACAACGCACAACGCACAACGCACAACGCACAACACACAACACACAAAACACACACACACAACACACACAACACACACAACACACCACAACACACCACACACACAACACACACAACACACACAACAACACACAACAACACACAACAACACACACACAACCACACACAACAACACACACACACAACAACACACAACAACACACCACAACACACAACAACACACAACAACACACGCAACACGCAACACACAACAACGCAACAACGCAACAACACAACAACACACAACAACACACAACAACACACAACACACACACAACAACACACAACAACACACAACAACACACAACACACACAACACACCCACAACACACACAACACACAACAACACACAACAACACACAACAACACACAACAACACACAACAACACACAACAACACACAACAACACACAACAACACACAACAACACACAACAACACACAACAACACACAACAACACACAACAACACACAACAACACACAACAACACACAACAACACACAACAACACACAACAACACACAACAACACACACAACACACAACACACACAACAACACACAACAACACACAACAACACACAACAACACACAACAAACACACAACACACACAACAACAACACACAACAACACAACAACAACAACACACAACAACACACAACAACACACAACAACACACAACACCACAACACACCACAACACACAACAACACACAACAACACACAACAACACACAACAACACACAACAACACACAACAACACACAACAACACACAACAACACAACAACAACACACAACAACAACAACAACAACAACACCATCAACAGCAGCAGCAGCAACAACAGCAGCAGCAGCAACAACAGCAACAACAACAGCAACAACAGCAACAACAACAGCAACAACACGAACACGAACACGAACAATACCAACACCAACAACACGACCAACAACACCAACACCACCAACAAACCCAACCACACCAACAACACTAACAACACTAACAACACCAGAAACACTACCACCACCAACAACACCAACACCACCAGCACCACCAACACCACCAACACCACAACCACCACCAACCCCAACCACATCGCCGAAGCCTTTCAGTCGCTTTTAGCAGACTCCCCTTCATATTTTTGGAAAGAAAATGGCCGCGTCGCTTTTACCAGACTCCACTTTATGTATTTTTCCCTCCCCTCTCCCCTTCATTTTTTCTTCGGTTCCTTTCTTGCTTACCTACCTTTCGTGTTCCCCCCTCTCAAGTATATATATATATATACACATGTATTATATGTATATTGTATTATATGTATATTGTATCATATCCTATTATATCATATTATATTATATAATATAAATATATGAGATTATATTATGTAATTACATTATATTATATGTATATGTATATTATATGTATATTATATGTATATTATATGTATATTATATGTATATTATATGTATATTATATGTATATTATATGTATATTATATGTATATTATATGTATATTATATGTATATTATATGTATTGTATTTGTATATTATATGCAATTATATTATATGTATATTATATAATATTATATCGTATCATATCATATTATATTACATTCTATTATATAATTATATTATACTATATTATGTTATATTATATTATATTACGTTATTTTATGTTGTATTGTGTTATATTATTCTATGTATATTGTATATATATATATATACATATATATATATATGTATATGTAGCTGCCACAATAGATGCAAATCTGAGATTTCTACCTTCACAATATGTAGATCTTTAAGTGAGCCACCTAGCCTTCGGTTGAAGTCTCCGAGATGTTGCCAGGACACAAGCGCATCATCAGGCAGGACCTGAGATGTCCTGACATGTCCTGAGTTTTTTTGTGGGTTTTTGCTGTGCAAAACCAGGTCCCATATCCGATATGTTTTTTGGTGCATCTGAGTAAGCACATGTAAGCACTGAAGAATGATGGGGATAGCACTGAAAACCAATCACACCATGATTTTTTTGGGATGAACATCGGTATAAGCACGAAGTATTTTGATGAGAAAAAGGGTAAAAGGATTGGGTTTTGATCCATACCCAACTAGATCCCCAAAGGCTTGTCAAAATCAGAATGATCTATGGTCCATGATCCTGTATAGTCACGGTATAAACGAATTATAATTATATAAAAGTAACATTTAAAATTTACATAAATTGTATGAATAATTATATATATAACCACCATAATTAACCGCCCCCTTCACGATACTGTGGTTTAGTGGTAGTGGTTGATATAGTGACTGGCTGCGCTGCTAGGAGAGGCTGGGTGCTTGGGAGTTGGAGAGGTGGGGCACTCGACTGGATCGACTGCGTTTGGGGTTGTCTCCCCATTGCCCATTGAATCATATTGTGAAGGGTTGGTAATCCATAGTAATCCCAGACTTGGTGATATTGTTGGGAATTATTCTTCCTGGTTTCCTGCAAGAAAAACCATATCCTCGGGTAATTATCATCAACGCTCGCGCTTGGAAATTCCAGATAAATATATGGCGTTTAAGGAGAAAAACATCGAATTCAACGGGGGATTTTCCGGCAAGCCACGTTTTGACGACCACAGGGTATATCAATCCATGGCCGCAAAAGATTCGGAGTTCTCCACTCCAGGTGGAACTCTTTGATGCCTTTGAATCGCGACGGAGCCGTTGGGTGCCAAGATCTTGGAACTGTGGGTGATTTCTATCTGGCTTTCTATCTGGTTGGTGATTATATACTGTATATATATATATATGTGATATTATCGAGATTATATATAGATGCTCATTTTTATCTCAATTTGGGATGTCATGATTCGGACTGATCATAGAATTCATGGATTTTTCAGGGTTGCAACTGAAACATCGCCAAGCTTTGCAGCTCAGGGATCACATTGTGGCTTCGTGTCCGGGAGCTCAGGGGGCTCAGGGCTCGATGGGAACCGCTCTGCGCCAAGGGAAAACATGCAAACTGATGGGAAAGTCACAGGAAAATATGGGAAATCCCCGAAGTGGTGGTAGCTGGGAAAATCATCGAACTAAATGGTGGCATTTTCCAGCCAGCCATTTTTCTGGGATCTCTGGCGCCATGCCAGGAAGACGCTGCACGGGCAAGCTTGGTCCTGCGGATGGTGGAACAGGCATGGCGGGGCCGGGGAAGATGGTTTGAGGTGCCTTGGCCAGTGACAAACTGCAGCGCCTGGAGGCAGTGACAAATCGCGGCAGGGCAAGTTCGGAGGTGCCGAGAGTCCGATGATGAGAAAAGGGCCCTGACATTCGTTCTTGGATGTTTGTAGAATTTCGAAATTCGTTGGAGGAGTGAGGAAAGAGTTCTCATCATTCCAGGTACTGGGGGTCGCACAGACAAGGGGCTTGTTGCACATGGGTTTGTCTGAAAGCAAGATGTTTCTAAATTATCATGAATCCAACCGTTTATCATGATATATCATGATTGTCATGGTTTATCATAATTTTCCCTGTTAAATGTGTCATGAAATCGGGGTATACCGAAAAAAAAACGATTCTCAGACACACCTGAGATCCGATGAAGGCGTCTGCCGAAGAATGGGCTGTCCGGCTCTTGAATTTCGGTGAGATGCCACGTTCTGATGCACGTGTCGACGTCCTAAGGAATTGAGACCTGGTGACTTTGTGCCCAAGAAGCATTTGTTCGGGATGCCCAGCGAAAGCCTACCGGGTCGCATTTTTAGGGCTATAACTGAATAGCGTAAGTGGTAGGAGTCTTTTGCGGCTCAAGATGCTCAAGTAGTTCGATTGTACTGTCAGACTATTTCTGAATGTATTAGTGGTTCGACATGGAAGCCACATATGGACGCATATCATGTTTCATCATTTAAAATATACAGAAACCGCATACAGCCACTATCACTAGCAATCACTGGAATGTTCAGAAATTCCCACAGATGTCAATCAATATCAATCAATGCATAAGCGTGTATAAGCCGTACGGCATATACCAATAGCTTGTTCGAAATGGTCGAAACAAATCAATGGCCATTTCAGGAACCCCTAAATTGAAGCTACCTGCCATATATAAGGATATATAAGGCCTATGCGAGGGCTATGTGAGGGATCCTGATGAAATATGGCCTTATATGGCCTTATATGGTACAGTATCTCCAATTTAGGATCCTGGAATTCCTATTTTTCAGCAAAGCTTGGCTGTTGAGACGATGGGCATCCCGCAACACCCGGAGGCCATCAGAGAGCTGGTTCAGCTCGCAGTCGGGGGAGGCAGAGTGAGAAGAGATGTAGCATGACGTAGCTGGGAACTTGAGACATCGCTAAGATTATATTATATTATATATATATGTATACATGAATCACCATGAATCCATGTGCCTGTCAGACAATCAAGAGCAACACACACACACAAACTTTTTTTTTTTGGTGTGTATACTGTATATATATATATACATATGTAAAACCAAAAAACGTGCCAAGAATCTTGTGCTGGCTTTCACAGTTTCCATATGAAATTCTCTCGAGTTGTGGAAGCCAGGCTTTCCACGAGTGGATGCTGAGAACAACACAGGGGGGTGCAGCAGGGCGACAGGCGGAGCTGTCGGCAGAAGGGATGGGTGGCTTGGAGTTCTCCCTGGGAATCATTTGATGTTTGTTTAAGTGTAGCATAGATGCACAACTTGCAACCACATGACCACGTGCTATATATATAATATTATATAATATATATATAATACATTATATATATGTATATTCTATATAGGACATGCTTTTGCATTCTACTTTGGTAGCACCCCAGTTCACTTTCACGCTTGCCGGCAGAAATGTGGTTTTAAATGCCACACTGCCCTCATTCTTGAAGCTGTTTAGCATCGGACATTACTGATCCTCAAGTCACGGGGAAAACAGGGAGAAACACCGTTTGTTTTCCGGTGTATTCCGATGCAAGGGTTTGTCACATTCGTGCTCATGTGTAAAGCATTCTTTAACTTGAGCTGCGCTTGTATCATGTTGCTACAGCAGATAGAGGTCTTCCACTGTCATGGGAGGGTGTGAGCAACACCGAAAGAATGTTCCGTGCCCTGCCCGCGACATTTTCCAAGCGGTGCCTGCAGGTCTCTATCAATTTGGGTCAGCTGGGAACTCAACGGTTGCTTTGATCAGTCTGCCATTTGGAGCCTCTGGGACCACATCTTTGACATCGCTTAAGGTATTCCAGGCTATATCAATGGTGAATATCACACCCTTGATGGGATAGGCTTTGTAATTTCATGGGATAGGGAAGATATATCAATGCATTCAATGGTGAATATCATTTACAAAGGCCATCAAATTATATATCATTTCTTTTAATTTTTTTCTTGGTGTCAGGAGTTGTGCATTCCCAAATCGGGGGGAAAACGTGAACGTCTACAGATATCAGCACAAGGTAGACACAGTTAGACACTTATGTTCCAGCCTGGGGGTCTTTGGCACGTCCTTCACCTTGTCCCAGGTATGGAACGAAACGCGATGGATTGGAGCTCTTACCCAGCTGGGCCACGGATCTCAGTCCGATGCGGACGGATTTTTTTTTCGTAGAGCGGGGATGGAAAAATAGCGTGGAGCCCAAACATAACGGGATGCCTAGAATCTTAGAATGGCAATTTTATTATGGAAACACATGGAAACACCATGAAACACCGACATACATGTGGTTTTCAATAGAACATCTATACATGGGGTATGCCATCCCCCGGTCTGGTTTTAGGAGCCCCATTGTAGGGGGGGATTGGCGAATACCATCCCCAATCGGGGATTGGGTGGGTTTGCCACATTACTTGTAGTGAATGTGGGAAAATCCATGCTTATCCAAGAAGATTTTGTGTATCCCATTTGCAGACAACTTCAAATCATGGAAAATAATTGTCCGAAGCACTGAGATTTCTGGGCTGCATAATTTTTGGGCAACACCTGCCCTCTGAAAGATTTTGGGAGGCCTACCCTTCATGGTGATAAGACAATGCATGCAGCACTGGGTGAAGGCTCTTGCGCGCATTTGCAAGTGAAGCACTGCACTTGGGTCACTTACCTTATATATTTCATCATTGGAATCGCAGATTCCGCGGTGGACCCTCCAATGCAGTCCAAAGTGCACAAGCTCCAGCAACTCCCCTTGTTGGTTCCTAACCATGTAACTTCCACAGTAAGTCTCCAGACATGGGCCAGTTGCTTACATTGCCCTGTGAATACTACAGGTTTTTTATGGATGAATCTGGGCCGCTTCTGACTTGACCTGGCCATGCTGCCGGTCGTTTTTGCCGTTGCATGCATCCTGGCAGTGCACGGCGAGTTGTCGCCTTTGGAGCGGGCTGTGCGTTCGGGCGATGCCAAGAGTGTGCAGAAACTGCTGGCAACGGCCGCTGGAGACCTAGGCTACTCCTATGATGCAGAGGACACGGGTCGCATGGGCCATGGCAAGTTGGTTTGACTATGCCAATTTGGATTTATGGTGGATACATCATCTATAGTTTGTTGGGGTTGGAAACCGATGGGGGGTCCTTCCTATAAGGGGGCCCTGACACATGTAGACGGCTCGCAGCCATGGGTATGCCTTGATGATTGTCTCATTTTTCCATATTTTTCCCTGGCTCAGGATGGCTTCGGCCGCAGCCCCCTGCATGAAGCCGTGGAGTTTGGCCACAAAAAAGTGGTTGAAGAGATTTTGGCCTGGCAAGGTTCAAACCAACTGGTGTCGGCCCCAGATGAACTCGGTTGGACAGCACTTCACTGGGCAGCCCTGAAAGGTTCCGAGGACATTGCTCGGCGACTGCTGGATGCCAAGGCTAAGGTAGATGCTAAGGAGAACGAATTTGGCTGTGAACCCTTGCAGTGGGCTGCGCGCAGGGGACATCTGCAGCTGATTCGCTTGCTTCTGAAACATGGGGCGGTGGCATCCCACCAGGACCGAGAGAATCGCACAGCTGCGAAATGGGCTCATCTTACCAATCATCTCAGTGCCTTTGCATTGTTGGAGGGTGTGGAGCTGCGGTCCGAGGGGTCCGAGGATGAAGAAGCACTGGATGAGACCTACAACATGAGTCGTTTGCACGCGGCCGTGGCCAAGAACAACATCAGCGAAATGAAGCGACTCTTGCGGAGTAGCGAGGCCAAAGATCTGCTGGTCAAAGTGGATAAGTGGGGCAGAACTCCATTGGTTACGGCTCTCCAAGCCAGTCACAAGGCAACAGGCCCAGGCTCCGAAAAGTTAGTGATGCACTTCATTCGGCTCATGAAGATGTTGCGCTTGGAAGGCACGAAAGGTGTCTTTCGGCCTGACAAGGACCGGAGAGATCCGGTGCACTGGGCGGCGCTGGCGGGACATCGACAGGTCGTGCTCGAACTGTCACATATGATTCCGTCTGATACACCCGCATCAGATCGCTGGGGCAACCGGTTGTTTCACCACGCGGCTGCCAATGGACACACCTCGATGATGGAGTGGCTACTGGATCAACGTGCCATTGTGGATGGGATCTCAAGTTCCAAGCAAACTCCGCTGCACATGGCAGCTGCAGGGGGACATTTGGACGTGACGAAGTTATTGCTAAGACGTGGATCGCCATTGAATGCTCAAGATCGTTTCTTGTCATCGATATCCATGTGGGACCCTTCCAGCTATTTGGATGTTCACCTGGGTGCCAAAGTTTTGACCAGCCATGTGGCCATGCGCTCCAGTCCCATCGGTTTTGCCTCATCAGAGCCAATCAGCAACTGCCACTTATTAATCCATAGCTGCCATAACTATCATGAGGGTCATGAGGTGTCAACTAGTAGATTCTTTGCCAGTACCCTCTGGTAATTTAACATAGCTATTGAAAATGGCCATAGAAATAGTGGATTTTCCCATTAATAGCAGGGTGATTTTCCATAGCTATGTTAGTTTACCAGAGGGTAAGATGTAAGAGCATGGTTTGATTTTTCCCCAACATCATCCAACATCGGTAGACACATCCCGCCACATGGTCTGGAACTTTGTCCACCGAAGAAAAGCGGATTCCTTGGGACCAAAGTGACCATAGTGACCAAAGCCCACCGACACATAGATCCAGTGCAAGACTTGGAATTTTGAAAACCCAAACGCTTTCCAGGAAGCCGATGGGTTTTTGACTGAATACTGCGGGTCGCGTTGCGATGTTTCTCATCTCGGCATTCCTATCCCATCCCATGGTCCAGGCACCCCGGGTTTTCCCTTTTGGACCTCCCGGGCCAAGGATTACTTCGGACGCCGCTGCACTACGCAATCTTGCAAGGCAATTCGGAGATTGCTGAGGTCTTGATGAAGGCTGGTGCAGATGCCTCTGAAGCTGATATTGATGGCATGAGCCCATTGTCCTTTGCTGAGACAGCCCTGGGGCTCCTGAAAAGTGATGAGACGGAGTGAGGCGTCGCTTGATGCCGTTGAAGCATCTCCAGTCAAGTTCAGTTGCTTTTTGATGCTTTTTGGCTCATAGGTACATAGCAATGTCAGGATAGCCCGCATATGATCATATGAGAGCACAGATTTAGCTTCTTTGTGGCCCTACCTGGTACGCATCCATCAGCGAAAAAACGCCTTGAGTGTTGGCTTGGGAATGCTTGGCAAATGGTCAGGGTCCTCCAGGGTTTTTCACACATAATGTGGGGACATATTCCACATCAGCTCCTCCATTGCCCCAAGAAAGTATGGACATATTTGCTCTGAAGCAGACGCGGCTAGAAATGTGCAGTGGCCAAAACAAACGTGCAGTGGTCTAGGGAAGTGCGGTGGCTTGTACCACTCAGGCGTTTAAACTTTAAACAAATCATACGACGAGCGTTTAAAACAACAATTAAAATGACACTCAAATCATCTAAAAGCCTAGGAAAACCCAAACATGACCGCAATCAAACACCCCCCTGCCGCTTGAAGATGGTATACTCCAGGCAGTTTGCAGTCCCGACTACTTGGAGGTTGGAAGTGGAGATGCCTGCGCTGTAATAGGTGTATTGTAATAGAATATATATATATATTAATATTATTATTATTATTATCATTATCATTATCATCATTATTATTATTATTATATATTACTATTATTATTATTATTTATTATTATTATTATTATTATTATTATTATATATTTACACATTGATATAGAGGTTTTAAGCGTATACTGTGTACTCAAAAAAGGGTTTTCCGTTCCAACAGTGTAGTGTTTCATGAAGGTGTACGCCTCAGTGGACGCCACATCCTGGTCGCTAGGAGGGAGCTGTTCGCAGTCATGGGTATCCATAATCAATGTAACATGTGGAGCCAGGAAGCTACTATATATACTATATTTTAATATAATATAGCTCGTAAGTAAGTGTAAGATTTCCCAACCAGATGATAGAAACAACATGGTTTCGATTCAGCCACGACATGCCATAAGGATCCATAAGGTTCCTGAGGCAGTTTTGCGACACTGTGCCAGGCCTTTGGTCGCTCGGGGTCTCAGCATATCAAGCAATCTCTGGGTTATAGAACTATATTAGCTATATATCTAGCCTGATCCAAGTTAATCCTTAATGATTACCCGGTTTACGGATTAGCGGTTTACGGATTAGCCCGCGGTGGCGGAAGTTTCCCTTACAGAACCAAAAACCGCCAGCCCCAAACAAAGGGAGCGGAGGAAGGAAGCGCAAAGAGCAAAGCACATTGGTAACACAAAGCTCTGGCCAAGCACCGCTGGAAACGCAACACTTTGGTCGCACCACCGCCTTGCAGAACGGACCCGGTAGAATTCGAGCCGCTAATCTTTGTCGCATCCCACTCGTCTGGCCGGCTACGATGCATATGCCGACGTACTAACCACTAGACTACGAGGCCCGCTGCTTCTAGTACAGCGCCGGGCTCGCAATTGCTAATCGTGGCCCCCCGGGGGCGGAGAAGAAAGATGTAAGCACTGTGGCGCTGACAGTGCTGGTTGGCTGCTCCTGCTGCGGCTTTTGCTCCTGCTGGGTTGCTGCTGGGCTGCTGCTGGGTGCTCTGCTGGCTGCTTGGTTCTGGTTCCTGGGTTCTGGTTCCTGGTGGCTGGCCTGCTGCTCGGCTCTGCTGGGTTCCGGGGACAAGGAAAGGGACAGGGAAAGGGAGGCAGCCGTCCTATCTATGCTTTAAACCGGATTACGGATTAGGTCTCGGATTACGGATTCGACTCTTTGGGGCTTCTGAGACGGATTCCGGGATTACGGATTAAGGTAAGGCCCGCGAGCATTTGGTACAGCTTAGTATATCATCAGATGATAATCATATCTTCATTAATCCCAACTAGTTCAACTTAGGTATTTGGATTATTTGGTGGATCAGTGGCATGATCAGTGGTCAGATTCTGCGTACTGGTCCAACGAGGTTCGGACGTCCATTGCGTCGAACGAGAAGTGGCGGCCAAGCGAGCTCCGGGCTCAGCCACTGGTGTGGAGTTTCCCGACTCATCACTTCTCCTATGAAAACAGCCTCTGGTAATTTAACAAAAAGCTATTGAAAATGGCCCATAGAAATAGTGGATTTACCCAGCTGTAAAATGGTGGATCTTTCCGTGGCTATGTTAAATAACCAGAAGGTATATGAAACTAGTATCTCTTGGGCCCTGGTTTACCGGGTTAGTCCAGGTTCGACAGGTGATACCAGATTCCACATGATGCACTGGCACCCAAGGATTGGAAGGACCTGGTGGGCCATGCAGGTGGGGGTCGTGTGAGGTGCTGGGGCACCTTTTTGCTGTGGCAAAAAACGCCATGCTGCGGAGGCTTCAGCATTCAACGGTGGCATCCTCAAGAGCATGAGGATCCACATGCCCAGGCGCGTATGCGAACCACAAGCCTTTGGAGTTATGGCTCAAACACATGTCACATAACCGATGGGCCAAGAATCTGTCAAACTGCATGAAATTCCCTAGTCTGAGTTAGGTTGACTGCACCATATTTCAATGAGTTTCAGCATGTTGCATTCGTGTGGGTGTGTCTGAAAATTGGGTACTGTACTTCTACCCCAAGTTTGATGGTGAGTCACCATTTTCCCGACATCAATGGCCAATAATGGCCATTTTGGTGGTATATTATATCATGGTATGCAGCAACCCCCAGGAGAATAAAACACATGGAGAAAAGTACGCAATCACTTTTTAAAAAAGGATTTTACAAACTTTTGTGTCTTTTTGGGGGTTACTTTTTCCATTTTTCGGAGAAATAAATCTATCTAGATCTATCGATATCTATATCAGTTTTTTTTAAATCTATATCAGTATATATCTATCTTTATCTAAATCTATCTAAATCTATCTACATTTATCTCTATATATATATATGTATCTATATCTATCTTTATCTAAATCTATCTATATCTATCTCTATCTATCTCTATCTGTATCTATCTATCTCTATCTGTATCTATCTATCTCTATCTATCTCAATCGTTCTCTATCTATATCTAACTATCTCTAACTATCTCTATCTATCTCTATCTATTTCTATCTCTACCTGTGCCTCTATCTCTATCTATTCTATCTCTATCTATTCTATCTCTATCTATCTCTATCTCTATCTCTATCTCTATCTCTCTATCTCTCTATCTCTATCTATCTATCTCTATCTATCTATCTATCTATCTATCTATCTCTACCTATCTTATCTATATCTATCTATCTCTATCTTTCTATCTACCTATCTATCTGTCAATCTATTCGCATCTAGGCTATTCTATTCTATTCCTTTCCTATTCTATTCCAATTCTACTCGGATTCTCATTCTGTTCTAATTCTAATTCTAATTCTCGTTCTTATTCCTAGTTGCAATTCTAGTCCGATTTCTAGTTCTAGTCCTAATTCTAGTTCTTTTTTAAAATTCTAGTTCAATTCAATTCAATTCAACCCTATCCTATCCAATCTATCTTTCTATCCTATCCTATCCTATCCTATCCTATCCCATCTATCTATCTATCAATCTTATCTTATCTTATCTTATCTGATCTTATCTGATCTTATCTATCCTATCTATCCTATCTATCCTATCTATCCTATCTATCCTATCTATCCTATCTATCC